>CM076576.1:859318535-859653216 GCA_034641835.2 Pinus albicaulis | reverse complement strand
CGACACGCTGGACTGACGTGGTGACATGCGAGACTAGCGCTGCGACACGCTGGACTAGCCAGCCCCGAAGACAAGCGGTTGCGGTATGGATACCGCAACTGACGGTTTATCTGATTGATTGCAAAGGAACGGAAAAGACTAACTATGCTCATCCCGGTTGCGGGAGATTTATTCAACTATGCTACTCTACGGGTTCTCTCGGTTGCGAGAGTTATTAATGAAAAGTGAGAAGTACCTACTCCTGGTAGGGCTTCAGGCGTGCGCCATTCACCCATCCTGGAAGAACTGTGCCGTCCAATTGTGCCAATCGAACGGCTCCTGAGTCGCGGATTTCGATGACAAAGTACGGTCCCAACCAATGCATCTTGAGCTTGCCTGGAAACTTCTGGAACCGGCTGTCGTATAAGAGAACTTTGCCGCCAACTTGGAAAGCTTTAGTTTTGATGTGGCGGTCGTGCCATGCTTTCTGTCGGGCCTTCTGAACCTTCTGGTGGAATTCCGCAAGAAATCGAGCCTCATCCAGCTCCTGCAGCTCCTGGAGTCGTTCCTTCAGTGACGCCTCTTCTGAGAAGTGAAGGGACGTTGCGATCAAAAGGCTGGATACGGTGAACTCGGCGGGAATCACAGCTTCCCGGCCATACACCAGCTGGAATGGCGTCTGGTTGGTCAAACGTTTTACCGTGGTCCGGTAAGCCCATAATGTCGCTGGTAGCCGCTCATCCCAATCATCCCGCTGAGCGTTGCAAATTTTTGTCAAGCCCTTCTCAAGAATCTTATTGAAGGCTTCCACCGTACCATTGGCCTACGGGTGGTATGGGTTGCTTTTATGATGCTGAATCATAAATGTGTCCAGTAGCGACTTGACCGTGGCATTAATGAAATGCGTACCCTGATCGCTGGTTAAGCTCCTTGGGCAGCCAAAGCGGCTGATGATGTGTTCAAAGATGAACTGGGCAGCGGTCTCTGCCGAGCAGTCGCATACCGCTGCTGCCTCAGCCCACCGTGTGAGGTAATCCGTCGCGGTAATGATGTACCGGGCCTTGGAATGGCGAGCGATTGGTGCGATGGGGCCTACGAAATCAACAACCCACTTCTCAACTGGCCGCAACACATGCACCGGGTGTAGCGGAAGCTCGTCCCTGTGCGAAGGCCTCCCCGTCCTCTGGCACACGTCGCAACGTTTCACATAGGCCTTACAGTCTGCATGCACCGTCGGCCACCATAGGCCAGCTTGAAGCACCTTCCTTGCGGTGGGTTTAGCTCCCACATGTCCTCCCGCAACACCGTTGTGACATTCCCACATCACTGCTTCCCGCTCATGGTCAAGAACACACCTGCGCAACACCTCATCCAGGCCCAGTTTGTACAGCTGCCCCGCGATCAATTGATAATCGGCCGCCCGGACAACCAAGTGGCGTTTCTGAAGCGGGGTGTGATCCTCAGGGCACTGTCCCGTGGTCAGATACGTGGCAATGTCAGCCAGGTAGTCTGGTACGGCTTCAACTCGGAATAGATCAGCATCCGGAAGTTGATCATCCAACGGACCTTCGTTTTCTCCCGACTCCAACCTGGATAAGTGATCGGGACCAACGTTCAACCTGCCAGGCTTGACAATCACCTCAAACGTGAACTCCTGAAAAATTAGAAGCCATCGACAGATTCTTCCTTCCAACACAGGCTTATTGACCAGATATTTTAATGCCGAATGGTCCGTGAAAAATGTAAATTTTCCGCCCAGAAGGTAGTGGCGGAACTTCTGGAGAGAGTACACCATCGCCAACGCCTCCCGTTCGGTCGTGGTGTAATTCTTCTCCGCATTCGATAATCGTCGGCTGGCGAAGTATACCGGGTGGTCAACTGTCGTTTCCCCGGGTTGCGCCAATACAGCGCCAAGGGCGATCCCGGACGCATCAATGTGCACATGGAACTGCTTATCCCAGTTGGGATGAACAAGTATGGGTGCCGTCGCCAACTTCTCCTTCAATGTGTCGAGTGCCTTCCTGCACTCTGTCGTCCACTTAAATGCTTCTGACTTCCGCAACAGTTTCTCCAAAGGGGCAGTGATTTTGGCATAATTGCGGATAAACCACCTGTAGTATCCTGTGTGCCTGAGCAGTGCCCGCAACTGCTTCACGTTCTCGGGCGCCTCCATGTGGACGATGACCGCGACCTTGGCAGGATCAACGCAGACCCCTTGCTTACACACCACGTGACCCAAGAGTGTGCCGAATGGTACTGCAAAAATACATTTCTTCAAGTTCAAGGAAATCTGCAACTGGCGACACCGGTCGAACATAACACGCAACAGGGAGGCGTGTTTCTTCAGCAGGCTGTAAACAGTCCAATCATCCATATAGACTTCCAGGAACTTGTGAATGTACTCCCGGAAAGCAGCAATGCCAATCCGGGAAAACACAGCCGGTGCATTCTTCAGACCAAACGGCATAACGTGGTATGCGAATGATCCCCACTCAGTTGTGAAGGTCATCTTTGCTTTGTCTTCCTCGGCAATGCGCACCTGATGGTAGCCCGAAAACCCATCAGTGAAGGAATAAGCTTCGTTTCCCGTGACATGATCTAGAACTTCGTCGCTGAATGGAGTGGGAAACGGATCGTGAATACAAGCATTATTCAAACTCCGATAATCTACGCAGACACGGATTTCCGCTTTGTCCTTCTTGTTCTGGATGACAATGGGACTTACCCACTCGGCTTCTTCCACTGAAAAGATAAGACCTGCAGCCAGCATCTTGTCGATCTCCATCTTGACCTTTTCTTTGATACGTGGATTCAACCGGTAGGGTCGGTGCTTCACCGGCCTGGCTCCTGGTTTCAGTGTGATGCGCATCTCGCCCAAATCCCCTTTGATCCCCTTCAGGTCCGCAACTGATGACGGAAATAAATCTTCATACTCCCGGAGGAGGCTGAAAATTTCTCTTGTCATCTCCTCGTCCCAGTAATCTCCCACCGTTGCGAGCTTAGGTTTCTCCTCCGTTCCAATGTTCAGCTTCTTTGTCTTTAGGGGCTGCAAATGGACTCCTTCTGTCGTCGGCTCGTCACGGACGCTCCGCTCGCCCTCCTTTTCGTCAAAATAGAGATGCCTCAGGTCCTCCAAACTATCGTCCCCCGGTTCGCCGTCAATCCGTTGGCAAACCAATTCGCTCTTGACCCCGGAGCATGACGCCACTGGGCCCTCATCGGGCTCGGGATGGCAGAAAAACAGAACCTCCTTGACAGCTTGTAGGGCCTAAGATTCCTGCGCCGTCTCCCCTTCGAACGAGAAGCTCTGGACGAACTTTTCCGCGACTACTTGCCAGGAGCGGGTTCCCCGTTTCCGCTCTTCCTCCAGGTACCAGGCCTGGGGAATTGTACCCAGGGAGTGGACAAACCTATGGACCCACAACTCCTCAGGGTACCTGGCGCTACGCCACTGTTCCTCGCACGCCCGCAAGTGCTGTCGCGGGTCCGAAGCTCCATGATGTTTAAGTGTAATGCAGGGCCCTTCATCCTCTTTGAAGCGTGCCCGTAGTGCATCCGCCACCCGCTCCCATCGCAACAGAGTGTTGCGGTGATTGTTCCACCATCGTCCCGATGTTGACTTCAGGGCCACATCCAAGAGTGGTATCCAGCTTTCCTCTGGGACCCGGTCTTCCACCTTGGCAATAAAAGTATTCACTTCTTGCATGTTTGATAATATGGGATATTCGCGGATCTCAGTCCCTACCCACCGGACCTGAGCGATGGAGGCACATCTCCGCATGGTGGTCTCATACCCCCCTTGCTGCCAGTCTTCCCACGCAAGCTCGGATCCGAGCTCCGAACTCTGCACGCTCCGCCAACTGATAGAGACTGTTGCGGTCGGGTTGATATAATCGTCCCGCTTCCCTGCAGTCATCTGGTAGAGATGGTCCAGCATCTGAGCATCCTCCCGACTGTCCACCGGTTCTGTGTATTGCGGACCCTGATACGGGTCGAGAGGCTGAGTGACCCTTACCTCCCCATCCTCAAAAATCATCAGCTCCTTTTTGAGGTCAATGATGGCATAATTCTCAAAAGCCCAATCAATGCCGAGTAAAGCAGGATAGGGATCCTTATCGCCCATGATATCAATAACCTCAAAATCGGTGTATGTCTTCACGCCCGCAACGTCGACCTCGACTCCTTCGAGTCGGCCGATTGGCAAAATGCAGTACTGGTTTGCCATCTTGAGTTGGATTGGGGAATAGACAAGCCGTGGCTTTCCCAGAGCCTCCCATGTCTTGCGTGGCAATATGTTGACGTCGGACCCCAAGTCCAACATGGTGTCGCTGATTTGGAATCCTGCGACCTGCGTGTTAAGCCGGAATTCTTTGCCTGTTCGTTGCTTGTTCCGCTTGACACGTTGCACGTATTGAGGCCTAGCGTCCACCAGATTTCTGAGTTCTGCGCGCCCCTGCAGCGCTCCGTCTAACACATGCTTGAGCTGGTGCCGCAGCCCAGCGTTATCAACAATCCGGAGGAATAGCCGGAGCCAATCCTCGACCACAGCATCTGCGGCGTTCTGAACACCGTTTTCCGGCCGCCGGGGCTCCTCCAGCCCTCCCTCGTTCCGCAACTGGGCGAATGCCTCAACCGCCTCCTGAAAGTACTTCTTCTGGACTTCGGGCCTGATCAACTTCTTTGGGGATGCCGGTCGAACCACTCGTGCTGGCTCCTTCTCATGGGCATCGTCGCCCGTCTTCTTTCCGCCCCTTGTTACTATCGCAACGTTTTGCATGTCGGGGGTTGCGATGCTGCGCGGTTCTGAGTTTACCAGATTCGCTCCTCTCTGCCGCACCCGTTCTTCCCACTTCTTGATGAGCTCCGGACAGTCTTCTGTAGCATGGGCGTTGACCCGACACTGGGAACACCAGGGTCGTCGCGGAAGGGGACATTCTCGAGCCACATGACCCTCCTGGTCACAGTTGTAGCACTTTACCGGACCGCGTCCTCCCGTTCAGCCTCCCCGCATGCCGCCACCTCTTCCCCTGGTAGCCTCGTTCACCCTGTACGAGGGACGATCCAATCGATCCGCAAGTGCGTCAAGCGCCCTGCACTGCTCAGTGTTGTGCATCGTGGACACACAAAATTCGCAATACACGTTATTCGGCACCGTGGAGTACTTCTGTAGGATCGGGCACATCCGAGGTGGATGCCCCAGCATTCGACAGATCTCGCAGTACTCTGTGGTGGAGGACCCCGGTTGCGATGGGAACCCCGCAAAGGTTTGTTGCAGCTGGTATACTCCCTGCGGGTTCATTGCTGCACCACCCCCTGGTGGTGGACCCCCCTGGATTGCCGCAACTGAGGGTCCAACTCCTGCGCCACGCAACCAAGGACATTCGGTTGCGACGTGTCCCTCGACCAGGCAATGAGTGCACCAAAAATTCGGTCGTGCTGGTCTCGCTGGCTGAATTTCCTTGAGCTTTTCAGTCAAGCTGGCGATCTGGTGTTGCAACCCCATCAGAGAAGGGTCTTGCGGGGCCAGCCCCCCCCTGTATTCCTGGGGATATCCCGCCATGGCCTCAATCTTCATGGCCTGCTCCAGAGCGTCCTGCAGATTATCAATCTTCTGCTGAGTGAGAGGGGTTCGTGTCAAGGGGAGCAGAGCCTTGATGAACCAGTCCCTTTGGTGGTTTGGATCGATCGGGTAGCTCAGTTTCCTGATCGCATCCTTAAAGCGCCGCATCAGCTCCCACGCGGTCTCACCTTCCTTCTGTTTGATTTCACACAGCTCGGACAGGCCCTGCTGGTCTGTCTGGGGAAGCTTGAATTCGCGGACAAAATCCCGCTTCACGTCCGCAATTACAGGGTTAGGGTGCGCCTCGGACCACTTGATGAACCAACGCAGAGCTCTCTCTCTGAGCGTGGTTTGAAACTCTATTAACTTCCCTGCATCAGGCGTCTGGCGAGCCCTCCAGATGGCTTCGCACAGATACCAATGTTGTTCTACGTCGTCGTTGCCCCGGCCAGAGAACTCTGGGTACCGGGTGAAAGATCCAGCCATGTATGCTTGCGGAGAATTAACCAGGATAAAACCTCCAGGTCCTAGTTGCATAACGGTCCCACTAGGGAAAATACTACTACTAGTAACGCTGCTGCTACTGGGCGTTACTGACGCCGCTGAACTACTAGATGACTGACTGAATGCTTGTAACTGAATAAAAATATTTCTTAAAGCTTGATAAAGTACCAGGGGAAGGTCGGGATCCTGGCCATGCGGAAGGTGGGACGTAGGGCTGCCTGGAGGGGTGGGTGCCGTCTGATCCTGGAACATCTGTTGCATCACGTCGTGCCATTCGTCATCGGAACTTTCTTCGGGCTGCATCTTTCCATTATCCTTGCTAGTCGTTACTGCTCTTTCTCGCGTCGCTGGGCTCCCATGCACCCACTGTACGTCCGTTGCTGTCCCGTCTCCTGTCCGGGTATCCAAACCCATGGTTCTTGTCTTCTGAGGCACCTCCTTCTGATTTTTCCTCTCGATCTCCCTTCTCTTCAAATCTCTCATTACCCTTCTTCGCCACCTATCGACGATCTGTGCCCGCCGATGCGCACGTGACTCCCGCAACTTGCATGCGGCCTCAACGTCCATCCCCCGCTCCCCACCCTTACTGTCTACACAGCATCGGTCCCCTCAATCCTTCCCCCAGTACGGGTGGTTTACGCTTCCATGCTCGTTTTGTGGAATTCAATCAACCCTTCATCCACCATCAGGGCTTTGATCCACAGCGGAATCTCCTTCAATAGCTTCCCCCTCAGCCCTGAGTGAAAAACAGCCTCAGCCTTCGAGAAGGATTGGTAACACTCAGAGGCAAACTCTACAACGTATCCTTCCAACGTGGTCCTTACCCAAAAATCCACTGCACGGGTGAGTTCAGTGTCTACCCGATGCAGAGCTACCAGGTCTTCGTGCGCCCACCTGCGGTTTATCTTCCGCGCGCCTTCTTGGGGCACCGTCGCTCGTAACCTTCGCAACCAATTGTAGAGGTCAGTAGGAAACCTTCCCCAGAAAATTTCGTACGTATCACTGGCTGAATCCAAGAAAAGAACGATCTCCTTGATCGCGGCCTCCTTTTTCTTGGTCAGCTCCGCTTGCTGAGTAATGAAATGGTCAAGATGATCATCCCACCATCGCCGTATTGCTCCTTCAAAAATCTTCGAGACCATGATCTAGATCCCCTCAGAACATGCAGGTCCCGGCAACGGAACCATTTGTTGGCGAAAAGTCAGGTCTCGCGGGCAAGACCCAGGTTCAAGAGTTGTGGCCAACAAGGGGTCCGGAGTAGTCTAGGAACACGCCGGCATTTTCACCCTGCTCTAGGAGAGCAGTGCGTCTCACCCGAGGCGTGCCGCGACCACATGCATAAGGGGATGAGATCACTGGTAAGGAATAAACCCGCAACCAAAGAAAGAAAGTGCATCTATCACATATACCAAGTTACACATGCATGATCCCTAATCAAGTATTCAGACAGTCGCAACTTAAAATTTTTAAAGCAGTGTGAACACATCAGAACGCATGAACAACATATTAAGACAACAATCCTTCCTTATATTATTCTTCTGGCCGAATACATGGTTACATAGCTTTCTTCTCTGATAACTCACAAGTCAGATACAGATGGGTTTGAGAACAGAAAGGAAGAACATAGAAAGTAAGAACCCTTAGGAAGAACCGGTCTGATTCTTCTACGGCTGCTCTGCACATCCTTCCTCAGGTCTTGATCCTCGCGACTTCTCTTGCATCCATTCAACCTTCAACAACAACAACCAATAACCAACCTTCTTCTTCAGCCGGGTGATCGCCTTTTATTCACCCGCTCGTCGCGACTGGCATCTTCTCTGTGTCTTCACTCTGGCTTTTCCCAGCTTCTCTTCTGATGTATGCATGTTCCACTTCCTGTTTTCTGCTGTATTTCTTTCATCTACACTTATCTCTGTTCGATCTCCAGTTATCAAATGCTTTCGCGCCACCTTGGTAGCTCCGCAACTCCTGGTCGCTGCGGCGCGGTCGCGGTTGCTATGTGCATTTATTCCGCAACTCAAAAAGAGTCAAAGTTCAAAATGTCTTGGCCAAAAGTTCAAAACTTAAACAAAAACAAGGGCCCCAACAATCAGCAAATCTGGAGTCTATATCCAAAAGGGGAGAAAAAAAAAATCAAACTAGGTGTGCTAAATTGATCACCCACCACCTAGTCTAGTTGAAACACCTTGCCAAGAGGGGTTGCAGCGAAGGCACAACAAACGTTCTTCGTAAATAATAAACATAAAGAAATGAGCTGGAGGCCATAAAATATGATCAATTTATATATAAAGTAGCAAATCATAATTACAAATATGCTCTTACATTATACAGTAGAATACAAGAGACAATAGGAGCAAGAAATCTTCAGCACAACATTTAACATATATAAACTAAAAAATGGCTTAACAACATTATTTTAAGGAGCTGCAGATGAATGTTACATATTAGATAGAATAGATCCGTGAAAAACATCGTATCCATTTCGTATCCGTAAACAAGAAAGACTTATTTACAATATCCTTTGGGGGTTTTGACCAGATCATGCATTAGAAAGAGTAGATCCTAATTTTAAGTTGCGTGATTCAGAAAATGAATCGAAATTTCTGAAGATGAATTTACACAAAGTCGGGATCGGAGAGAAAGATAACATGGATCAACAAGCTAATCCATGGATCACCAAAGTGAAAAAGGCAAAGCCTGAAGACCAGAGATCTCTCATAAAAAATGGGTTCAAAACACCGCAAACCCGCCATCGAAAAATAACGCATTCCTCAAGGAAATTGTGTTGTAGATTGAATAACAGAGATCTCCCGATGCTAAGATACAAATCTAAAGCTCAAATAGTGGATGCACTCTTCTAGGAGGTTAAAATACACACTCATCGAGAAGAGGCTCCAATACAAGCCAGGACCGAACCGCATCTAGAGTTCCACTGGCTGCAGCCTCACAAAAGCAAATAAAACTCACTCAGATTCGTATCAAGTAGCTTGGAAGTAGAGCTTGTCCCAAAGCCTAATAGTGGATCAAATTAGCAAGACCCCTCCAATAATCCTCAATTAAAGAGGTGAAATCCCCGCATAGAACCCAAGTGCTACAAGACAATTATCCACCACAAAAGAGAGAATAGTATTTGTCTAAACAGAAAATATATCGAAATATAGACAATAAAAAACCCTATATTTTTTTCCTTTCCTTTTATAAGATGAAAGCCTTTTCAAACCCTAAACCACCTTAATGAGTTATCTCCTTTCACATGAGGGGCCTCCTTCTAGAACCGTGTTGTCCCTTCATGAGGTACATTGAATCTAGACAATGCTATAGATTTGGTCAAGATTGACCCAGTTTCTCTCTGCTGTACCTCAAACCTCCTTTCACACCTACAAGAGATCTTACCACATGTATTCGATTATCCTTGTTCATATGGGTATTTATTTATTCAAATTTTTTAGGAGTTTTACATGTCCTCCCTTATTCATTTATTCATGGAACATAAAGTAAAACAAAAATTTATATTCCTCTTAGCTTAGGTTGCGGTGGAATATTACAAATTTCCCAAAATGTTTCTTTTCCTCAAGAAACTCATAGGGTGAGAACTCATGTACTTACCCTCCTCCATTTATGGCATCATAAATGATCAAGTCATCACTATGGGCCAAGTGCTCATCACTAATACATCATGAATTGTTCCTCCAAGGTCAACATAATATGTGCATAGTCCATCCCATCAGGAGGAAGAATTGAACAACAAGATGTATCGAGAAATGCTCCATCTAAAACATGTAGCATGGAGGTACAGGAGAAGTTCCAATCCATGTGGTACTTACAAGCTACCCATCCCCCCTCCATAAAATCCCATAAAATAGTACAACTATATCCAAGTATGGAAGCAAGACTACATATATGCAAACGTAAACTGGCCCAGGACGTGGGTCAGAATCCCCCATGGCGCGTAGTACTCACCCGCCCGCATTAGAGCAAGGTGGGTGGCATTCCCACCAGAAATTTTCTGTGCATGAGTCACCTTAACATGGTTGAATATGTTAGATAAGTTTTTGTGCCTTTGGAAAGCACCCATCATGAGAAGGAATCTCCCTTCACATAACAAGGGAGTGGCCAAGATCAACATTTCTATTAGCTCCACCAAAATTCATGAGGTCCACATGATCTTTCACTCCCTTTAGGATTCATATCCTACGTAAACATGGTGAAATAATATGACAAATCAGAAGATACAAAGCTTTCTCTACATGATCGTATCTTTCATCATCAAATTCCCATACACATGAAGTTGTGCATAAGTACTCCTCCTCTCAAAAGAAGCAGAATGGCTGAATGACTTTTGCATAGAGTCCATCGTTTGTCCCAACTCCATGCTGTGCTCATGCACCCTTGAAATTTTTGATGTAGTTCCCTCAAGCCTTCCCAATCAAAGCTCGTCATGATCAGTATGTATCTTTCTCATTGAATGCATATGGCCGAGGAAGAATTCTTCATGTGCCTCGTAGTATCTTCGCTTGAGCTTGGAAGTTTCCAGCTACAATACCTTACCATGATGATAGATGACTTCTCGGACTAAGTAGCCCTCTTCTCGATGCATGTCATGTAGTATCATACCGTGTGATCTTTGGAATACCTACAAGCAAATGAGATTTCAACACAGATCCACAATCGTTCAACAATGATAGTGCTTGACACATCCATAGAAGTGCTTGTCATGTCATGATCTCCCTTTGAAATTTCTCATGCCAAATTTGTGTGTTGAAGGTTGATCCTCCCATTCCTCTCCTCGTCCTGGCTGCAGATTCGGTGAAAGAGAGAGGTGAGTAGTGGTGCAGGAAGATCCCCTCATCCTTGAGTTGTCCCAAGCCCCGCAACGCTCGTAACTTGGTCTCTCATCGTTCCAATTCCTCCTAGATCTAGATTTGGAGCAGCACTTTGTGAGGCCTCCCCCACAAGATCTGAATCAGATCCTAGGTGGCTTGCTATTAGATAGGAATGTCCTTGCGCATCCTCAGAACATAAGAGAAGGGACTATGAGATCCTTGGCTTCCATCGCACAATTCCATCTTCTCGTTGTTTATGTGGAAGCATTTTGTGTGAGGGATAAGTGTGCATTCTTGAATCATTTTGTGGCTTTTCTCTACTAATTCTTCAAGTCCACCCACTCCATCTAAAAATCTTTCCAATCACAGACTCTTCTCAATGTAATCAACCATTTGGACACCCAAAATGAGCATAGTCTCAGAAGTCAACTACAAAAAGTGATCCACCAAGTGTAGGATCCCATAGTGACTAAGAGTGAGGAAATATTTCATGCATTGCATGGTCCTATCTCCCCGGGACCAAATAGAGAATCTCCTCAAAAGTATCAAAGGGGGATTGCTCTCTTGCACAAGATGGAGCATCAATAAATTTGTGGGTTGCCCCACCGTCAATCAAGATAAGATACTCTCCTATCTGCGATCAACCTTGTACTCTTAGAGTCAAGTACTTAGGCACTTTCAAAGATGCAATAGTCCCACCCATTGGAGCAAAGGCTCCATCTCATCTCCAGATGGTGTTGGTTCTTCCTCAACATTATCGCCGTTGTGACCCCTCCTCGGTTCATCATCTTCATCTTCCCTCTCAAAATCCGAGAAGACTTCTATGTAGTGTGCTTTCCTAGTAGCACATCTATGTCCGTGTGCCCAAGACTCTTTGGCAAGTAAAACATACTTCTTCAACTCCTCCCGAGTTCAATATCAAGAGGCTTCTTAAATGAGACCCTCGGGAAGGAGCAAATTTTCTCCTTCCCTTTAGAAAGGTGAGGGCTTGAATGGTGCTGCCTTTGTTTTTGGAAAAGACCTTGAAGGTCTCTAGTTCTCACAATGGTATCATGAAAGTGATGGGCTTGGTAGATTTAACCAAATTCCATGCAAAGGTTCCTCCGTGCCATCGATGAACATGTAGACCTCCTTGTCGCACAATGTATCGTAAACCATGACAGAGATAATCTGTAGAAACTTAGAGACATAAGTTTTGCATTCCCCGATTGCTTTAGATTTTGCAAGGCTATGAAGGGTGCTTCTAGATCCTTCCCCATTAAACCTCTCCACCGCATTCTTAGTAAATTAGCAGGTAGTCACATTGGTATGTCCCAATGTAGACAACCCATGGAACCACCAATCGTGTGCTTCACCTTCAAAGCGCAAGGCCGCAATCTTTATGGCTTCAAATTCTCGTGGACTTTGTTCAATTGAAAGTAGATGTTCCACTTTTCCACCCATGCTCAGCCAGGACCGGTGGATGACCCATCAAACTTGGGAAAAAATAATCGTCCATAAAGTGATGTCTATCATGATTAGGGCACCACGATCTTCTATAATTATGCCTTACCTCTTGTCCTCACAGACAAACCTTGAAACTCAAGGGTCCTTGAATCTCTCTCGATTCTAAGAATCATATTCCATAAATTATTCTTCAAGGGATGCTTTCTCCGGTAGTCCTTCATTCTCCACAAAATTAACAAGGTAGGCATGGTGGAGGCGGAGCTGGTGGGAGTCATCGGTTCACCGTCGTACTCACCCAATGATGAGATATGCTGAAGCTTTCTCCAGATGAAATATCCTAGGAGATTCCCCATCCCCGTCCATACTCATCTTCGATCTCTCTAGCAATATCTTGCATGGCCACCAAAAGAGTTCTTCAAACTCTTCTCCTTCTTTATCACTCATAGCCAGTGGGCTCCACCTTTTGTCTTCTTCGATCATCGCAGTGTAATCAAAATTTCAGAATTCCGTTCTAATAATTTCTCCTCTCAAGAAGAGTTTCATCTTATTTTGAATGCAACATGGTTGTGGTTCTCCAATGAAATCATAGGTAATGGTCAAGAAAGGAGCTCCGATACCACCGTAATATTCCAAAATTGGAACAAGACAACAAGCCCGTTGAACAACACACTCCCGGGAGATTGATGCATAGAATGATTTTACAGCCCTTGGATCCCTTATATTAGTATATCCGGAGTCTAGATCCAAAAGGGGAGCAAAAACAAAATTCAAATTAGGTAAGCAACAGACATCCCACCACCTACTTAGCTGAAAACACCCTATAAGAGGGGCTACAACTATGCACAACAACCGTTCAAAATAACGCAATATTAGAAAGCATGTGAGTTAGATGCCATCAAATATGATCAAATTATGAGTATACAAATAGCAAATAAAATTACATCAGATGCTTCCACATTATATAGTAGAATACATGAGACAATAGAGTAAGAAATGTTAGAAAAGAAGGATGCAAATACATATATAAACCGCAAAATGGCTTAACATCGTTATTTTAAGGAGCTATAGTAGCTGAATGTTACATCTAGATATAGAATAGATTGGTCGACAAAACATCGTATCCATTTCAAATCTATAAACTAGAAAGCCTTATTTACAAGATCCCTCAGTTTTGAATTAAATCATGCATTACAAAGAGTGTATATGAGTTTTAAGTTGCAACATCTATAAAAATGATTCAAACAAATTTCTAAATATGACTTTACATTAAATGGATTAGATCTAAATAGAAATGGATCGGCTAGTTAATCCATGGATCACCAAAGTGAAAGGCAAAGCCCAAGACTAGAGATCTCTCATAAAAAATGGGGTCAAAACACCCCGCAAACCCGCCTGCATCAAAATAATGCAAGCCCCTCAAGGAAAATGCGTTGTAGATTGAATACCGTAGATGGCCCGATGCCAAGATACAAATCTAAATCTCAAATAGTGGATGCAATTTTCCGTGAGGTTAAAAGACACACCCACCGAGAAGAGGTTCCTAATACAAGCTAGATCTAAACAACATCTAGAGTCTCCACTGGCCGCACCCCCACAAAGCAAACAAACCTCACCGTATATGCATTGCAACAGGCAGAGCTTGGCCTAAAGCCTAATAGTGGATCAAATTAGCAATACCCCTCCAATAATCCTCAATTAAAGAGGAAACTTCGCATAGGAACTCCAAGAAGTATAAAGACAATTCTCCACCAAGCAAGTAGAGAATAGTATTTGTCTAAATGTACAAGATACTCGTAAATATGTACAATCAACAACTTTCTCTTGTTTCCTTCCCTTCCTTTTATAAGATGAAAGCCTTTTCAAACCCTAAACCACCTTTATGAGTTAGCTCTTTTCACATGAGGTCTCTCTAGAATCGCGTTGACCCTTCATGAGGTACATTGAACAGACAACGTCGTAGATTTGGTCAAGATTGACCCAAATTTCATTAAAATTTCAAACCCCTTTCACACCTCGCAAGTGATTTATTTTCTTACATGGACTTCCGATTTATCCTCAAGCCATATGGGCATTGATTTATTCAAATTTTTTATATTTTACATGTCCTCCTTTATTCATTTATTCATGGAACGTAAAGCAAAACAAAAAATGTATATTCCCTAGCTTAGGCTAAGTAGGAATATTAAGGCTTGTGTTTCTCGTTTTTTTACTACTTCTAGCTTTCTTTAATGGATGCTTTTGTACAAAGAATTTTTTCGACTTAGAATTTTTAGCTGACGCTTTTGAAGTAAATGCTTTTTGAGTTCATCGTTTTAGGATCAACAAAAGGTTTTTCGTGATCTAAAGTTGATATTTTTGCTTAATTGAAGCTTGAAGAAATAATAGATTTTTTAAATCTTCGGTAATTTTGAGCAACTTCATCGTAATAGCAACAATTTGGAGACCCGATGCTTTTTAGGACTAGAATGTTTTGGGAAGAATTTTGAGTTTTGCTTATTTTCCTCGTATAATTTAACCTTTTGTTTTGGGGGCCTTGGTTTTTTCGATTCCGGGTTTGGGAAGCTTTTTTCGGGTAGTAGAATCATTATTTTTCTTGTTTCCAAGGTTATATTGATCGTGGTATTTTATTTATTTCATAATCATAACCTTGTTTATAATCAAAGGATTCACTAGAATCTAATTTGAGTTGTTAAAGTCTGCAACAATTCCCCGATCTTCCCCGAGTTAGGAAATGGTATTATTGTCATCTATTCCCATTATATTAATTGTATCCTCATCATCATCATTGCTATTCCGAGAACTTTCAAAGATAGTTCTTGGAATGGTGCCTAATTGTTTGATCTAGGGTTGTTTCTTACTTTTCTAGAATTTATGTTTTTTCTAAAATTGGGATTTCTAACTGTTGTTGGTTATCCCACCGAGGTATTCTCTCTATATTATCTAGTCTATCAATCACTCCTTCTAAATTTTTAGCTATAACATTCATTTGTATCCGAATTGGTATTTTCTTCTTTAATGGGTCACTCTTCTTTCATTTATGAGCTCAGCTTTTCAGCTGTAACATCTACTTCACACTAATCGCATTAGTTTTCTATTTGGTTAAAAGTTCACATCTCTTTTCCTTAATTGTGGTTATCTCGTATCAAATACCTAGTAATCTTGAATGAATCAATAAGGAGTAGGTTTCGACGTGTAGATAGAATTATAGACACTATTACATCTGCGTAATCTTGGACTAACCTACTGGAGCTCTTTTTTTAAGGAATCAAATTCAAACAAAATTTGGAGGGGATTCTTTTTCTTTCTCCATTTATTTAAAAACAAAGTAAAAAATACAACTAAATCAACACATTACTATGTGCCTAAATCTTTAAACCATTTTTAACTGCTCATGTTAAATTTTTTAGGCAAATGTTTCATTTGGAATATCCGAGACATAAATTTCATAAATTTCTAAAGAAGTCTGTCATCTTAGAAATGTGTTGTTGAGAAGTATATTGAGTAGTGCCATCAAACAAAGGGTATTTTATTTTGATATTTCAGTGGCATGTCATGAAGCCGCTATGGACCATGGTAGGACAAGGGGTCTATCTAGCAACCATAGCTGAAGCTTAGCTTCGCTAGGAGGTAAGGCAGAACTGCTTTAGAGCCGTGTTGGAAATGATATAGATGAACTCAAAGATTGTATTTGAAGTGCCGAAATGAGATAGTGTATTTAAGAAATCAAAAGGTGAATCGATGGACATAGTGATGAAGGTGACCATGGAAATAATTTCAGGGTTGTACAGTAACTTAGGGATAAATGGATATGTAGATGAGTTGGGTGGGGAGAATTTTGTGAATGATGTAACAACATAAATAGATGAATTTAATAGAATTTTGTATGGTGTGTAATTGAGAAACTCGAAGGTCCGTCGCATAAGTCAATAAATGAGCTAATTCAATAGCTTCATCAATATCCTTTAGAATAGTAACATTAATTTCTTCAAATTTAGTCTGATATTCAAATTTTCTTAGATTTAGAACTTACCGCAATAGATTTATGTTTTCGTATTCAAAAATGAAATAAAAGGAGGGTCTAAAACAATAGTTTTTAAATCACTTTCGCATTTACTTTTTAAATAAGGAATGCTCAAATTTCGTATCAAAACCAATACCTTGCGTAATTAATAATTGCATGAATTGACTCTTATTAATGAGATTTTAGCCTAAGTTTTTTTGTTTGTTTTTTTCTTACCAATTAGGTCCGGGTCATCTACTATAACAAAGCTATAGAATTTGTGTTAGACTGCATAATAGACTTTCCTAGCTTCTAATTACAATTTTTTCAATACCCACAACCTATAAAATCAATCTTAAAGTAAAAAGATAAATTAAATTATTCCTTTAAGACTAATTTTATGACTAAAGACTCGGTTATTCCCCGTAGGAGTCGCCAGTAATGTTATCACTCCAAGAAATTTTAAGTCATGGGATTTTGGTTTTCAACAAATACTAAAGGTAACCACAAACCTACTTCAAACTCTAGGATCTATCCCTTCCTGTGGTCTTAAAGGTACTTATTTCAAGTTTCACTTTGTTTTAATTTGTGAATATTAGGTTAGCGATGAAAGTGGAATTTTGGTTTGCTTTGTTGGATTTGTGGGTACCTACTGAGGTATGAAGTAAGGGAAATCTACTTTTCCTTTGGGCTATGAGTTCTAATTCGCTAAGAACCGGGATCAAGGCCTGAAAAGGTCAAATTTCTTCTGTGTGATAGATAACCCTTGGAGATCTTAGAAAAATTGTTTTTGAGATGGTATGATCTGGATAAAGGGCACTTAAGGATCCTTTGATACAAAAAAGGGAAG
This sequence comes from Pinus albicaulis, assembly GCA_034641835.2. Taxonomy (NCBI): domain Eukaryota; kingdom Viridiplantae; phylum Streptophyta; class Pinopsida; order Pinales; family Pinaceae; genus Pinus; species Pinus albicaulis. Next base: position 859,636,054 of record CM076576.1, on the reverse strand, counting down.
TAAAAGATAGAGGTCAAACAAAGAGAGGAAAATTAAGGGTTCCCTACACCAGAATCGTAAGAAAACAAAGAAATTATAACTAGTTAAAAATGTGGTGCTATTAGCATGTCCTCAGAAAATTATCCGTTATACATTCGTACTTAGGATTAAACCATGTATTTATGCATGTAACAAAAGAATATAACAATGAAAAGTTTTAGAGTACTGCACTCCAAATAGCTTATCAGCGTGATCTTGAAGTATGATGCCAGTCACTTGATCCAAATTTCACTACTCAAAATCGAAATCCAAAGCCTTCAAGTCAACAAAATATCTATAGTAATCTCTGAAATTTTATTCCCTGCCACAAAAAAGGGCTTCAAAAGAGTAAAGTACTTATACATAATGTTTTACAAAAATATCCTAGATGACTTAGAATTAACTTAGGAAAATAAAATATCTTACAACAATAATAGTGACAATCAAGTATCAAACAAGAAGTCATTCCCATTTGATTCAAAAGAAATAAAAAATATTTTATGATAAGAAGTAAATGGATTCTATGTGTCATCTTTACTGGCTCTTTAGATATTTTTTTAGTCTAAATTTCCTTCAATCGATACTCTTCTCACTTATGCTCTTTCATTTCTGGGATACTTTAACCTTCATTAAAAATTTTTAATCGTCAGAAAATCTATTTTGATGCTGAAATCAAAAGAACATATTTTTCATTTTTCATTTGTTTGTCTTTCATTCTTCATATTAAATTATCAATGCTTTCAAGTTAATCCTCATTTTTAGGAATTTGAATATTTTTGAGTTTCTAAAATTCTCATCACTTTCATATATCTACAGAAATGTGGGCTTGACAGTAATAAGTGCTTGATCTCATACTACAAATAAAACAAATATTCAAAGCTTTTTAGCAATACTTTTCTAAAGGGGAATGCCTTGATCTTCGCTGGTTTGCTTCAATTGCCTCCCAGATTCTCTCTTATCTTCTTCTACAATCATTTTATATTAACTTATCATTAATAACCATGATATTAGGAAGTCCCTTTTTGCTTTAAAATCGTGAATTTAACCATGAATCCGCGCGCATTCATACCTTCACATTTCTCTTCAAGTTGCCTCATCAAATTTCTTTGGTGGTAAATCTTCCTAATTTCTAGGATAGTTGTTGTCCTGGCCATTGATTTTTAATTCTTCTAGTTCGCGTCTTTTTGCCTTGTCACGAGGAAATTTATTAATCTTACGTACCGTTTCAGTTTATCAAATCATTCAGGTTTTTTGGACTGCTTGGCCGCCACACAACTTCATAAAATTACCTCGAATTGAAGGCCATACATCATGGATGGCTTCAATTACATTATTCCATGTGTAATTTTTTATGTAAGATATCCGGGATTTTTAAGCACACTATTTTGTAGCTTCTTTACCTCACTCAATTTGTGGGCATTTGTTCATGTATTTTAGCATCTATCCGAGTTGATTTGTTTGTCTTTCAAGATTTTCAATCATCTTTGTCAACCCGTTAATTTCATTTGTCTAAATACATCTCTTCCATTGATTTTACTAGTTTAACGTTTCTTCATCTATAGGTGGCAACACTATTGTGGAGGATTTAGTTGCTGAAGTTGTTATTAGGTCACTCTGCACTTCCAGCGTCAAAGGCTCCTTGGGTGCCAAATTTTCTTCTAAAGTTGAAGGTAATCGCCGTACTATGACTGATGAATGTGGGAATCACTTGTTCTTTTATTGTCCTTTTCGGACAAGCGGGGTCCATTTGTACTTCCACTTACCTATTGTTAGCTGAAGTATTAAACGCATCATTTCATCTTTTTTTCTTTTTGATCCCCGTAGGACTTCCTTTGTCTCGAGGATGCTCACTTTGAGGAAGTTGAGTTGTTTCCTCAAGGAAACTATATCCTCATTTTTCTTTACTAATTATTTTGTTGCTTCGATGTTTGTAGGATCGTATCCTACTTGCAATACTAAATCTTCTAAGGCCTTTATCCAGATCATTTGCATATAATTTAAAGATTTATCCATCTTCATTTGATCTTGCATATTAGAGAGATGGTATTTTGAAGCTTATGACACTCAGCAGTTTTTATTGTGACTCGGAATACAACATCTCTCGAGGTTTGCCTATGAACTAATTTGATCCAATTCATGGATTTTGTCTCAGAGATACTTCCATATCATCCTGCTTATAGTCGACAATTGTCTTTGGGTACGATTTTGTGGGCCGTAATATCGACATAATTAATTTTTTAGTTGAATAATCAAATGATGATAGGAATTTGTTTTTATTACTTGTCTTTTGCTTCAAAAACTAAGAATATATTTGGTTTTGATTTCTATTCTTCAGCTTTTATTTTCTTGTATTTCTCCTTAATATCCAAATCCTTTCTCAGCCGAATGTGAGGAATAAGCCCATACTTTTTGTTGCCTTTCCATTAACTATGCATACCATTATTCAAGAAAATTCTTTATCGTATTTCAATCGATAATGTATTAGCTACATTGGTTTCGGCAAATCATCGTTGGTTTTCAAGGGCTCTATTTTTTCAACATCTAATCGTTACTTTGATTTTTGGTTGTTTTATCCATTTTTGCCTTCTGTTGTAAATGATCTAAACCTGCTTCGTTGTAGTCTCGCATAAGCCCTCTTCTCGATTCTTTTAGTTGATGTCTCGCTCTATTGGAAATTTCCAAAGTGTGACTAGTATTCCTTTGTTAACTCGCTCGTTAAAGTGTTTTCAACCACTCAATTTGATTATCAAACTATATATTTCTAGCTCGTATTCATGGATAAAGGGTGTCAATTTAAATTTTACTCCTTAGTTTACGAAGATCCTCAGATCATAATTCCATGGGAAACTTTCTTCCAATTTATATTCCATTAGTTTATTTTTCGCTCTTTTTCGTATCTTCCGTGATTACATATGAAAGGCCCACCTGAGCTTTGAGTTTGAATTGGGTCTTTTGCTCTGAAATTAATTGAACTTCGAATTTAGATCCGTTCGATTTACTCTAAGGAAATATCCTTACCGATGTGATGCTTGGGTAATCAAGGCAACAAGTTAGAACCAAAACTCTAATTTCAATGAATTTACACAAATACCAATCACCTACTTTGCTTTAATTCGAGCAACTACAATATTTTCTTCATTTCCCTCACCTATTCTAGGCGGCTCTATTTTAGTAAACATGGTGGTTAATGATGAAAATAAGTCTCCAAACTCGAATAATTGAAATTTGTGCCTTGTTTTCTTCGAGTATGGATGTCCAAAAGATAACCGATAGAGGTTTTCCTTCTATATCCAACTTTTGAAGTGAAATTGGAAAGTCGATCGAAGAAAAGAAAACATGTGGAAAATATAGGAGTGTATATCTCAATACTCCTTCCGTGCCTTAAATTAGTCAATTTGCTAAAAGAATACTATCGGGGAATGAAACCATCATAGTCAAAGATAACCGATGGTGGTTGATGTGGAGAAAGGTGATAAAAATCCCAAGATAGACTCATCAAGCAGTTCAATGCTGAAATACCCAAGGATGAAGGAAAGCACTAGAGATTACATGCCTTGAACCTTAAGGGAATTTGGCAATGGAATATGGAGGATTTAACTTAGGAATTCAACATGCAAAAGAGGCATGAAAGTCTGAAAAATCGGGAACTCAGGGAAATATAGGCCAATGTATAGTTTAGTGAGGGCTTCAATAGACAAAAGGACCACTTGGGGGTCTCAAGGAAGTTTCTAAGAACATTTGGTTTATTGACTTACAAAGGATGGTAACAGACTCTTTTATTTGGCATTCACAATAGCTCTTTTTCAAGAACATGGGTGACCGGTGGCATAATCCGATACTTTCGACAAGGTGAGTCGTAGAATACATATTTGGGAAAATTGATTCCAAATATGAACTTTCTTCATGATCATCTAAAGATTTATCAAAAAACACTGCTTATGGATATCTACCGTACTGAATTCAACTATGGACTGCCTATTTTGTAGTCAATGTCGCCTAGGGGAATATGTTCAATATCACCGTCGGTATAAGCAATGATTGACTACAATTGCGTATTTGGAGTCATGGCAGAGGAGATTTTTAGGAGTTTTTAGAACCTTCGAGCTTGCTTACACTCGTTTTTTAGGCATCTTGATCGCTTCTACAAGTTTAAATAGCCTTGGAGAGGAAATTTTACTATGAAGAGGGCTTGATTGGGAAAATTCTAGCAAAATAGAGTCTCTTTTCGGGATTTTATGCCCAATTAGGTTTATCAAAAGAAGTTCGAGGCTTAAAATCGGGTATAAAACAAAATGGTTTTTTCGGTTTTTTTTGAATTAAAAATGGGCTAAAACTCGTTGAAAAAAGTGATTTCATGTAGGATTAGGCAATTCAAAAAGGATTTCTAGCCTTTAGAACTTGAAATTGATCATTAGATCAGAAAATTGATAAATTTCCCTGAAAATACCACTTAACAGATAAAGAGGGTTTTCGGGGAAATTTTTGCCGCAGTTTTGCTCCGGTTCTCGTGTGCTTTAAAAATTGAATCATTAATTTCTTAACTTAAAAACGATTCTCTTTTCTTTAAAAAGGTTTCTAAATTTGGCCGAGAAAAAGTTTAAAACCCTAAGAATACTCTGTTTAAATGTAGGATTTAATTTTTAAAAGGGTTTCTTCACATCTGCTCGAATTGATGGTTTCAACATTTCATCCGGAGTGCAGCAACTCCTCAAATACTTACTAGTTTGTTTTGGGAGATTTTGGAGGGTTTTGGGCATTTAAAATGGAAAATGTGTGGGCTTTAGGTGGGTTTATAAAGCTCGTGAAGAAAAAAATGTATAGACGCAAAAGATAATGAATTACGTTTAACGCAAGGTTTTATCAAATGTATAAATTTTCATCGAATGCGGTGTCTTGTCCTATGGAAGGTGGTTTCGTATGGAAAGGCTCGAAAAACGACATGATTTCAAACGTAGGCCTACTGCTAGCAAGTTGTTTTAAACAAACCCATACAATATAATTAGGAGAGGCCACTGTGCGGGAGGGAGGGATTACGGGAAACCACCCATTTCGCATGGCTTTAATGGCTTCTGCCGTCTTGCACCTTTCTAATGATATTAGATGCTCAATTGCTGGATTGCTAAAGCTTAAAGCAGATTAAAGGAGACTGCATTTATGGGAAAGGTGGACCTGGCTATTGTATGGGAGGAAATGGTTTAATTTATGAAATAAATTTTTCAAAAACATGTTTTAAACCTCAGTTTATATAAAGGCAGTGTTGATAGGTTTAAAACATTTTAACAATAAGTGAATCATGGTATAGGCAGTGTTTAACATTTGTATTTAAAACCTTTATGAAATGCTTCAATGTTATCAAGTGCGTTAATATATTGTATTATAGTTTTCTTAAAACCTTTTACAGCTTTTCAAACCACAAGGGTAGGATATTTTAATAATGATACTTTTTAGACTAAAGGGTTTATAACTTGGGGTTTTTATTTGCGCATATGGACAGTTAGATTTTGGTCAAAAAGTTATAATAGTGGTTTTTTGTGATATTTAGATATAATGAATTAATAAGTATGGGAGGGCATTTTAGGATTTATTAAAAAGTATGTTAAAGTACACATGAAAGGGTAGTGTAATAAAATAGAATACACATTATCTCTGCTATAGGTATAAGATCACATTGCTCTATCTTTATATTTCTTTAATTAATACTTAGGATAAATGTAATTTTGAGGGTTTTTATGAATGCTTAAGGGATGAAGTTAAACATTTAGGGTTACAATTTTACTAAGTAAGAATGTGTTTTTACTTATAAAAAAGGGGTTTTTATGTATGAATGAAGGTAAATGATGATAAATGAGGATTTAACAAGTAAGAACTCAATATTTTTAACTAACCAAATTATAGAGCCTTGGGTCCGGGGCCCCCAACAAAAGCCGTAGAAATGTCTAAGTCCGGCTTTTGGATCGATAGCTTATAATACTCTGAATACTCATAGGGAGGGAAATTAGTGATTTTTCCCGATGATGTATTATTTACATGATTTCCCCACTACTTTCTACCTACCCAACTTCTATTTCTAACATTTTTTTCTTCATTTTGCATGCATTTAGGCTTGCAACCTAAAAATTCCCATTTTCAAAGCATAAAACTATCTAGATCTACCTTATTTCATAAAGGCTCGATTAAACTCGTTGAGCTCCTTATTATTCACTACTTATATACCGATTTTTCAAGTTTAAACCGTTTTAAAATGCTTATTCTATATCTAAAACATGAAAAGTTTAAGATTAAACTATTTAACCGATCATGAATTATGGCATTTATTGACACTCGCACATAATCATTATAGTTGCAAGAAAAAGTAAAAAGTAGTGGCATTTGGACTGCTCACTTCGTCTTATTTCCTTTTTCTTTTGGGGTATATATTTTTCTAAGTCCTTTGATTTTTGTTTTATGACTTTTACCCTCTTTTTCATTTTTTATTATTTTTCATTTTTCAAATATGGGAAAACAACTGCAGCTAAGAAGTTACATATTTACAAGACTATCAAAAAGTAAATTAAATTTTTTTATGAACCCTATTATTATAGGACCCTAACAACATATATTCCCGAAAAATGTGGGTTTTTGGGTGCATGCCTTTCTAAGCACCATTTTGGGATAATAAGGGTATTAGAGCAACTTTCGGCATGCCTTATGCTTTCTTTGAAAGAGCCAACATGTTCTTTCATGAAAATAAGAGACCTAAGAAGAAGTATGATTACACCAAGATATGGAAGAAAATGTAAAACCCCTTTATCTGAAGAATTAAAGGAAAGAGTTCTCAAAACTCGTTCGAAACTCCGTATGAGCTTAAAGGAGAAATCAAAGAAATGAAGAGGGAAAACATGAAGATCCCTGCTAACATTTTCATGAAGAAAGCCCCGCTATTCATCTTATATGTGCAAGCCTTTGTACAATAACCGCATCTACAGTTATTCTATGCCTATATTTACCGCAAGAGAAAATGGAAGAAGACGATGCACCAAAAGGAGGATACTTTGAGTGATTACCTTCTGTGGAGTATGAATCTAAATCTTGGAGAATTGAGAGCACTTGAGCTTCCAATAGTTTTTCCACCAAGGAGGAAAGGAGATCCAATAAGTACAATAGAAGGAGAAGAGGTAGATTCTTTTTGCCAATGTGATGGATCCTCCACATGCACAACAAAGCATGGATGGGACGTTGTATCTATATTTGGATATACATTGCGCTCGTAAAAAAGGAAGCTCTCAAAGTAGCAACATTGCATCTTAAAGGCAGTTTATGCTTGGTGGTTATTTGAACTTTTTCATAGAAGAATGCAAATATATCTATTTATGCAAGATTCAATTTCAGAGATTAAAGGAAGACTGGCGTAAAGAAATCAAGTATCTTTCATTGAGCTAGCAAAGAATGGAGAATGCAAACCCTCGTATGAGTTGGAAAGATTCATATGCCAACTCCACTTCATAATTTATTGGAGGGGGATAAAATCCCCGAGTGATACTTTTTTCAAAGGCAAGATCCCCATTACATTAAGAGATTTCTTCAAAGGAAGCTATGGAGGTTCTTCTTTCAAGGGAAGACCAAGATCTAAGGTCTCTCATTGATAATGAGGTGTTTTCTAAATATTGATGAGGAGGAAGGACAAGAGGGTAGTAACAACATTGTCACTTCAAAAGAAGACCCATCACCACATGGGGATGGAGATGAAGTTATGGTTTCAAGGGAAAGAAATTTTAGATTCCCCGCAAATGATTCCTAAGGAGCATTATGCGACAAAGACTATTGGGCCATGATGCCTTGCTCCAAGCAAGAGGAGGAAGGATGGATCAACATCCAATGATGAGGAGCATGCACCCTTATTTATTTCCAAGGGCATTTCTATTCATGAGAAGGAGACTGATATATGCAAAGAAGGAGAGGGACAAATCATTCCACTCATTCATGGCTAGCCTACTTCGTATCTTCACGCTTCTTTACAAGAGGCATTCCACCAAGGAGACCCCTAACCGGGAAGAATAATAAAGTGTTCTCTCAAATCAGTGTAGTGACACATTTTTCTAAGGAACGAGCCTTGAGGGGAGCTACAGGAGTGATAAGATCTATTTACGGATCCCAAGGAGAGATGAGCAATTTTGGTGGAAATTACTTTTACATCTTCCCACTCATCTATTTGAATTAGAAAGCAAATTCAGAAAATTCCATGATGACATTAGCATGATGTAAAATGGCCACTCCATATTCTTGGGGCAGAAAATGACATTCCACATAGAAAGAAGATTTCAAGATGAAAAGAGGGTGACTAACACTCTTTACATGCATGGCCCAAACTTTGGAAGTTTCCTGAAGAAAGAGACCTTCAAAAAGAGGTTGACCTAAACTTCAATCTTGTCTTCGAGCAAGATCAACTACAAGAGAGGCAAAGAAATATGGAGTAACTTTACTCCAACATATGATTTTGGCATGAAGTACATGTCAAAGTGGAGAGCCATGATATGAATGTAAGCTTTAGTTCGCATTTCTACAACGATGTCATGGTTGGGGAGATTGGATCCATATTGAAATCCCAATGTTTGGTGGAATATCTCCAAGGATCTTCACACATGCATGATTCTTGATGACCTTACCACAAGATGAGGGTTATTTAGTCCAAGATGAATTCATCTATAATCGTGGTAGGATATTTTTATCTAGAGCTCCAAGCTCAAGGAGAAGTTACTACAAGGAGCCTATGAAGAGTTCGTCAAATACACATATTCTATGAAGCTCAACAACATCATTTTGAGTAGCTGGTCATTTGGGAGGGCTTTGAAGGAGAACTATATCAGCATTATCAAAGATGCATGTACCATATGGAGATGGAGCAGCAACATAACTCTATGGAAGATTTAATTCATCCTCTCTCTTTCTCTCTTTAAGGGAGGAGATATATCTATGCACCACCTCATTTTTTTTTTGAGGAGAACTATTAGTGAAGAGCCTACTTATGCAAATCATGTTTTATTTTCTGGATTTTTATATTATCTACTATCTATATGTAGGCCATGCAGACTCCTAAGAGTGAGTGTTATACTTTATAAACTTTTTGCACAATCCTTGGGCCAAAACTATTCCCCGACAGGGTCACTCCTAGAACAAGGGAGATTTTTGGAAGATGATGGGTGCTTTCCTACAAGTACCAACATATCTTCCACTTTCAGCCATGGAGAGATGTTATGGCAGAAAGCAAGGGTGGTAAAACCACTTACCACATCCGCTTATGATGCAGTGTGAGATGCAACTGGGTGGCCGGTTCCACCTGGTGGACTATGATCCACTTCTATCATTGCATTTAATTGTCTGGTGTATCGTCGATTTTGATCCCATGTGATGATGATGATGTTCGATATTTTCGCACATGATAGCAAGGATGACACATTGGTTGGATGTAATCTAAAGGGAAATGAAATCTCCCATATTTATTCTACTTCAAGAGGAGGAAGAAATACTTAGGCAAGTGCCTGTTAATTTTATCTTTTGTTTCTCTATGCAAAAGGCCATATGTGTGACTTATGTCTTTGGGAGAAGCCCCTCACATGGGAGAATTTGTGAAACATTCATAAGCTTGAATCATATTCAGCTAGCAACTTTATCCTCATCATTTTCAAGCTTTCGAGAAGCTTATGGCAGCAAGAAGGTGGTTGGGTGGCCACTATTGTACCATGTTTTGAGTGCGAAGAAGAAGAACAACGCTGTCTCAATGAGGACTATTGTCACCATCCAATACATTATATGACACTTATTCCATGTTTCTTTTGGAGCACATATGGTGATGACACTTTATTCACTATATGCATGGAAGATTGGGCAAGAAGGGTCCCTAGAATCAAGGAAGGGAATCATGAGGTTCCAAGTATCTTTTGGCTTCATGAGGACTATATTATTGCAGCCCAGGATCAAAAGCTCCACATTTATAATAAATGGAGAGAGAGACGTTGTAATTTGAACATTATTACCTCTCATTTCCAAATTTCATGCAAAATTCTCTATACATTGCATAAGGAGGGGATTGGTACTGTTTCTATGAGCTACCAAGGATGGCTTCACTTGTTCGATGATAGCATGGAGAATATGTCTCATGGGGGTTGAATCACCCATAATTTATCATCTCTCATGCCTTGAGAAGACCAATGTACAATATATGATTCTTTCCATGTATCTCCCATTTCTTCATGATGACAACCGTTTTTTGGGTTATTCACCAAAAGAAAATGTGACATTTTGGAGGAGACAAATCCATTGGATATTTTGCAATGTCCTGTGGGCTTTGAGGAAAGTAACATTTTGGAGGGGGAGGATCAGAATATCCCCTATTAGCCTCAAGCTAATTGAATATTAAATTTTTCTTTTTACTTTTATGTTCATGAATAAATGTATAAATGAGAAACATAAAAACTCCTAAAAAAACAAAAATAAATCAAATGCCCCATGGAACAAGGCTAAATATGGGCTACTTTAATTAAACACCCTTATGTGTGAAAGGGATTGAGACTTTTGACCGGGTCAACAAGACCAAATCAACAAGGTTGTCCGTACGCAATGAACCTCCTAGATGCACAAAAAAAAGATGTGGCTTTAGATGGAGGCTAATATGAAAGGGAGCTAAATCATTGAGATGGTTTAGGGTTTTGCAAGATCTCAATCTATAAAGGAAGGGGAGGACAAAAAGAGAGGGGTTCTTGATGACCATAATATTTCTAAAGAATTTTTTCTGCTTAGAAATTTCATTCTCTCGTCGTTTAGCAGAATATTGTTTTTTAGCACATGATTCTGCGTAGAATCCTTTCCTTGAGTAGCTCTTGAAGAGTCTTGTATTTCGACCACTATCAAGCTTAAAGCCAAGCTCTACTTGCAACCACAATGTAGATCCCGAAGTGAGGGTTCTATTGTTTTGTAAGTCGTTAAAGAAGTGGAGGCCAGATTCACTTTCGCATCTAGGCCAATCTAGTGCCCCTTTTCACGGGAAAGGCTTCTATCCCATCGGCAAGAGTGTTCTAGATTACTGAGCTCAAATCCACATCTGCATCGTGCCAAATTGTTCTTCGTCTACAACATAGTCCCTTTTCTACTATCGCGTTATTTGAAGAGGAAATTTGCAGTAGGCTTCATGAAAGTTTGAGGAGGATCTCTCGGTGTTGGGGATCCGCTCCTTCACTATGGTGATCCATGGATTGCTCTATTCCATGTCATATGCGTATCCGATCCGAATAATTATGTATATAATTCAAAATTAGCCGTATCCGGACACCGCCGAATAGAACTTCGCATCTACTCCATGTGCCTATGATTTGCCGAAATCCTCAAGGGGAATGTAAAAGTAGACATTATAGTGTATGGATTCATCATAGATCCGATTGTTCATGCATTATTTTTCTCTGCATCTAAGTTGTAATATAAAATCGTAGGTACACCAATAAGTAACGATGTCAACTTTTCATCAATATATGTGTTGGCAAACACTCCTTTTGTGAGGGTTTCTTTTCTCGCATAAGTCTTCTATTTTCTGTGCTCTAAGACCATGGGCTTCAATATAATTCTGATTTGTTGATGTATATGACATTATTGAGCCTCCATATTGGGATCATCGCTACCCACTAAACAACCATGTTATTTCGGCAGCAGTTGTTGTTTAATCTATGCGTCCACTGGAATCGTTTTCAATTGAGAAGGTGTGGGAAACCTATTTTTAACCCACCTAGAAGGATTTTCTTTCGATCCCTCTTTTGATTCAGTCTTAGATTTTCAGATCTAAGGGATCCAAGGGTTGGTTTCAACTCGTAAGTATTTTCTTCCGAAAAATACATTTTTCAGCATGCCTACAAGGCATCTATTTTGGGATATTATAGTTTCATTTTCATTCAATTGAACCGATCAAGTAGCTTCAAAGAGAAGGGTTCATGTCATGTTCTTACCCCTCAAGAGGCGCCTGAGGACCTTGGAAAATATTTGAAGGTGATTTGATGTGATTTGGATGGTTGGAAGACTCGTAAACCCTTCCCGTCTAAGCGCGTAGCACCACGTATCGAGGGGCAAGTACAACTCCAAGCGCGCAACGCTACCCTCCGAGGCACACTTCCGGGAAAATTAGCATAGGGTGCTTTCTCGTAAGGGCGCAACTTCAGCCCTGTGCGCGTGAAGACCTCGTAAAACGTGTTGAGGAAAACGCAAGGGCACAGCGTCAAGCCAAACGCGCAACGCCAAGAAATTTGCCTGGTTCTTCGCAAACCCACAAACCTCTTCCTTGTTGAATGCTCTTGATTCTGAAAGGTAACAATGGTTCTCTTGAAGTGTGAGATGGGCTTTTATAGGCTTATGGATTTAATTCAACTTTGCAAAAAACCCACTTTCTATCGTTTGAAGTCCTTTTTCTTTTCTCACCGACACTTTTTGACACCCTTGCCTGAAGGTCAGCCGTGAAGTTGACTTTTCTTTTGCTCATTTGGGGCTTGATAAGTTCATTTTGACAACTTCTTTGGGATTTAACTGCTATGGTAGCATCTTCTCAAAAAATTTGTAGTTTCCACCATAAAGTTCCAGTCCACCTTTTCCACCTCCCTTCCGGCCACCTTTTTTTCAAACCCTGTAACTGCAGTTATTTACAACAATCATAGCGTTGTCTTCTAAGCTTTCATACCTTTCAAGTTCATTCATTTCTATCTAGTTCACCTTACCCTTTTTCCATATTCCATCAATTAATATTTTCTGTAGACTTTCTTCATGCTTAGCTCTGTGTGCTTTCTCCATGTGTCATTTTTCCCGCAAGTGATCACTTTGGCACTCAAACAAAATTCATCTTTAGCTTCATAACCCCATTCATATACAATACCAAGTGTTTCCTCTTTCCTCGCTCGTAAATTTTTTTCATTTAGGAGTAGACAATACATCATCAAGAATTTTTGGCTTGATAAATCTTCCAACACTTCGCATATGTTAAACTTTTCCACTTTTCTCACCTTCAGAGGTTCCGAACCGAGAAGATAATCCTCATTGGAAATTTTAGGTCTTTCTTGAATAACCATGTCTTGAATTTCTATTATACCTGAGTTGCATTCTAGCAAAGGAAAAAGTGTTAAGCTTGAAAACATCCAAGGATAACTTTTAAAATATGTAAAACTCCAATGACTCAGTGGGATTGTCCTTTAACTTGATTTTGAATGAAATTTGACTTGAGATTTTCATGAAAAACAAAGAGCATTGTTATAGGTTATTGTGCCTAAGGACATGGGAATGAGTTAGCAACAAGAAACCCTAGAGGGAGGTGGAGTTTATTGATAGGGGAAAATAGGGAAATGAAGTCTCAAGTAGGAAAGAAGGATGAAAAATGATAAGTATAAGCCCATAATAAGTTTTAAGAGAAGTAGCGTGACTTTAGAATACCAACTGAGGGAATAGTGAAAATAGGTTTATAAGGATAATGGAAGGCACCCAGATTTCTGAAACTCAAGATATTCAAGGGATATTTTTTTCGTAAACTACAACTATCCTATAGTTATCCAAATATAGTGAAAAATACTAATTACTAATCAGCTGGCTCCACTTGGGGAGGGTATCTCCTTCGTGAGGTGTCAAGAACCTAAAATTTCAGACTTCTAGAATTTGTAAATCAGCGTCTTGTTCTTCCTTGGGCTTGACATATTTTCTTCAATTATTGATTTACTCCTATTCTTGAAGTCAGGATCTTAAAATCGGAAAGAGAAGTGATTTCTTCAACATCAACTCTACCTACCCATCATAATTTTCCTAGCACTTTTTCTTCATTTGGGTGTTTGACCCACAAACCTCGGCATCATTTTTTCTTTTGAAAGAACAAACTATCTACTTTTCTACCCTTATATCATCCAAAGGCTCGATTAGACCTATGAGCTCTTTTTTTGTTTCTCTACCTAATCTACTTATATGTCGAGGTTAAACAATTTGACAAATTTTCATTCTCTAATCTACTAACATGAAATTTAAAATATGACAACCAAGGCTAGACGTGTATTGATTTGTCATGAGCCGTGGCATTTTGGATAATGGTGCACATAGGTTTGTTTTTGCACAATTAAAACTAGAAACTTGAGATATAATTTGGAACTTGTCACTCATCCCTCTCTTTTCTCTTTGGTTCAAATTCTGAGCTTTTGGGAACGAACATATTTTCCTAACCTAATCTCATCGATAAGCCAAGTTTAAACCATTTGGAAAATCTTCATTTTCTAGCTTATCGCGTGAGAAATGTGCAAATGTGTTCAATCATGGTAAGGTTGAATGGCTGAGAGGCCATATCTCAAAAGTAGTGGTATTTTTGACCTTGCACATCTTCTGAGAAATATTATTTTTTGGTATGGGACTTAACCTCTTCTTTTTATACGCACTTCTTTTCTTCTTTTTCTTTGTTTTTTTGTGTTTCATTTTTTTTGATCTTTTATCCAATGCAAAGAGTTATGTACAATGAATAAATATTTAAACTAAGAACTTCAAAAAAAGTAATGCTGGAGCATCCTACCATCGACGGAGGACCTCGAAATAACTCTTGCTCCATCCATTTCTCGTAGAAAGAAGACATTGTGCTCTTGTCGACATCGATTGTGTATGGGCCTTTTCCATAGATTTTCAAATTCCCCATGCTGTTCTTTGTCCTCTCTTCTCAAATCCCATTTCATAACTTTGTCTCCCAGCTCTGAAATCATTGGCTTTAGTGTTCTTATCAAATATTTTCTTAATATTCTCTTATACTCTTTACCTTGGTGAGCTGTTGTATACTTCTTCCCTTGATTGCCTGTAATTGAATGGTTTGGTTCAACCTCCTTTCGCATATCATTTTCCCTCTGATGGTACCTCTTGAATAAGCTTCATCACCGGGACTCCCAAGGATGTTGGAAAAACTACATCCATGCCATACACTAGCTGATAGGGAGACATGTTAATTGGATGTTAATTTAGTCTTCCCATAGTTGCATACACTAATTTGTTGTGCCATGAATTTTTGTTTTCTTCCAACAATTTCTCGAGGATATTTTACCAAAATTTTGTTAGAAGATCAAATTATAGCCATTACCTCTGAGGGTAATAAGATGCATAATTCCCTAATGTGATGTGATACTTGTGACATAAGTCCACCATTCCCTCGATTTAAAAAGCAACAACATGTGCAGGTAATAATCTTTCTAGGACGACCAAATCTAGACAAGATGTGATTTTCAAAGAATTTGATGATTAATAGAGTCAGGTGGGAAGTCCTTGGAAAGGGATGGCAGCTATCCATTTGGTAAAATAGTCAATTGCGGTGAGGATCCATTTGTGTTGGGTAGAAGAGGCGGTAGGATTTCTCCGGTGAAATCTAAAACCCACTTTTGAAAAGGAGTTTCAACACTTTGATTGGTCGTAGAAGCTGCAAGGCAATAGTTTTCTCTTTCCCACGAATATTTCGCATTTTGTGGCAGTCACTACTAGCATAGGTATTATCGCGAGAAAAGAGTGGGCCAATAGAAACCAACTTCTAAAGCATTTTGTATGGCGGTGGTTTTCCTAACATAGATGAGCTCCCACATTCTCCTTCATGAAACTCATGCATAATTCCTATCCGTATATTCTTTAAGTAAACATTTATTAAAAGCGGATACCAACAATCCAATATAAGAGACTTTATATAGAATGCAAAAAAATACAACCTTTAGTTCGAGGAGATACGGCGTACATTTTGGACAAACTAGGAGTGAGAATTTAGATTAAAAAACACATGTCATATGTCGGCATACGAGTGAGTTTAGAAATTCTTTCTTCAGTCAGGTGGAGCAAGCCAACTCCTCTTCATGCTCATCCAAAGGAAATTGTATCATGTTTATGTCCAATGCTTGAAATTTTTCTACGGCCATCAATTTGGCCAGGTCACTTTGCGCTTTGATCAGCTTTTGCTGGGCTTCGATTTCTAGATTCTATACTCTAATATTACAACAAATCCATTTACCTCTTTTACCATCAAGATCCTGAGTTAGTATGTCCCTAACAAGCACCGCAGGGCATATCAAAAGCAATGACATGTGAATGCAAAATGTAAACCTCACGAATATATATATCAAAAAGCTTTTGATTAAGGAAAAAATCTTGTTTTTTTCCCATAATTTTTATATTTCATAGTTGCATCTCTTAGTGCACTTGCTGAAGAAAGCTATGGGTTTTTTCTTGTCCCATTGGGTTCTTTCTGTAGCAATACTACGGCCAATTTGCAGTGTTTTTATGAAAAATGAGAAGACGATACAAGTCCTCGTAAAGTCGAGGATGATTAGAGCTAGTGTTTGAGTAAGAGCTTTGCTCTTTCACCAAATCGAAAGGATTTCTTTGCCTTCTATGGTCCATTTGACTCCTATTTCTCTTTTTCACTGCGTGTTGTAATGTTTCTTAGGATTTTCACGCAAGGTTTGGTATGAACCTTCTTAAGAAGTTGATCTTTCTAATGAAATATGTTCTGACTCTTTGATGTTCCCTGAGGGTGACTCGATCTACGATATCCCTTCAATCCTCTTTTGGGTCAATCTTTATCCCTTCTTCAGATATGATGTGTGGCCCAAAATTTTTCCTTCCGAAAGACCAAACGGTGTTTTCTTGGGATTCAAAGACAAACCATACTTTCTACACTTTTCAAAAGACTTTTCTTTAAGTGAGCTGGAGTGTTCTTCATCAGCTTTTTGAGTAGACTCGTGATGTCATCGGATATATCACAAATGAAGTAACCTATCTCTTCATAAAAACCAATGTCCATGTGCTCCTTTGAAAAAGTGGCCACGACATTCATTAACCCAAAAAGGCATTTTGACACACATGAAAGGTGCCCCAAGGGCATGGTGAAAGGCCGGCTTTTGTGTCGATCTACTCCTGGATGTACTAACGCACCTTATTATGCCCGAAAAACCATCGAGCAAAGATATTATTTTGGAGCCAACTACCCTTTGCGGTGATATGATCCATCTTAGGTAAAGAGTAGTTGTCTTTTGAGGAGGCTTTGTTTAAATTTATGCCAAGTCTACGCATGGCCTAACTTTCCCCTAGTTTCTTCCTCACCTGATACAAGATTTGAGACCCATTCTGAGTACACGGTCGAGGAATATTATTCCAAACGATTTCATACATATTTTTAATTTCTTTCTCAATTATAGGGATTAGGACGGGGTTTATCCTACACAATCTCTGCTTAAATGGTTTTACGGTTTTCCTCGAGAGGATAACATCTATGTCGAATGATGTTTGTATCATAGAGACTTCAAGTCCTCATAGCCCCATGCAAACACATCCTTGAATTCTTTGAATAGCTCAATGTATTTCTGTTTTATAAAGAGCCGGTAGTGTTTTGGAAAATTTTATCATTTTAGGTTCTTCTCAACACGGTGTTTCATTCTTCTACATCCTCGTTTCGGTGGATTCCATTTTAGGCTTCCTAGCAACATCATTGAAATCAAACGGCTTCTTCCTAAGGGGGCAAGTCCTCTTGGAAATATATTTTCCTTGCACTGGCCACCTCGAGGTCCTTTTTATCCAAATATTCACACAATTCTACCCTCATGAGGGTGTTCTGTTGGCGATTTACATCAGCGGCAGCTATTGTGTACGTGTTTTGTGTGTTTTTTCCTCGGGAGAGTAGTCCTCTTCATGATCTTAGTTTGGTTTTGGCATTTTCAAACTCATTTTTGGACTTTAGAAGTCACCAATATGCTCGTGCACTTCAAAAAACTTGCGATAATATATGTTATGAAGGACTATTCGGCCCGATTTTGACTGCTTTACCCTATATCGTTTCATCGACATGAGCATTTTCCAAAAGTGCTGACAACAAAGAAGCTAGTTCATTTGCAAGGTCGTGTTTTGCAGTTCTTGGGATGAGAGGTAAGTTCATGTTTTTCACAAATGTTTTTAGGAGTGTCTAAGGCAGCATTTCTATATTCTCTTAACTCGGACTTTTGGTTGAATATTCTCCCTTTAACTTTCCTAATAATTAGCTCGATCTCCCTGAATGGAAATCCTCTTAGCTCTTATACTTTTCGACGAGTGTGACCCTAGGAGAAGAGCTTCATACTTTGCAATATTGCTTGTACATTGAAAATCTGGCTTGTAAGAGTGACCTTCATTGAGTGTTTTGTATCCAAACACCGTCTCGCAGATCCGCTTTGCCACAAGAGCTATCAAAGCTCATGTACCCAAAAGAGTTTCAGGTTCGGATTCACCATTATGTTTTTGTTCATGGATGCTAGGGTTTCTAGTCGTTATGTTCTTCATATTGTGTTTCAGGCTCTGACTGCCTCTGTTCTAACGTGCCCTGCTCTTCCCTCTTTCTAAACTACTTATTCATTAATGTCGTATCTTCATCGTATAAAATAAATGAATCAAGGTCCGAATGGACGAGGAATAGAGAGGGGTTTTATTTGGCTTATCTTGGCCACTTTACCATGTATTTCTGCTGTGAGATTCTATGTAAAGTCTTCTTGTTTGGTTAAAGGTCGAACGGGGAAAAGGCACATGTCAAGTGTCCATTTGGAGAAGTTTCTTGGAGTTTGGCTCGTGATATAGATAAAAGCATGCCATATTTTGGAGGAATGTCAACCACCACAATATCCATGAAAAGGCTCTCTGGCCGCGCATCAAAGAGCAAAGGATAACACATATATCTTTGATTAGGCCCAGTACATTTAACCTCTACCTCGAATGAAAAAGAGTACAATTCTTTGTATGGTCCTCGTTGTTTCGAGACCTAATCTTTTCCATTACTACCTTTGGCATGAGGTTATGCGGAATCACCTTTGGAGTCTGGCATGACATTGTGTAGGATTTTGTCATGCTGATGTTCAGGCGGCATAGAATGGAGGCACAGCTCCTCTTGGAACCTTCTCCTCTACCTCCGCCAAAACAACAATTTTGTGTCATCGATCGATTTGAGAGTATCGGTGCTCGCTTTCCTATGTTTAAAGCCTTCAAAACTTGAGATCTATATACATCTTGAGTCACTAATTCGAGCAGGGGTATGGATATTTTGTCTTGGCAATTTCACTCTCAATGCTTTGAACTGTGTGTTCGAGTTCTTGAGTGGATTTAAATCGGCTTTTATCGGACATTGTCTTTTCAACAACTTTAGCTTGCTGATTTTTTGTCGGAATTTCAGGTTAAAAGAGTTTTTTCAAGGCCACTCATTTGATGTAATAGAAAGCTGTAGGTCATACCATCATGTTGGCTGATTTTTTTCTTTTGGATCATAATTTTTGGCCATGGTGTTTGTGCATTTTTCTGCTGTCTTTTTAGGATAGGGTCTTCCTAGCAGAAATTTCTCGTCTGTTCCTCTTGTGGATATCCTTTGCGCTTTCCTACGAGAATCATACCGCCTATGAACCTCCACGATAGAATTTTCTAAACCCTAGTTTTGTACTCTTCAGAATCCTCATATGTTCTTTTCAGACTTTTGGCTTTAAGGAAAATAGACCTTGTTCTTCTTCTTTGAGAAAAACAACTTCCTCACTATCTGATTCTCTGTTGGAATCTACATGGTTTTCTTCCAACTCCTCGGTCTCTCTTTCCTCTTCATCTACATAGTTTTCTTGGAAAGAGTGCAGGTGCTTACAGTAATGCTCGGTTTGTCTCATTTGAGGAGGATCTCTTCGCGAGTTTTGCTTTATGTTTTTGTTTTTGAGGGTTTGTTTTGTTTTTCCCTAGAGTTTCCTCTTTCATCCAAGTTAATTCTCTCCATCTTCTTGCTTTCCATTTTCCTAATCGGGTTTAGTCAATTTTAAGCATCGGTCTCTGGAGGCCATATGTTCCTTTTTTATATGTAACCCTCTTCTTTCGTTCTCATTCTAGCACTTCTTTTAGTAATTAGATTGGCTTCTCACGCTTACTTCTCCCCTTTGGCATGTCTTCTAAGGTAAGGGGGATCTCTTTCTCTCAATTGGTTAGCCATTTCCCGAATTAAATCCATCCGTAAAATTTTTACTAGCGCTAGGCCTCAGTGTTTCATGTGAGGCAAATTCGTGTATACACTATTGAACCTAGTGCGGTAGTCTTGAACACTCTCAGCATTTCTTTTTAGCTGTTCTCATACTCTGACAATATTTGAAGAGGATTTTTGCTTAGTCTCACTTGCTTTATGAATGTTTGATAAAGGGAAGTGAGATCATTAATCTAATAGGAGTTAAGTTCTCTGAACCATTTCTATGCTTCTCAGAATTTGAGAAAAATTCTCATTTGTATAGTCTCATCTTCTGTTGTGGTAATCAAAAGCATCATTCATCTTTCCTACATGTCGTAGAGACGGTTGCCAGAATCGGTCCCATTGAAGGGAGGGATCAACTAGACTAGCAGTCTCGTGGAGGCATAGGCGTATAGAGTGTTGTGGTAGCACTAGGGGGCATACCATGCGCTGGCATGATAGGAGTGCCGGAACCCAAGGAGGATTTATAAGAGGAGGTTTTATGAGTGGAGGAGGAGGATGAAATGGAGTGGTTTTCATAGTGGATGTGCGAGTGGGGGTAGCAGGGTCATACTTGGACCAGCATTGGAGCGGTATATGACGTATTTGGAATGGAAAGGAGTCAAAGGAAGTCATGGAGAAGGTCGAAAATCGAGGAGTGGAAGGAGATGCTTACTCTACTAGGACTCTCTCAGAAAGCCCGTAGACTCAGGAGGTCCGGTATGTCCAAATTTGAGACTTAGTTCCGAATAGTGTTTCTTCTGTGGTGTAGGTCAAATTGGGTATCTTGCGAGGATGTAAGGTTTTCGGTGAAAGTGAACTTGCCTTGTGAATTAGTCCGGCAATAGTTGAATCTTCACGTCCTAGAAGTCTTAAGATTATTTCGGGTCATCAACTATGGCGAGGAGGGTTTGGGATCGGGGGTGTGAGATATGGTGTTGATTAGTTTGTGCAGCCGGATTTCCGACCCACAGCACACGGAGAGGTTGGAAATTTTATAAGAGTTTTGAAAACAAAACCAACTGCAGCAATCGCATGCGGAATTCACCACCCAGGTATGTGCGGCTTTCTTTTATACTATTAGGCTGAGTTAATACATTCCCGAGGGAGTTTGCGAACCAAAGGTGGGAGTCAGTCAAGCCTTTACTTAAAACTAGTGGAGTCACAGTGTGGACGCTTCTAAGCTGCTTTTGATGATTTCCTTGTTGTCCACCATCCAACAATTTGGATGCCAATCTTGAGATATTTTTGGCTCCGAGTTCTTTATATTAAAACTAAGATTTTTAATGAGTGTTCGGTGGATTACGCCATTATTTTAGGTTAGATTGCGCAAGACTAACAGACAAGGTAACATCAAAGCCACTACTTGGAGTCCTAATATCTAGCCTTGCTAGGCCAAAGAGGGCTCTCTCTATATTTGTATTGAAGATATAACTTGTTTTGATTTAGGATGTCGATTTTAGGCTGAGTTAAAGCAGATAGGGTTTTTTTGTTTTGTTTTGTTTGGTTGGGTTGCTTGTTAAGAAGAACAGAGCATGAGTAAGATAACTCAAACAATCGCTGTGTCTTGTGGAAAGGGCTTGAAAAAGGCTACAACAACAACCAAGGGTGCTTTTCATAGGGCATGATTAGCGAAAGCCAAATGGATCTTAATAGCTTGGCGTGTGTGAAATGAACATTAAGTTGTTAAGCTAGCGTGGTGTCAGAAGGAAATTAAGAATCCTTTAACATATACTAGAACAAGAAGAGTCTTTAAGAATCACCATGCTTAAGAAAGAACCGAAAGACATAGGCACACCATAAAGCTTCTTTGGCCTAGCTTTATCAAGTGAACTTTGAACACAATCCGACGTAAACCCTCGTAGAGTAGGGAACTCCTAAATTCTTCTAGCTATTCACTTTCAAAGAAAGAAACAGACTAAGATAACAAATAAGTGATTTATTAAAGAGCGATGTAATCTCCTAAATTATTCAATCGGACTTTTGCAAATACCTTTAAAGTGATTATTCAAGATGGACCAAAGGACGGGGAAAACCATAAAATTCTTTAGCCAAACCCTAATAAGTAAACTTCAAAGAAAGGCCTTTACAATGTTTGCCACTGCAAAGGACAAGGCCTACCATAAAATCTCTTCGGTTTGACTTCCTATTAAATAATTTTTCAAGAAAAAAACTAGGTGGAATCGCAGAAGCAATTAAGAATTCTCCAATCGAGACCTAGTAGAGGAAAAACATTTGAGAAAAAAAGAGAGACGGACTTAAGGTGCCTCTCAACAACATATCTTAACCTAAATTTTTTGCTCCTATTACTGAGAGAAAAGATGAAAAATACATGGACGTAAGTAAACTAATGTAATATCTCTGAATCAATGTCACCATTTAAACAAGTTCATGAACTCCTGTGAATATGCTTGCTCCCATTGATATTCGAGTCTCAAAGCGAGCTACAAATCTCCAAAGCCAAAAAATCTTTCACAACTCTAAGTCTATGAGATATTCAGCTCAACAATCAACCAAAAAAACTATGAAGAATACATGCGAGTATTTATCTTCCAAACTGATGAAGTGAAACCCTAACTAGGGTTTAGATGTCTCATTTATTCGCATGGTTAAAATGCATTTCTTGACCTTTCGAGACCATGCAAAGGCCCAAGGCAAAACATCCAAAGCTCATTCATTGCAATAATAACTTCTAACATAACTACTAAGCTAATTTAGGAAAAAGTTTGACTTTAAGGCTTCAAAATTTATTTTTTCAATAACTCCTGACAAGGGTGCTAGTGCGGTGCAAACGTGCAAAGGCTGCACGCGAGAAAATTTCCGTTTTGGCAGGTAACCCTTTGGAGAGCCTTCCCGGTGTCCAAATGGGCTCCATGATGGCATAATCGGGAAAGGTCTCCTAGCTCTATTTTCCAAATATTATTTCTCTTTCTAGAATGGTGCCCATTTTGGGTGTCAAAAACCACTTCTCCCAATATTTCTGAAACGCGGCGCCGATGCATAAAAAGAGTGGGCAGTAGTGATGTTTTCATAGTTTTTGGGCCTTTTTGGGACTAGTTTTGCTCCAACCCTCTCACACTACGAGGTTGATGTGCTTTCAGAATGAGGAACATGAAAAATTTCTGACCTTAATTTGAGTGCCCCAAAAAAGCGCGGCCCGCTAGAGGCACTTACGCGATTTAAGCTACAATTTTACGCTTAAGCCAAACGCTAACATTCAAAAATTTTAACTAAAGTGCCAAAAATGGAATTTGCTTTGTCGATCATGGTTTGGGAAGCGCAGGGACACCTCACTCAAGAATATTCATGGCTTTTCCTTCTCTTTTGCCTCATTTAGAGCTCGGATATTTGCATGGGCTCGTTTGAAAGCACTTCGGCCTCATGTGATCACTGTTTCTCATGTCATAATGTCTTTCCATCTTCCTCCGCATCTCGATGATGTCTTTTGCCTTCTCTAGCTGACCCTATATGTAGAGAAATTTTCCCTCTCAAGCCAAGATTCCCTGTCTGCGCCCAGCACTATGGAAAACAACTCACTTGGAGTGAGTTGCTCTTACGTCTCGCCTCTTTCTCCATTTCTAGGGATAAAGCCTTCTTCAACCTAATTGTCCTTGGTTTCTGTCTAAGAATATGTTCTTCCTCACTCCGTCGCTATCAACAGCTGCCCAAGGTCTCATCTAGTCAAATCTTTTGCCTTTTCCTACTATTTCTAAGCCTCCGATTGCCCTAACCTCACTGTTGGCTTGCTTTGTCTTCTCAGCTCGCCGGTTCTACTAGCTCAAAAAAGTTAATCTCATTCTTTTCCTACCGCCAGATTGTCGTCTCTGACTCACTAATCTTTGGAATCCTTTGATTTTGAGCAACATATTGGTAATTCTTCTCCTCATCCTCATCCTCAAGGCCGACTAACCCGAAAATCCTTTCCTCGCCTTTCATGCTTCTATCTTCCTCTCTCAACAACAACATGCTCTGTAACCTTTTTCTTGTGCCCATATCGACCTATTTTGATGATGAAGAGAGGTAGGGCACCTTTTCACCTCAAGTAGAATCAAACACCTACTGTGAAGCCCCTTCCGATATGTGAAGAGGAAATGGCTCAATGTCATTCATTTTTGTGCCAGCTTGTCTCAATTTTCCTTTTCCTTGCTTGATGCTCCGACGTCATGATATGAGGGTGAAGGGGTGGTGGAAAGGTGATGAGGAGGGGATCATCATGAGGTGAATGGATGTGAGTGGAGGGTGATGTATAGAACAACGGGATGTGATGGAGAAGTGGATATGGGAGGATGAGAGAGTATGAAGGAATACCTTGTTGATGATGGCTAGGTGGAATAGTGAAAACTCTCATGGGCAATGGAAGGTCTCATGGAATGTTTTTCAAATCGTTGTAGCCGATGTGTACGCGACCATCATTGATGAGTGATGACATGAGCTAGGTTCTGCATTTTTTTGAGTTGCATCTCTCTTTTGCACAATGTGAATCCATTTTTACAAACGCTGCGAAAATATAATATGGTATGTGTAAGCATCCTAACTCTAGTGAAATGCATAAGAAAGACGGATGTGGTAAGAATAGAGGCGAAATCTTCCCTCACAAAGTGAAATACTTCATTATTATCCTCGTCATGTAGCATATCTATCGAGAAGATGAGTGAAAAAGTGGAAAAGATGCACTTTGTGGTAATCTTTTACACACTAGGTTTGAGTGTATGTTCAGTAACTCACAGTCCCGGGTTTGCTTGTTTGGACTCACTTCTCTCCCACACTAGGTATCCCCCGTAGCAAATCGCAATGGCATCGTGTGGACATCTCAAATGTAACAAAGCAAGATTGGCTTTAAGCTCATGTATATTGATGATGAATTGTATCGTTAGCTCCGGTGTGATTTTTGGACTTGCTTACATCTTCTCCACAAAACTAAAAGCGAAATCACATGTTTAAAACAAGAAACGCAAGAGGAGGAGATGCCATGAGTTCCCTTGTATTGATGGGTTCAAATATATTTATCTTCCCTCCCTTGTGATCATGTCTCTCTTGGCATTTCCAGGCTTTATACACCACCGCTGATCGTCTTCTTCCTCTAACATGTTAAACTCTTGTTTTATAAAACCCCTATAATTTTAAGTGGAAATGAATGAGGGGAAGTGGAAATGAAATGGAAATTCTGAAAAAATGAAGGGAGTTAATGAAGGGGAAAAATAGATGAATGTAAAACCCTCAACTACGGTGTAATTACTCCTATGACGATTTTCTTTAAGGAGTGATGAAATAGGATTGAAAATAGTGATATCAGAGCAAAATAAACTTAGGGTTTCTCATTCAATTGGGGAGTGATCAAATGATAGCTTCAAACTCATGGTTCATGTCTTTTTCATATGTACTTACCCTAAAAAGTGCTTGGATGACCTTGGCAAATATTTGAGAGGTGATTTAATGTGATTTGGATGGTTGGAAGACTCGTAACCTCTTCTTGTCCTAGGCGTGCGATTATGTACCATGGCGAGGGTGCAACGCCATGCGCAAGCACGCAACACCTTTGGAAAATTGGCACGGTGGCAGCTTTACGGCAAGGAGTGCGACACCGGCCTCCTAGCGCACAGCGCTTTCCTGAGGAAAACGTGATGAGGACTAGGAAAGGGCGCAGCACCAGCTCCCAGGGCGCGTCGGCGCGCTGGCAAATACGCGCCGCCAAGAAATTTTGCCTAATTCATTCGCGAAAACCCACAAACTCTTTTCTGCTGAATGCTCTTGATCTTTTTAAAGGTAACGATGGTTCTCTGAAGTGTGAGATGGGCCTATAGGCTTATGGATTTAATTTAACTTTGAAAAACCCCACTTTCTAATGTTTTGAAGTCCTTTTCTTTTCTCACTAAACACTCTCTGGACACTTTTTTCCTTGCAGAGTTCGTCGAAGTCATGAAGTTGAATTTTCTTTTCTCGCTTTGGCTTGATAAGTTCATTTTGACAACTTTGGGATTTAATCACATAGTATCTCATCTTCAAAATCATCCTTGTAGCTTTTCCACGTAAAGTTCAACTCATCTTCTCCACCCTCCCTCTAGCCACCTTTTTCAAAACCTTGTGTGTACCGCAGTTTCTTTTACATCAATCATCAATGTTGTCTTCTAAGTCTCTCATAGCCCTTTCAAGTCTCATTCCATTTGTCTGGATTCACCTTACCCTTTTTCCACTGTTCCATCCGGGAGACTTTCTTGATAAGCTTGGCCTCGTGTGCTTTCCTCCATGTCATTTCTCCCGCAAGTGATCACTACTTTGGCACTCAAATGGACTAACTAGTTCATAACCCTAGTCATCTGTGAGACCAAGTGTTTCCTCTTTCCTTGTTGTAAATTGTTTCTCGTCTGCGAGTAGACAATATACATCATATCGCACCTTCTATTTGATAAATCTCTCCAACACTACACGAAGTGCTAAACTTTTTCCCATTTTTCTCACTACAGGGTTCCGAGTCGAGAAGATAATCATCCTTGGAAATTTTAGGTCTTTCTTGAATAACCATGACTTGGAATTTTTATTACATCTAAGCCATATTATAGCAAAGGAAAAGCGTTATTCAGAAACATCCAAAGGATAACCTAAAAAAATGTAAAACCCTAATGACCTAATGGGAGTGTCCTTTGACCTCGATTTCTGACCCTAAATTTGCACTTGGATATTTTCAAGTGAAAATAGAGTATTGTTATAAAGTTATTATGCACAAAGGGACATTGGAATGAATTAGCAACAAGAAACTCCCTAGAGGAAGGGCAGTAGTTTATCGACAGAAATAGGGAAATGAAGTCTTCGTAGGAAAAGAAGGATGAGAAATGAGAAGTATGAGCCCATAATGAGGTCTTTTAAGAGCAATAGGGTGACTTTGGGGAAGACCAAGCGAGGGAAATAGGTGTGAAAGGTAGGTTTACAAGGATAGTAGACAGGCAAAGGTAGAGATTTACGGAAAACTCAAGATATTCAAGGAATATTGTTTTGTCAGAGCATATGCATCCTATACTCATCCAAAGGATAGTGAAAAATACCATGAATAACAAGTGTGTTGCTTATATGTAACGATCGTAACGTACGTCACCACGCTAAAGCCATCGAAAGCACTCCGGCCCGCAAGGCGACGAACCTTTAATATATATATATATATATATATATATATATATATATATATATATATATATATATATATATATATATATATATATATATATATATTAGCGACGCCGGCCGTGGCCGGCGTGCGCTTCGAGGCCGGCAACCGGCGGAGGGTGCCCTATTCGGCAAGCCCCGGCGCCGGGCGGTGTTGTGAGTTGCCTGGTCGGGCCGCGCCGGGCGAGCGTGTGGGTTGCTGTCGGGCCCGAGACCGCGAGAGGCGGTGGAACCGTAGCTCATTGCTCGCCGCCTATGGGTTCACGACGATTCCCGTCGGCAGGCTGCGGGTCAATGAAGCAATCGCGGCTCGCCCATCCCTAGGCTCGATGACCCGGTCGCGGTATGTCTATTTTAAATCAGTTTTAATTTTTTTCTTGAATTTTTAAATTTTTATTTTTATTTTTTTGAATTTTAAATTGGTTTTCTAATAATTATTTTATTTTCTTTTTAAATTTTCATTTAAATTTTTAATTATTTATTACTTACTAATATTTTAATTTTAATTTGTTTTAAATTTATTTATTTAATTTTCTCTTTTTAATTATGCCATTTTTCTCTTTAATTTTTTAATTTATTTGTTTTGATGTTTTTTATTTCTTTGTTGTTTTTCTCTTCAATTATGTGTTTTTGTTTTTATAATTATTTTCCCATTTATTTTTTTATTTTTTGATGTTTTACATATTTTTTTGTTTAAATTTTTTTATTTTTACAAGTTAATTTTGTATGTGTTGGTTTGGTGTTTTGTTTTATTTTGGTTATTTTATATATATATATATATATTTAATGTCATGTATTTTTTAGTTTAAGGATGCCAACATGAAAAACCATCAACATTATATCCACACTTAAAACATTGGAAAATTTTGTTATATTTTTTATATTTTATATTTTTATTTTTTGTTTTGTTGTGTGTTTTTATATATTTTTTATAACTATTTTTTTCATGTTTTGAAATTTTACTACATGTTTTATTACCTCATTTATTATATTTTTAAATTTTTTTGTAGCTGTGTTTTTGTTTTTGCTTTTTAATTTTTTTAATATTTGAAATTTTTGTGTATTTTTTTGTTTTTATTTATTTATTATTTTGGTTTTTATGCACCTCCGTGTCGATGCTCGACCTAGCAACAGCCCCATTATGCACAATTCGATAGTTGATTTTAAAATTTTCATTATAATGAATTGAGTGTGCCCCCATAATGTGTGCAATTTGCATGGTTGGTCTTTAAGTTTTTCATTACAATGGGTCCGAGTTCACCTACCTAATGCAAGTGTCGAATTTGATGGTTGATTTTCCAAATTTTTATTACAATGTATCAAGTTGTCTTAGGCTCATTTAACATTTTAAAAATAAATTACTCTTTATATAATGACTCTTTTATTCAAGTGTTCATTTTCAAAGTTTTTTAGTCACAAAATTTTCCCATAATGTCATGCTTAAAATATTTTTGAAACGCGTGTTTTGTAGTCAAAAATCTTGGTTTTAATTCTATGGTTGAAAATTTGTCAAGATTTTAATGTTTTTCTAAGTCATGATATTTTAATTTTAATGTTCTTATTGAAAAGAATTATAATTATTTTTTCTTTAACACCATGACTAAAAATTGTTTGGAATTTTAAGGTTTTTTCAAAAATGTGATATTTTATATTTAATGTCAAGCCTAAAAATCATTGGAATTTTTAGAGACTTTTCGAAAGACGTCGATATTTTGTCTTTAATATCATGCTTGAAAATCGTTGGAACTACAAAGTTTTTCTGGAGTTATGATATTTTATCTTTAACATCATTATTAAAAATGTTGAAATTTTATACCGAAAAAATGACATTGATCGCGAGTATCAACGTCGCTTTTCAAAGGTGTTTGTACAAAAAAATAATTGTTTCATCTGTCATTTTTAAAAATTGTTGAAAATTTAGCTTGATTAATAATAATAATAATAATAATAATAATAATAATAATATTCCGGCGTCAACACTTTTCGACTTTTCGGTAGCCATAGTTGAGAAGTTACCGATATGTTATTCTAGCATTAACACTTTCGCTTTTCGGGGCATTTTTGCAATCAAAAAAATTGGTTTTTACTACCATTAAAAAATGTTGAAAATTTACGAAAATAAAAAACATAGTTACCGATCAAATAGATAAGTCTGGAAATACTACCTACTGAGGCAACACACACACTAGATTTTGAAAAGTGGTGATGCGTAATCACCCTTTTTATTTTTTGAAGCATCTTTTTAAAACTTTTAATTTTTTTATTTATGAAGTATAAACATTTGTTTTAAAATGTTAGTGATTTTCATACTAATGGAAAAAGTACTACGCAACATAACCCTATTTTTTTAGTGTGGTGATTTTGATTTTCATGTTGGTAATAAAACATACAAATAAAAATAAGAAAACCATGTAAAAAAATACCAATCAAATAAATAAAATAATAATAATAATAATAAAACCATAAAAATGCAACAAAATATTATTGCTTGTAAAAATAAATAAAAAATAAATAAATTGAAAATTATATTAAAAAATGGGGAAAAAGACAAAAAATTGAAAAAAATAAAAATAAAAAAACATCAAAAACAAAAATTTTCTAAAGAAAACAATATAATTAAAAATTAAATAGAAAATTTAAAGAATAATTAAAATTTAAAATTTAAAATTAAAAATACAAAAATAATAAATAATTTAAATTTAAAAGAAAATAAATTAATATGTATTATTTTAAAAATTACAAATTTTTAAATTTAGAAAGAAAATAAAAATAAAAATTTTTAAAAATAAACAAATTAAGATTACATTTTCTAAATAATTAAAAACAAAAATAAATAAATAACTCAGTATATTTTAAAATAAACTATTTTTAAAATTTTAAAAATCAATAAATAAATAAATGAACAAATAAAAGTAAAAAAAGAGATGATTTTTAAAATTAAAATTTAAAATAAAAAAATAAATTAAAAAGAAAAAAATTTAAATTAAAACAAATAAATATTAAATTTAATAATTATTAAAATTAAAATAAAAATATTAAATTAAAGAAAAAAACAAATACGAAATTTAATAAATAATAAAACAAAATTAAAAAAATATTTGATTAATAATTTTTGCTTTAATTAAAAAAATAAGAGTGACGCCACCCAGTTCGCGAGCGGGGCCAGAAACGGCTAGGTGAGCGGGGGCCTGCTTCGACCTAATCTAATATAATTAAATTTTGTATTTGTAACTTAATTGAATATTTTACTTTTTAATTTTTTAATATTTGTTTATTATTAAATTTTTAGATAAATTTAATTTAATAAAATTTAATAATATTTCTAATATTTATGTTTTTAAATATTTCTTTTTAATTACATAAAATTTAATATTTTTTTATTTTTAATTAAACTTTTGTATTTTAAATTAATAATTAAATATAAATTAATTTGTAATTTAATATTTTTAATTTATTTATAAAAATTATTTATTAAAATTTAATATTTTTGTTTTTAAATTTAATTTGTTATCTTAATTAGCGTTTTCTTTGCGTGCTTGATGGAGCAATACGTCATTTCACCCCAAACTAATAAGAATTATTTGCCATCGTCCCTTCCAACCAACACAAAATGCGGTAAATGTTCGCTATACGCTTTATGCCGTCATTTGACTTAACGTACTAGTCGCACGACGCTGCCGATAACGCCACACAAAGTGCGACCGATTTAAAGTCGCATTCCGCACGGGCGCCATGCATTCACGTGTACATAGGATCTCGCAAGCAATCAAGAAGCGAGAGTCCACTACTCCGAGCATGGGCGCAAAACATGGAGAGAGCGACCTCCGAGATCGTGGAAATCGGATGCGCAACGATGTGGAGAAGCCCTCGGACTCACTAGCATCCCGTCGCGATCTCTTGCGGAATTGCTGCAAGGCCGCGTGCGTCGGGGAATCGAGGTTTCCCATCTCCGCGTGAGGAAGGAACATGCGCACCACGGTGACCTTCACCTCGGTATGACACCTTCAAGCATGTAACAGGTAAGGCCCTGCCTGTGCCAGAACATCCACTTGGAGAAAGCCGTGCACGTGGTCTTCGAATTTGCGTCGCAATTCAAAGCCGGATCGCCCTTTCGGCGGATCGGACCACTCGGCGAATGGGTCTCAAGCGGGCTGCAATGCGTTCCGAGGTGAGCGACCGGGGCGTTTGCTTTCATCGAGGCATAATATCTCCATGAAGGCTTCGCATAGGGCGATCTACCTCGGACATTTCTATCGAATGTGCGGCATGCTCGAGAGGCTTATGCTTGCTCGAGCTCGGGAATGCTTTCTTCGAGAAGGTTATCTCCGATGGCAAGCCCACTCTGTTCCAAGGTCGCCGAGAGACGGTTAGTGGATTATTTTTTGCTACGTCTGCGACGCATGAAATGGATGTTGGTTTTAAATTTTGATATATCTCCTGCCAACGAGCTTCGGGAGGAAAGAGGAATGGCCGATGATTGTGTTACGGCGGGTCGGGTGAAGAGTGTGGTTAAGTACCATGGTTAATTAACTATTCATTCGTGATTCCAATCCATAAATACACACACACTCCACACTCCACATTTGGTGTGATTTGGAAAAAGGTGGTATAGTGAGTGCATAACAACACTCCGATGCCTACTGGTGCGAACATTTGGTGTGTGATTTGAAAAAGGTGTCTGATGAGTGCGTGTATAACGAAGACAGGCAAAGCACAATTATCGGCAAGGTGTGTTTTGGGGTCGCAAGGATTACAAGCATCGCCGCAAGGGTTGGGTTGGCATGGGCATGTGTGCTTTCTATGGCCCAAACCCCGACGATGAAATGATATCTCTCATTCGCCATGCTTTGTCTCCGCAGGGATCACTTTTCTTGGACACTTCCTGGAGCATATATGGCCCCTTCACCGATGAAATCCTAATTGGAAAGGTTTCTATTTTTCCTTTCCCTTTCCCTGTCAATCACCAATGATTACCACTTAACTTCTTATTTTCGTTCACACTTACTTGCTAGGGCCATTAAAGGTATAAGAGACAAAGTCCAGGTGTACCACAAAGTTTGGAGGGATGTTTGCGCATGGAGGATGGGCGTACTCGAGGGAGATCCCGAATATGTTCGTGCCGCTCTTCGAAGAGCGAGCTTGAAAGAGACTTGGAGAGCACATCAAATATTTAATCGAACCCAATCTCATGGCTCCGGCTACATATACCCGCACGAGGAAAACGGTGTCAATGTTATCGTCTATCGTGTCGAACCCAAAAGCACTCAATAGTGAATCAAGAATCTCGTTAATAAAACTACATTCAAAATACGTCATTATCAAATTTCTTGAATAATGGCCCGATGTCCGGATTTTTCAATACAAAGATTATCTCAGATTTTCAATAAAAAGACCCACAAGAGGAGCCAATTTTCGGATCCCAAAATGTATATATGTGAACCCCAAACTGCGAAGGCATTCATGATTCCAATATTGCAACTCAAAAAGGGTAACTAGAAATCTCGGGAGGAAGAGCGCAACTCTGGATGTTATGAATGCCTATTTAGCTTCCACTGCGACCAATGGCAAAAGGACACTTTCCTATGAATCGACGTTCCCTACGAATAAAGGTCCTACGTTGCCACTTGCAATTCTTTTTCCACTACATTTCCAACTATAAATTGATCCTAAGAATAGCCAATTGCCCCCTAATGAACGCCCGCCGTGTGGCTCAAATTTGGGCTCACAACTATACACAGCTTTGAAATCGCGTGCTACGTCTCAAATTTGGGTTCAAGCCATATACATTTTGAAAGCGTGTATTTATGTTGAAAAATCAAGATATCATTCAATTAGAGATGGAACCTTTATACTAAAAATCAAAATATCATTAAAGCATAGATGAATAAACCTTTATTCTCGTATTTATATGAATTCCATTAACTAAAATCATGAAAGCATAGATGAATAAGCCTTTATTCACCGTATTTCTATGAATTCCATTAAGCAAAATTGTAGAAAGAATAGATGAATAAGCCTTTTATTAGTGTATTTATATGAATTCCATTAACCAAAATCATGAAAGTTGTGGGCCTTTTAAGCAAATCGAAGCTTTTCTCCTCCCTTTTCTCGTTGCGTGTATAAGCCATAAAATGTTACTCTTGCTACCATATGTTTTCATGTAAGTCGAGCTGAAATATTGTTCACGACGCTACGTACTTTGTCAACATCGTGAGAAACGTTATAGCCATAAAACTATTGTTAAATTTGGTAGATTTTTCTTTATACTCAAGCTCAAAATAGATAATCGCATGTTTGATAATGAATACATATCTTGCCAAACGATCCAACTCCAATTTCTTTCTTTTCACATTGTACTAATGATCGCCAGTGATCGCTTATATTCTTCGTTGGGCAAAACCTTCATATACACAATACAAAGTAAAATGCAAATTTAGAGATGACCTTATATTATGATGCTTGAATTATAGTTATGAAGAAATGTGTTTTGTTGTGTGACCTAAGACACGGCACGTGGAGATTCAACCTCCATGCTTTCGGGAATGGAATAATAGCCAATCTTCAAGGCTCCTTCGCGCTCGCTTCTCCTTTTCTAATGTGCCTCCATGCTCCGCAATGCCCTTTGCTCGTGCCTCCACCCTTCTGTAGTGCTTTTGGTGTTAGGTTCAAATCCAATGGAGACTCGTTCCCGAGTACCGCTCGGTAATAAAGCGCATTGCTTTTACAACGCGAGGTTCACTCCGATAGGCACGGAAAAATCCTCGAAATGAGACGCGAGAAGAAGAAGAACGAGCGTGCGGGCACCGAGGTTTGATAAGCGAGATTGAGTCGCGGGTGGCGAGATAGTGTGAAGAGAGATTGAATCTCATCGCAGCAGAACACGTTCTTCCCAGCAACGCCACCGTATAATTCAGTCCGCCCCATCTTTTTAATAAACTTCAGGTGACTAACAAAACACTTAACCGTGAAGGAGGTTTCAAAAATATGCAAAACTGTGTCTCGCGAGGGCTCTAAAGTGGTAGCCTGCAGATTCTGTCACAAGTGAACGCACATATCGTTCATTGATGGACGCGTGGCATCGGTGGTAATTGAAAGGAAACCATTTTTTTTCGCGTAAGTTTGAAGAAATAAAGCTTTCAGTGCATCTTGGTAACGCGATGGTCGTTGGATCATTAAAGTGGAGTGCGATAAGTTACCGGTACGTTAGATGGATGGAGTGTTGAAATAAATGTAGCCCACATATAGATTTTGGCATATTAATGGAGCCTCGACATATAGTGGTCGAAAGGGAAACGTTGAGTTGTAAGATTATGTTAATTTATTAACATGAGATTTGGGTTTGAAAGTCCCGTAAAGGAAATGAAGTATTGTAGCATGAGTTGCGGCCCCATAAATAATATTTATATGGTTGATATTTGGGGTTTTAAACCAATGTTGGAATCTTATTATGGTCCAGCATGTCCAATGCAAAGTAATGGAGAACATAGGGTAATATGCGTGGTGGGGCGAGAAAGTCCATATTAATGAAGGTGTATGGAATATAACGTGGTCGTTATATAAGTCTATTTACATTCAGACTGATGAAATCCGTGAAAGGTGTGGCCCGATGGTATTAGTGTGTTGGTACTTTGCTTTTAACCAAAGTTGAAATATCGTGGCTTCGACAACATGCCTCTTTCACCGTGAAAGCTAAAGACTTTATGCACTGTGAGCTTTTACTTTTTAGAATCACTGGCCAAATAACTATATTAAGTCGGATTCCATTTTTTTTAATTCCGTCAACACGATACCGAGGCGTTTTTTAAAACAACCATAAGCTTTATTTTAGGTACGTCGCCAACAACTATATATATATTTTAAGAGTCGTCAACAAATATATTAAGACTAATTTTTTAAGAAGTCAGCTCAACACATTCTAAAGTGTTCTTTTTAAAACAATCCATGTGTAATAGGTCGTTAGTGTAATTAAATGTTACAAATAATTAAATAATATTTAAAGTTTGAGTTATATATTTATTTTATTTTTAATAATTAAATGCCATCATTAAAAAAGATTAAAATAAATAAAAAATAAATTAATTAAATAAAGAAATAAATAAAATATGAATAAATAAATAGAAATAAAATAAAATAAAGATAAGATTAAAATTAAAAAAATAAAATAGATAAAAAGAAATTATTAATTAAAAAAATAAATAAATAAATAAATACAAATAAAATAAAATAAATATTAATGAACAAACAAACAAACAAATAAATAAATAAAATGAAATAAAAATAAAATTACATAAATTACAATTTAATAATATTAAATTAAAAAATTATTATTTTTTATTAAAATAAATATAAATATTTAAAAATTCAAATTATAAACTTTGGTCATTTGGTTTCACTCTAAAAATAAAATAAATTAATTTTTTATTATTTGGGGCAATCTAGTCGTTATTTTACAAATGGCAAGTGGGAACTATACTTTCTATTTAAAGAGGTTACTTGATCGGATTCTCCCATCTTGTCTCGATGATGAAACCACATGCGCGTTTCACCGCCTTAGACAAACTTAAAGGTTCTATGGGCAAACAAACGTATGATAATGGGTTCGCCAGCTCATCCTCATCGCTATCCTTCGCAAATCAAAATGAGCACACTCAATTCGACTCACCCAAACATAACATCGAGGACAAAGGAGAGCAAATACGAGAATT
Source organism: Pinus albicaulis (assembly GCA_034641835.2). NCBI lineage: Eukaryota > Viridiplantae > Streptophyta > Pinopsida > Pinales > Pinaceae > Pinus > Pinus albicaulis. The sequence continues at coordinate 859,600,195 of CM076576.1, read as the reverse complement.
TCGCATCAAGGTCTCATTGCCTTCTTCATATATGAGGATTCCTTCGCTCTCGAGGATGTGCAGCCATTTGAATGGCCGCGTAGTATGCATGGCGAAATAGGTTGCTTCTTTAATATGCGGTGTGAGATAGCTCCGAACGTGACATTAATAGCTATAAAGGCTTTCTCCACCTTAGGTAGACTCATATTTCTACTTACCATTTATGAGTTATCTATTCAAATGGATTTCTTCTTCGTTAAATCACAATTCGAGCTTTTACCTCTCATATAGCACAAAATGATTCACATCTCCTCCATCCGGCGTTCCCTTACACGTGCAATTTCTAGTATTAAATTTTTAATGTAATATATATATTGATGCTGATGATGACGATGGTTAACATCCACTGTGACCAATGTTTCGGTCTATCGGACCCAAAGAAAAAGGAGTGTTGTAACGGATTGAGATTTTGTTCCTATGCTCAAAAAGCTTGGAGACGAAAGCCTCCGAAGCTCTCACTGTCATTTTCGCACATCTTAAAAGGCTAAGGAGGACTCGTATGTGCAGCAAGATTATGAAATTGAGCGATGTGGTCAGGACAAGCCGGGCACTTTTAAAAGGAAGTGTATTTTCATCCTCGATAAAGTTCATATATATATATATATATATATATATATATTATAATTTAATTTAATAAATTTATGTGTTTTTGAAATAAATTTTTTTTAATTTAATATTTAATTTTTTAATTATTATCATTTTTTAATTTTAAGATTTAAATAATGGTTTTTTTAAATGTATTTGTTTGTGTTTTTTTCAATTTTTTAATTTTTTTAATTTATTAAAATCTAATATATTTTTTTAAAATTTAATTTCTTATTTTAGATTTTTTTGTTTTTTATTTAATTTAATATATATATATATATATATATATATATATATATATATATATATATATATATATATATATATATATATATATAATTTAATCGGTTATTTTAATTTTATTTTATTTTTTTTAAATTTTAGGAATTTGACTTCAGCGAGTCCATAAATTATGTGTGAAATCTTTCGGTGAAAATCACAATAGAGAAATTTGTGTCGACGCGTTTTGAACCGGCCAGTTGTGGTTCATCATCGGAAAAAGATACGAAATCAGATCCTATGACCCAAAGACTTTAAATAGACAAAGAGGAGCTCCAACTAGCCGTTGTACAATAACTCGACTGGATGACATTTCATAAGAATATAAAAAATAAAATATAACAAAATAAAAACTAAAAATAAAGCTGTAAACTAAATAAAAATAAAATAAAAATATAAAAAACTAAAAACCAAAATTAAAATAAATAAAAATTAACACTAAAAACAACGGCTAGTTTCGACCAAAAAATAAATAACCAATCAATAAAAATAAACAATAAAATAAAAAATTAAAAAATTAAGAATTAAGAATAAATTATAAAAATAAAAAATCAATAAATAAATAGATATAAAAATAAACATTAAAGTAAATATAAATGTTAAAAAAATAAAAATAAAAAAAATAAAATAAAATAAAATATATATAAAAAATATAAAAATAAAAAAACAAAATAAAATAAAAAATGAATAAAAATAAAATAAAATAAAAAATATATAAAAAAACAAAACAAAATAAAATAAAATAAAATAAATATACATTACTTGAACACACTTTCGATATATAATTTGAAACAAAATTAATTCATATATATATATATATATATATATATATATATATATATATATATATATATATAAAAAGTAATTAATTAATAAAAATTAGATTAAAAATAAATAATAAACCTAAGCTATGCTAAATAAATAATAATTAATTACATAACAAAGAAAAAACGTAAAGGACAAAAAGTAAAAACAAGACGAGAGGAGAAAACAGACGAACCTCGGTGACCAACGAGACGGGCAAAAACTCAAAAAAGCTAAGAATGAAGGGAAAGGGATCCGAGACCACTCGCTCACACTCACCCACTCCTCTCCTGGTAAGGTTAACGGAGCCTCTTTTTCAATCTCAAGGGGCCCCCTAAACTTTCGAGTGGTGAAAATGGTCCACCTTCGCAATGACCTCGACATCTTCAATGCAAATGTGATGCTTTGTCTTTCACAACAAAGCTGCTTTGGCGAGAGGACGAGATCTATTATGCTTTAGGTCGCACGGCATGTTCATTAATTCTTTTCGACCCATCGATCGACCGGTTTCACCAATATAAGGGGTCCCACGGGAGCATGGAATTAAGTAAACACCCTTACCCTCCTTAGGGCAAATTGGGTCCTTTAGCAGATTTGAGCGAATTCCAAATACGTGTGGAGGGGCTTGAAGGTTGAAGGAACACTATGTTTCCTTAGTATCCTAGTGATCTTATCAGTTGTTCACGGATAAAAGGGAGGTGAACACCAACAAACCTGTCATAATTATCACTTTTAACCCTAGGACCTGCTTTTTGGAAAGCTCTGCGACATTGAATCTTGCTATAACCATTTTTAAGGAAAACTTTAAAAAGATGGGATTTCTCATCTTCAAGGTGGTGTTCATCGGCGATTCTCAAGGCATGGTGGCTAGGTGCCGAGAACCCCTAATTTTTGAGCCGAAATGATGAGAGTCCGCATGTAAATACGCTACGTCAAGTATGCATCTTCTTTCTAAAGACTTGATGAAGAAAGAGCCTTCTTCATTCCTAGTAATACAGGACATCAAGAAAGGGAAGACTACCATCCACTTTGAATTCCATGGTAAAATTAATGGCGTCGGACTAATCATCAAGATGATGAAAGAAAAGGTCCAATTTTTTCTTTTCCATGCGGCCACACCACCACGAGTGTCATCCACAAACCGTTTCCAAAGCTTAGGTTGAAAAAAGAGGTGGAGAGGGCTCTAGATTCAAAGTCTTCCATGAAAAGATTAGCCATGACGATGGGGGGGAACCCATGGCCACGCACAAGTTTGTTCAAAGAATTCACCCTCAAAGCGAAGAAAGTTGGAGGTACGGACGATCTCAACTAGATGACACGTATCATGATTCGTGACCCGAGATACGACATCATTTTTTTAAATATATTTTTGAAATTTTAATTTTTAAAATGTTTTTAATTTTATTATTATTATTTTTATTCTTAAATTTTAGTTTTTATTTTATTTTAAAATTTTATTTTTATTTTTAATTACATAATGAATTTGTTTTTCAATTATTTTAAAATGTTTTTTCTATTTTTTTTAAATTTTTATTATTCTAAAAATTTTGTTTCAACACTTTCGTTTTCAAGGTGTGTTTTGCACAAAATTTTTTCACAAAAAAATTGTCTTTTTACTTCTATTTTTTAAAAAATATCGAAGATTTACTCTTAAAAAAAAGAAGAGGTTATTCCATGATACAACTTTTCATTTTTTAGGGTGTTTTTGGCACCAAAAAAAGTGGCTTTACTTCCATTTTTAAAAATGTTAAAAATTTATCCCAGAAAAAAAGTGAGGTTATTCCAGAATACAACCTTTCATTTTCAGGTTGTTTTTTCATGGTTTATTTATTTATTTTTGGTTAGAGTTCTTGTTTTGAGTTAATAGTTCAAGTTTAATTGGTAACTATGTTAAAAATAGTGATGTAGAATGAACACTTTTTTTATTTTTGGGTTGTTTTTTCATGTTTTTTTCGTGTTTTTTACTTTACAATTCTCGTTTTGAGGTAATAGTTCTCGCTTGATCAATAATTTTTTTAAGGAAAACACCAGAGGAAGGAATTTGCTCATCCCTTAACTTCTTTTCCAACTATTAAGTGTTAAAGAACTAAAAACCCTCCCAAATGTGGGAGCTCTAATCGCAAAATCACATCCTCTCCCTCTCCCTTGTGGTTGAGACCGCTACACACATCCTTATGGTCGAAACAACCAAAGTTCCTCAAAGTGGTGTTTTCAAATTATAAAATGGAATTTAGAGGCGGTGAAGAGATGTGAATTCATATAAATATAAGCTCATCAAGCACGAGGAATGGGAGTAACTCAATGATTACTACCAAGGTGTCCACCAATAAGGTAGATGGCTGGATAATACAACTAGTTGACAAGGCACATGACCAACAATGATCTCTACTGACAAGTGTGTAACCAATAAGGTGAATCATTGACAAGTTAATTCGTAAAAAACAAAGTACTTTCTAAAGGGATTCCATCCACAAGGTAGTAACAAAGTCATCAACAAAGCGTCATCATTGACAAGGATGATCAGCTAGAGAGGTTGTCAATGTGAGATTCCACCGAGTGATATAAAAAACATATCCATCATGGCCAACGGAATAATGACCAACATACACCTTGCTTTGACATGGACTCTATGTGACCCTTCACGCACGTGTGAGGCCAAAAAAAAGATACATGAAAAGAAATTATGTTATAGTTCTTACTTGTTTCTCAAATGATATTCTCCTCAACATAGTACAATAGTGATGTAGATGTGTACAATAGTGACATGCTTAAAAGTAGATATCATCTCGAGCTTTGTACGGGCATGGAAGACAGATGGAAAAGCACTAGTTTTTAGCATGGAGGAGGTGTAGTTATGTAGGAGAGTAGATGGCATATGCATTAGTTGATCTCAATATATTTTCAATTTTACCACTTCCATATCTAGCTTCAATTTTAGTCTGTTCAATTTTATATAGATATTTTCAAAGTTGTACTTTTTGTTAGTCTTACCATGCATTTTTTATGATTATAGGTCCAATCCTTTCTGGCTAGCTAGGGAACTTGCATGAGATTTTTTCTATACTTGGATGACAACACAAAGCTCTGGGAGCTGACAAAATGTTTGTTTTTGTGTAGTTTATATCCCGGAAAGGAATGCGCTTCTCTCTACACTCTTATACATGCATCTGAGGACCCATTCGGTGTCCAACATAGATTTGGGATTTGCACAATCAAACCAACCAATTTGTGCATTTGACCGGATATCCGTATCTTCCCTCTTCTTCCTGTCTTTAGAGAGCAGACACAGGTGCAACACTAAGTTCATTAGCGAGTTTTGGTTTTGAGATATTGCAATGTGTTTTCTTCTTTTTGTCTTCACTAGAAGAGAAATGTGAAAGGATCAATGTATATGTGGACATTCTTTTTAGTATGATTTGGTAGATTATAGTATTTTCAAATTGTTCTTTTGCATAAGCTTAAAGCTTGAAAGTTACCTAGAGTTTTTTATGAGTATTCTTTGAGTGTAGAATCTACTTACAATGGTTTTCAAATTAACATTGTGTTATAGCACTTGGATTAAAAATTTCCATGAATCCATGTATGAATAGAGACTATGACTTGTCGAGGAGGGAGTTATTGAAGTGTTTCAAGGGTGGGATGCTCGAGCTTCGATGAAAGTGAAGAAAATATGTGCACGAGAAGGGTTGAGAAGCGATATTCCTAGGATCTCTATTAATTGGAAGTTTTTGTTTTCTTGTTATTTGTAATTGTTTTTTATGTTTGTTTCGTTGAAAATATTGTCTTATGTTGGAGGGCACTTGAAAGTTTTTCCATGGAAGTTTTGGGGTGCGAAATATCTTGGAATAGGTTTCATTATGATATCTATATGGAGAAGGAGGTCATATATTATGTACACTCCCTCGTCTACAACCCATTCGATGCATGAGAAACATGTTTCATTCAATGTCTATTGCCTAGGTGGAATATTATATGCTATATTATCTTCAGTAAATCGTAGTAATACCCATATGCATTTGCGATTGACACCTCGTAGTGACTGTGAAGCTCTATATGGTAGAACTATATTTGGTACTAGCCCTACTTACTTACATGCTTGCTTCTTACTCTTTCACTATAGAATATCAAACTAGTTAATCAACGAGTTTAAATTAAGCAATTAAATCAATATGATAAACTAAATCCAACTTTTTATTATTGGTTATTCAAGTCGATGGATCATTCAGTGAGTACCCTTGTATGCAAGGAGATATAGCTTCTCGTCGGTAGACATTGCCCTCCCCCTTTCATAGCAATTTTCCCCTCATGGATCCATTCATTAAAGGTGGGTATGAGTGCCTCTTGGCTTGGATGGACATATTTTATTAAGTGAAAACAAATCTGCTTTATTGAATACCCTACAACTATGAATTTCATTAGTTATGGATCATAAAACCCTTTCGTCAAAACCTTATAAATTTTGTAGTCCTTTGGGTTTAGTTGCATATAGTTGCATATGGTTGTAGATTAGTTTTCGGATAGTTAAATATTAGTTTCTTTTCAGTTATGAAAAACCAATTGAATTCTCCAAGTATAAATGTACACATTTGCTATTAATAATTGATAAATTGTGCAACATTTTGAAGTGTGGAATTCTTCGGTATTTCTCTCTAATAGTGGTATCGAACGAGGGTCAGGAGGTGTTGTGTGAGATTATTACTACGTGTGGCAATAAATAATTTCTCCAAAACCTCCGTCGTACTCCCCGCATGGTGTGGGAAAGCGAAACCCTTTACAACATTGGAGATTGGAGGCTAAAAAGAGGCATCGGATCCCTGCGTCAAATATCTTTATACAATGTATCTCTTTCGAGTGGTCGACGAGTCTTGCGCGTATTTTTGTGCGGCAAAGCAACAACACTCTTTTGAAAAATATCTCCTGCGAGCCGTCACCTTCCATATAGGGTGATTTTGTGGCATAGAATCAAACCCGGTGTGGAGTGATTGCTAGCATCGGTTTTGGATCGGTAAGTTTAGAAAAAAAACTGGGTTTTTTATTTAAATAAATTTGTGGTTGAAACTAAGTATCAAAGAAAAAACTGTTTCACAAGTTGAAAATGTGTGTTTTTTTTAAAGAGAAATCAATGTTAGGAGGTGGTTAAAAACAATAAAGGAATTTTTGTGGCGATTGATTTAGAACAGCTAACTTCCAAAATAAAAATGAACTCCTTGGTGTCCTTAATTGGGGTTGTCCTGTCAGAAAAGGAAAATTATCAGAGTGGTTTAGGAAAGTTAAAAATACTCTTATCTTTAATGATTTATGGGATGGAGTCTCGTGAAGGAGAGAGAGAGATGCACCGAAGAGAAGCAGTGAGTGAGCATCTATACAATATGGAAAAGTAAGTATGGAAGGAATTTTTCCTTTAATCTCCACTTTAGTCTCGAAGAGATAGAAAAAATACATTACTCGGGAGTAAAACATCTTATGATGCATACTAAAAAGATATTTATGATTCACATTCTTAATCGGAGATAATTAAGTTATTGTTGAAGTTATTTAATGCGGGAAATGAGCGATAATGATCCTCTAAAACTTGCCTCTGCAATTAAATCCATCAATCATGAAATTGAATCACCTGAGTTAAAAAGTTAATTTTTTGCATACTTGCCTTTATAAATATTTTTACCTTATTTATTCACACTACTTGAGATCTCTCTGACTAGTGGAAAAATTAAAAAGATATAGATTTTTGGAAAAATTAGTAGGGAGAAAATTGTAGAAAGAGAGAAGGCTTTTGGCAATAAAGAAGCATCACATAGTTCTAATACATGAAAACACTATATCTTGCTCAAAAAGACCAAAAAACCTCAAGAGGAATCTTTTATAAATACTACAGGTAATAGTAGGTCACAGGTAGGAACAATTATGAGGTAGAGCGAAATATTCGGAGATAGACAAAAAAATGAAAAACAAATAATTTTTTTCGATAAATGATCTAGGAGGATCGTGCGACGGTCCAAGTACAAGTGGCCTAAGTACGGAGGTTCAAAAAATCAAAGTTCTAGAAATGTGGCAAACTCGGTGTCAAGTTGAAGATCTCCTCTTTCGATTCCAACGAGCTGTGACGACACTCAATTCTACGAGTCCGTATGAAGGCAGAAGTAGTCAAATTTTAAGGGTTGACTTGATGATGTGGCAGCTAAAGAAGGCGAAAAAATTTAGAAACCCAACACACGATTCGACCAACTCGCGGGATTCTGTAGCAAAATTGTGGGTCCCTTAAATGGCTGACTCCTTATGTCAATTTCATCAAAATTCAAAATGGCTAGTTATTTTTAATGAAAATAAAAAAAATATATAAAGAAAGGTAGGGTGGGCCATGACCCCCGCCCTACCCAATGAGATCCACATAACCAAAATACATTAAATTTGGGTGGGCGGTGGTCATGAACCCGCCACCCCAACCACCCACTACCCATATGCACATTAAAAACAAACAATACGGGTGGGCGCAGGCATCAACGCCACCACCCCATCCTCCTACCTCACTCTTCGTAATATATGGTGCCGATGGGAGTTAAGGGCGGGCACGTCGGGGCCCGGCCCCCAAACCTACTTTGTATTAAATTTAATGCAGCTGGTTTTAAAAACAACATGCCGTAGGTTTTAAACAATTTATGCCTTTTTTGGAGGGGGATGGGTTTGAACACGACCCCCTCCCTCAAACAAAAGGATCTCAACCAACTCAACCCGACCGAATTCTGCGGAGTAACCCCACTCAATCTATATAAACTCGCATTTTAGAAGTGCACTCGGGCGGGCCAAGAGTGGCATGAAGTCGAGACAGTGAACCTTGAGCTCTTTGCGGGAGGGGGTGGAACCATGAGCTGAGCCCATTTCCGGGAGGGCCATATTTTTCCCGACATCATAATTAGGAAAATTTTTATATGGATTCACACCTCTTGGCGCCACAAATCCAACAGACTGTTGTCCATTTCTTCATATGAGGTCTCCAATTTTTAGGCACTTTTAGCCATGAATTATATAGGGTGTGATTTTGCATTAATGCTTGTACTTTCATTTTATTTTCCACTTAATGAAGAGGGCCTCCCCACTAATTGAGCGAGCCTTCGAAGACGTGAGTCCCTCGGACAAAACTCGAATATCAATTCCTTGTCTTCTTGCATGATTTTATGTGCTTCTCTTCTTATGTTTATGCCTTTTAAGTTTCATGTTTAAGATTCAATTTTACATGTAATTCTTTAATACATCTCCAAAAGAAAAATATTTTGGATCAAGTGGTATCATAGAAGGTATTTGTAGATGTGAATTGAATGTTTGTATGCTAACTAGAAAAAAGGCTACGAAGAGGATAAGGTAAACTAAATTCTTTCGATCCCAAGTGGGACATGCACATCGAAGAAGAAACATGATGATGAAGTTCGAAGTGAGGAGCTAAAATTCTGCAAGACATTCTACACCATGGAAAATCGAAGTCGGAAGTTGTTCTCTAGACTCGAGAAACTAGAGAAAGCGGGGGAGAATGCTTTAGAGGGACGAGGTTAAGGGCATGGATATAATGGAGGGAGATCCACCTCCCTCTCCTCCGCCGATTGAAATTTCTTCCTCCTCTTCTCACCATCATCATAGGAAATTCGAAATGTATATAATAAACCTTTCTTTAGGTAGATGCCAAATTTGATCTTCCCATTTATAATGGTGAAAGTAATGCGTGAGAGAAGCTTAAAAGCTGGATTAGGGTAGATTGAACTCTACTACGATTCAAATGGATCATGGAAGACGTGGCAAAGATCCGTAGCTTAGCTTTCAGCCAGAGATGTCACCGTCTCATCCGGTGGGAGAGCAAACTTCAAGGAAAAATTAATTTGGGTAACCTTCTTTCCTCATGGTTAAATTTTATTTGCGCATAAAGATAAATTCTATCCCTTGAGTTATAAGAAAAACTCCTTGATAAATAGTGTGCACCTAAGGCAAGGCAAATGCCAAAGCGTGCAAATATTTATTGAGGAATTTAGAAAACAAGCACTAAGCTTTGGACATTTCATTATATTAATTGAGTGGTAACTAAGTATATTGGGTCATTACATAGTTACATTAGAAATTAATTTTTAATGTTTTAACCTACTACTATTGACTCGACCAGGTGTAAATGCCATTCGACTTGAAAACGAAAGGTAGAAACGATAAATATGATCATTTAAAGAAACCACCTTTCAAACCTTCAAATGGAAAGATTCAAGGGAAAGGAAAAGGGAAGGAAAAAAAGATAACATCAATGAAGAAATATGAAGGAGAAAATCTCATTGCACTCTCCGAAAAAAGGGTAAGCAAAAAGACGGTAGCAACCGCGCGACAAGACCTTGGATCCGACTCTAGCGATGAGGCATTGATCACAATAACAGCACAAAAGGTACTCTTTCTCTCTTCATGTTAATTACAGATTTCATGGAAGCACTAGTTCAGCAGTCTGAGCCTCTTCCTAATGAACAAAAGAGAATTGAATTGTTTCATATTAGATTTGTCATAAATCATACAAAAAGTAGAAACTCTATTTGATTCGGGATCTCAAGAAAATTTAATATCGGAATCCTTGGTTAAAAAGTTAGGATTAGAAGTTAAGCCTCATACGAAACCTTATCTCTGCTTGGATGGATACATGACAAAGTAAAATTAAATGTAACCAAGAAATGTAAGATTAAATTTGTAATCGCTTCTAAACTAGTGGATGAAGTAGAACGGATGTCATACCCTTGGATATCTTTGGTATTGTGTTAGGGAGTCCCTATCTTTACGAAAGAAAGTAGTTTTTCTTTCGACATGAAAATAAATACCAAATCACAAAATATGGGGTAGAATATATTGTAATATCTCATCAAACTAAGGTCGGTGCTAGTCTTGTAAGTGCGGGACGGATGAAAGAGGATTCGTGAATTATAGCAAGGGGTGTTTTCTTATGGTTGTGAGAGAAAAGATGCGAAACATCCGATGCTTTCTAAGGATGTGATCCCGCTCATAAAAAGGAATTATGTGAATTTATTCCTAACTATGATGATTTGCTTTCGGGAACCCGAGAGGATTGCCTCCAAAACAAAAAAATCCAACATGAGATCCATTTACGGATGCTCCATTTCCAAACATTGGTATGTATAGCATGTCATCTATCAATATGGAGGAGATAAAAAAGCATATACGAATTATTGGACCAAGGGGTCATCGGCCAAAGTACTTCTCCATGCGGCTCGCGATCATGTTAGTACCAAAGAAAGATGGCACATGGAGGATGTGCGTGGATTATTTGGGTGCTAAAAAAATAACGATGAAACATTGAGGGAAATTTTGAAGTATAAAAATGGGCCTCTAAGGAAATTATAAAATAATAGTGAAAAAAAATCCAAATAAGATTTGATGACATCATCAAATTTTAGAGGGAAAAAAGAAAAAACTACTTTTTCAACTCGTATTTTCAACTTATCTCCCAAAGTTTTTTACCCAAATTTTGACGGGGAGTGCTCATTGGATGCAAAATTTAATTCCTCATCTAAGGAGTATTCATGTTGCATACTTTCGATGGACTGCTACATGAAAAAAATGAGAAATACATGGAAAAAGCGTGATTACAATCACGTTTTTTCATGTATTTCTCATTTTCCACGTAGTAGGGTCCATCGAAAGTATGCGCTGACATTGGTACTTCTTGTAAGTGGAATTAAATTTTACATCCCAAAAAGTACTCACTCAAAATTTGAGTAAATTTGGGAGATAAGTTGAAAATACAGTTGAAAAGTAGTTTTATTATTTTATTATTTTTTAATCTTTTTACCCTTTTACTTAAAAATTGGTGAATCATCCCCCATGGTTGGGACATCATCCTCTTGAATCTTATTGGTTCTTATAAAGTTTATTTTTAGTTGTACATTTTTCTTAGGAGGCCCATTCTAGACCTCAAAATTCCCTAATGAACTCGATACCCTCTCCCTCACATTGATGATTTGTTAGATCAATTCAAAGAATGCTATCTATTTCACCAAATTGGATTTGTGTTAGTGGTTATCACACAGTTATGAATCTAATTCATAACTAATGTATAAATATAGTGATTAATAGATAAATAGGGATTATGTAAAATAGTCATTAGGTTAATGAAAGGGCATGTCTAAAAAGACATGCCCATTGCGTGAAAAGCATCTTCGCATGGGTATAAAAAGCAGGCTTTATTGTAATCATTCAATCGTCTTATATCATATCAATAAATATTTATTATTATAAATACCTCTTGTGTATTTTTATAATTAAAAGCCATTTTGCTATTAAGTCAAAAATTCTATAAGTCTGTCGCTACGAGTAACCAAATCTACAAGTTCAGTTTGTTACGGTGTATTTGCGAGCCATATTAAGGACAAGTTGAAGCAATGGCACACAACATCATTCTACAAGCCTACGAAGCGAAGTTTACAAGCCTATGGACATAGTTTACCACAATATGTGCCGATAGCGTGTAAATCATGATCAATTAGAAAAAGTACGTGGTAAAGAAAGTGAAAAAATTAATAAAATTCTAGAAAAAATTCAACAATTAGAGAATTCATGTGCGAGAAATCACAAAGCGGTTGTAGAAAAATTTCTACACGTTGTAAAAAAATTTCACGCATCTCATAATAGAAGATGAAGTTTGCGATGTGGATAGAGGATTATGAAGCATGCTCGATGCAGATAAAGATAAATTGGAATAAGGCTATGTTGAGAATCAAGAAGTAAACCACTCAAATTTCAAATGCGGTTGGGTATATGAAGAAATCCTTGATAAGGGTGAAGAAGTTGAAGAAAAATGTTGATTAGAATAATGACTATAAAAAGATTAACAATCAAGATGGTGAAGAAGCGAAACTTGAAACTAGAGAACCGATGCACAAAAGCATTACATTTAATAATGGTGAAGGGTTTAAATATTTTTACAACTCTAATAAATTTCCATCCTTCACGGAAGAAAAGTTTCCTTGTCTAGGGCTTAATCTTTGGATGATCTTCTTGAATATCCTAGTTTTAGACAAGACACAAATAGGGTCCCGTGGTAGTAGTCCTGGCCATGGAGGCGGTTGGAATAGCAGATCCTGGTGGTTGGGACGGGAAGAACGAGAAGTAAATCCTTTTGATGACGATGATGAATCGCGTTCCGGGGTGCTTCGGCAGAACAAGAAAACATAACCATAAATTTTATGCTTATGATGATATCCACAGTGACACTAGTGGAGACGATGTTCCCCCTCCTGTAACTACATTTCTAGAAATAGACTTGGGAGAGGCACTTAATAGGAATATCAAGAGGTGCAAGTTTGTCAAGCCGACTCATGTGCAACGCGTACGCTATTCCGATTTCTCTTGCAGGACGGGATCTCATGGCGTGTGCGCAAATGGGTTCAGGGAAAGCTGCGCCTTACGTTTCCCTATAATTGCGAGAATTATGAGGTCAGTATTCGGCCGCTCCCACGGGGCATGGAAAAAATTTGCCACTTGCACTTATTCTATCTCCAACAAGAGAATTATCATGTCAAATACACGAAGAAGCAAAAAAATTCTTATCAAGCCGGTGTTGAGTTTGTAGTTGCTTATGGGGGTGCACCAATTCATCCATGACTACGAGAGCTCGAGAGGTGTTGGAGTATTCTTCGTCGCAAATCCTCGGACATACGGTGGATCTTCTTGAGCGAGAGAGAGTGTCAACGTTTACGTAGAGTATACTGCACGGTCTAGATGAGGGGGCGATCCTTATGCTCGACATGGGTTTTGAGCCTCAAATCAGTAAAATAGTTCAACGGATGGACATGCCTTAACCGGGCTAGAGATAGACCATTCTTTTTCGGTGCTCACGATTAAAAACATTTTGACGGGAAAAATGCATCAAAAAATTACGTTACGGTGCTTCAAATTGTTCCGATATGATAAAGTTGGCAATGACATTTTCAGTCATCAGTGGGCATTTGCATACGATGAAAAAAACTCATGAAATATTCGATGAGCTTGAGGTATTATACCGAGTTCTATGCACTTTTTTGTAACACGTTGCTAGGTTACAAGCCCCCAACAATCGACGAGATTGTTCGGAAATCGTTTCTCGTTCAAAGATAGCGAAGATCAGGCAGTCGCTCTCACCGCCAAGCTAGATGCGTCTCCCGTCATGGTTTTTCCGTCTGCCTTTCCATTCTCTACCATCTACGCGGCCACCAGTATATTAAAAACACATTAAAAGCGGTGGTGTATTAAGCGGGCTGTGTCCAACGAGTCTTTAGAATAAGTGGAAACCACGTCCAGTTCATAATCACAATTATAATTATGAGTTATATAATACATATAGTTTTTACAATTAATTATATAATATATATATAAGTTATAAATTTATAATTTATAATTTATATATTAATTATATAATAAACAAATTAAAATATATATATATATATATATATATTAAAAAAAATCTATATAATAATAATTTATATTATTATTATTATGATTAAAACAAATATATATATATATATATATATATATATATATATATTATTAGAAGGAGGATTTAAGGACGGAGTACAAGTGAAAAATACAAGGGAGGTACCGGTGATTAAAGACATGCTTAGCAGAATAATTTCCAATGAAGAAATTTTTAGAATTAAGCTTTGAGGAAAAAGCTTTTTCAGAAGAAAGGCAATGTTATGAATCTAATTCATAACTAATGTAATAAATATAGTCATTAATAGATAAATAGGGATTATGTAAAATAGTCATTAGGTTAATGAAAGCATGTCTAAAAGACATGCCCATTCGTGAAAGCAATTTCTGCATGAGTATAAAAGCGAGCCTTATTATAACCATTCAATCGTCTTATATCATATCAATAAATATTTATTATTATAAATACGCGTGTGTATTTTTATAATTAAATCCATTTTTCTATTAAGTCAACAAATCTACAAGTTACATACAACTCACCGGAGTCATAATTGCAAAGCGAGGATGTGTGACCGCCTTCGAGCCCAGCCAGGGGTTGTTCAAATGGATGGTGATGCCATTTGGACTTTGCAATGGTCCAACCACATTCATGAGGGTCATGAATGATATTTTTAGACCTTTCATTCATGAATTTGTCCTTGTGTATTTAGATGATATTATTGTCTTTTAGTAGAAATTGGGATGAACATGTATGCCATGTAAAGAAAGTGCTTGATGTATTAAAAGGAAAAAACTATATGCTAAAAATTGTCAAAGTGTGAGTTGGAAAACCTCTTTGGTTTACCTAGGTCATATTGGTAATGGTCAATTAAAAATAGACCCTTCCCAAAAGTTGAGGTGATTGTAAAATGGCCTAAAGCCTACCAATGTAACAAAGGTCTACATTTTTCTAGGTGCGGTACGATGTCTGGAGGAGATTAATTGCCAAATTCATATATTATTGCATCACCCTTACACTCACCGACAAGTGTAAAACAAGCCTTTCGGTGTGGAGGAAAGCAACGTCGAAGTCCTTCAAAGCACGAAGAAAATTAGCACCACACCGGTCTAAGCTTTCTACCCAATCTCTAATAGCCTTTTAAGATCGAAACGTGCCGGTGCGGGCACGCTATGGGGTTGCACTATTGTAGAAAAATAATCCAATATGTTACCATTCAGAGAAGTTCTCCCGAGGCTATCATAAATAAACCCACTTATGACAAGGAACCGTATGCCTTGGTCCAAAGTGTGAAAACGTGGAAACACTACTTGATCGAGCAAGGAAACCATCATCCATATAGATCACCAACTCTGCAAATACCTTCGATCATGGACAAGCTACAACAAGCTCGTCATTTCGGGTGGATGGTTTTCTACGTCGGTGTCATCTAGTAATAAAGTATAAGAAGGGCACTAGCAAAAAAAGTAGCGGATATGCTCTCTCGCCCTCCTATTGCTACTTCTATTATTTTTGCATAATGCTTCATTTTCTTTTAAGTTATGTTGAACAATACTATAACGATGATGACTTTAAATCAATATGTTCAAAACTAACTCATGGATCACAAGTGGAAAACTATCATTTGCGGGGAAGCTATTGTATCACCTTGGAAAATTGTGCATACCCACAACGAGAAAAGGGTACATGTAATTCAATAGGCGTATACCTCTCTTGTATTAGGTCACTTTGGTGTTGAAAAACCTTATGTCATTTACAAAGGTTTTTCTTTTTGGCCTCATATGAAAAAAATTGTAAGCTTGGATTTGTAAAGGGATGTGTGATGTGTTCGTTTCAAAGCCCTCTAATAGAAAAATCGGGCTCTACACACCACTCCCTATTTCGGGTCGTCCATGGGAAAGTGTGTCGATGGAATTTGTAGGAGGTTTTCCTATGTCTAGAAAGGGTCACGACTATTTTTATGTTATCATAGATAATTTTAGCAAGATGTGCATATTAATGCCTTGTAAAAAATAAGGTTACTACTAAAAAGAATTCTTATCTTTTTCTTTCGAGTTTGTTTGGGTCCACTTTGGGTTACCCACATTGATTGTGATCGATCGAGACTCTCGCTTCATTGGAGAGTTTGGACCGGCTTTGTGGTGAATGATGGACACCAAGTTGAAGAGAAGTATGAAATTCCATCCTCAAGCCGACGGACGGACGAGGTCGTCAACCATATTGTGGTACACTTGTTGCGGGCCTATTGCAACAAACATCCCAAGTTATGGGATGAGCATCTTCAATATGTTCAACATGCCTACAACCGATCAATGCATTATTCATGCGGCATTCACCATTTGAGACATGTTTTGATTACCTACCGAGGGACCCTTTTGACATGATCTATGGAAGAGATGAAGATGCGAGTGGACATGATGATAGGGACAAAGCACGGCGGTTCATCCGTGATACAAATCATTCATTGAGCGGTCACAGGGAGTAGTTGGAAAAAAAGTCAAGCTTGATATATAAGGCAGGATGATAAGCACGCGGCGAATATCAATTTCAAGTTGGTGACAAGGCGTGGTTCCATATTGCACGAGGATCAAATGAAGGGGGAAGGTAAGAAATTGCGACCAATCTAGTATGTTCCATTTACCATATTGGAGAAGACTGAATAATTCTTTCCAACTAGACTTACTGTATACATGCGGATGTCTCTGTTGGCTTAGGTTACGACCCGAGGTTTGGATTTAAGGTTTGCCAACAAACCCCTATACTACGGCATTTTTGCAATGACCTACTGCGTGAGCCAAGGTCTCACCCAAAGTAGTATGGGTGGAGTGCTGGAACCAGGTTCACACCTTGGGAGAAACGGGGTAGCTAAGGCGGAGTCTGTCGAGATCATTAGGTTCACACGAGAGCAATATTATCACCAAGCCCTTCACATCCACGTGCACATTAGTAATTATCATCAAAAAATAACACAATCGCAACTAATTTAGATAACACAAAGATACTTTAATAGTAAACGCGACTAGTCCGAGTAACACGCAGATACTTCACCGGATTCACATCCATTAATCATCCAAAACCAAGTTACAACAAGTCACAACCCGTAAACACGATAATGGTGTCCACACACGGCAAGATTGACGTAACTCCTACACAGAGTACGACGAGTCCTTACCCAATACTACCAAAACTAGATCACAATAGTTTTTACTTAGCATCAATCTTACTTCTTAGTCTTAAAGACTCAAACTATCTATCTATTTGTATCATCATAGCACACGTTATCACGTAGTCCGCAAACCATGGTTTATCGGACTCTCAGGTCTACTCCTGACCCGTCATAATACATATCGCTTTGACCCACCCCAAACCTTGCGCTAGACTAATTACTAAAAAATATATATCAAAAACACGCTTAGGGGACCCCATTCCAATAGGCCCCCCAACACAATCTTGTGACTCGTCTCGAGTCACGGTGGTCATGGGGTTTACATCTTTGCACAGAGTTGTCGATTGCATCAACCGGAGGGGCAACACTACCTTCACTCGTACGGCGTGTTACATGAAATTTCCACCAAATTTTGTGAATTTGGGCCTTTTGTGGTAGCGGTGACACTCTCCGGAGGTTTGATTCGGTTGTTTGACCGCGACATCCAAGTCCTAAAGATATCTTGAGGGCTTCATCGACCCATGGCTTGAGGTCATCACTCAAAACCTTCTTCTGTGGAAAATCCCTTCCAAGTCATCTTTGAGCGCATGGTTAGCTCGCATACGTGCCGACGTTGGGCTAGGATCGAGTGGGCATTGTACCCTCCATTTTCTCAATTATTCTTCTCTCGCAGTGCGGCTTCTTAGGTCAACTCATGCGAGAGAGGGTCCATGCCACATCGTAGAGCACAACTACATAGTTGTCTCAAGTAATTTGGCACCACGAGCAATTTGTGTTGTTGAATGGTGTTTGTAAGCTACGTGACCATCGCACGGCTCTCTAGGGCGCGTACCTCAAGAGGGGTTTTCGGCTACAAGATTAGCTTGCAACACAGATAGTGCTGCTCCATCTCGGCCCTTAACGTTCCGGGATCTTGGTCCAAGAAGATTATAGGTCTACAAAAAGTCCCTCAATCTTGGCACGGGGTGGCGGGAGGCCGTGAATGTCTTCGGTCACATCTTTCGCAGAATCTTTCGATAAGACATTTAACCTTATTTTGTTGCGCGGCAACAAGGATACATGCGACCTATGCCTAGGATGCCTCGGTATTATTTTCTACGATGGCATGCTTGGCTATACTTAGTTTGCTCCTACGCCCGTCAATTCTCGTTCTAGATTTCCTTGAAGAGGGATGTGTGGAGGCGCAGCGAGTCGCGCTAAAAGCCGAGCCAAGTCCCAGATGTATTTCTGTTCGGGCCCTGGACTTGTGCACATAAGATGAGCGGACTCGGAAGTGATTGTTGCGCACGGTAGGGGTAGAGGTAGCTCTCGGTCATGGATATCAACTCGGTGTTGGTCATTTGAGGCAACCACGCTTGAATCATGCTCGTCGCCGTATCGGCTTTGATCGAAGAGCTTGGAGCTCAAACTATAAGGCGCAAACTGCGCGACGCCTTTTCTTTGCTCTTCCAAAGTAAGCCACACTGTCCTCTAAATCAATGGTGGCGCACTCTACAATTTTCTCCAAATCTTCCTTGGTTAAAGTAACCTCAATCTCCCTACCAAGCCTCGTAACTCATCGTTTCGTTTTTTGACCCTTGAGAGGTTCAAATTTTCGTTTCATGCCACGTGGGAACCGGCTCCCTATGCATCCGGGCCCTCGGTCCTCATGTCCCTCTTTGCGACTCCATGCCTCGCGCACGTATCTAGGGGAACCTCCGATCTGGGTGGAGCCTTAGGGCCATGACCTTTTTGAGTCTTGGTAGTATCGGGTGGGGCGGTGGTCTTCGAGCATCGCTTGTACCCGATAGTGTCGATCATTACGGGGCCATCCGATTTGAATCCCGATTCCATTGTGAGTAGCCAAGTGGTGATGAGTTGATTGATTCCCTCAACGGCGACCATGTAGGCGACGACATCCGAGCTAGATCCTTATGGCCCTGACCTGCACATTTTGCATCGTAACCTAGAATGCCACGATGCACTTATACTTTTTCAGATATCATCGCCATCGACAGCAGACGTGGAGTGAATTTGTGCTACGAGAGTGCCCTCAAATAGTACCCAAAACACTTTCGTTTTCCTCAATACGCTTCACATCCTTTGAATCCCACAAGTTTGCGTGTTGCACCCCTTCACACATGCCGGTTCGAGCTCGGGGAGGACCGATCCTTCGAGGGCTTCCCATGTGACCAATTCAATTAGGAGTAGTAGCCAAAGAAGTAACGAACACCTTCCCATGATCCCGGGCCTCGCGCACGTTTTCCAAAAACTCGGTGTGCAGAGGAACTATGACCGAGTTAAAGAAGACCCTTTTTCGCGATGGCCGACAAGTTGAATTACATAGGTGGGGACGGTCATAGCACGGAACTTGCACATCATTTTACAAGCTAGTATCGGGGTATACACATACGCACACTAGGATCGAGAAATAGTTCCGATCAAGAACCCTCTTATTTTTCACTCAACATGGTAGTATTATCACACATTATCAACGATCGTTGCTCATAATTCTTGCCGATGCGCTCCATGGGATTTGGCCCCTCCATGGGGAGACCGGTAATGCGGTGAATTAGGGGAGGCATCGATGGGAATGTGGTCTTTGGAGACCCATAAAGCTGCCATCATGGATCAAGACTAGCATCTCACATTGCACAACTAAGTCGATGATATTGTATCGACCCAAAGTGAGGTATCCTCAAAAAATTTTAGTAATCGTGAACCTTCTAACCGTAGCGCGCCCATGGCATTAGTACTACCTTTAGCACATCGTCCTCTAGTACTCTTTCGAGATATAGCTCAAGTGCCAATTCTAGGAAGGCCTCCAAGTTGGAAAGTTTGTGATCATTGAACTTAAGCGAGGGGAGTTTTCTAGATGATTCTCCAATTATAGGGACTTCATCCGGAATTAGAAAAAATTTGAAGATAGGAGCACACAACATCGAGATTCTTGGACGTGCGCACCGGGGTCTTCTAGGTAAAACATAGGCGGTAGCCAAGTTAGCGGAGCGAAAAGCGCAGCGCTTTCTTCCCGAGCGGAAGAGTTCACTCTTCCGGGTTAGGTGAGTGTGCCCTAGGGCACCTGCGTGATTGGGTGACATTCGAGGGGATGCTTCACCCCATCCCATTTCATAGTCCTCCCCTACCCACTCGCTCCTAGCCTTTCCCCTTACTCTTCTTTTTCTCCACTCGCTTCCCCTTGGTTGGTGTGGGCACGACCTCTTCGACGTCGGGGTGACCTCCAATACCTCATCGGATGCTCTCTCAATAGAGGCCACGGTCTTTGATGACTCGGCGGAACTAGTCGTGATCATTCTTGCTTGAAATATGAACTCGGGGGTTCTTTGCTATTAGAGGGGGTAGCATGCCCGAGACATGAACAAAGCACAATAGTAGTGAAAAAGAAGACCCAAGACTTTCAAGACGTATGAAACCCAATTACGATTTTCCCTCCTCCATTTATAGCTTTGGATAGTGAACAACGGTCGGATGAAACTAAACTCGAAACTTACCATCGAGGAAACGGTAAAAAATCCTCAAAAATTCCTACATTAATTGCCTACTACTCCGCTCCTTCCAGTGGTAAACTTGATTTTTACCCGGTTAGTATTATTCCAATGGCTAGTTTTCACGGCCATGTATTACCCCTTCATGCCCGGTGCACCTTCCTGTGCTTCCTAACGTGGTCGACTTCGGCATATAACGAGCCAGCTTTGTGTTTCCTCTTGCTCGCCCGTATCCATCCTAATACGACTAGTCCAACCATATAGTCATTTGGTATGCGTTGAGTTGGCCCGGTATGGTTTTGGAGACAATTTCCATTAATGTATCCTAGCGCGTGCCCGTGCGAGTGCAGCTAATCTCGACCGACACCTCCACTTTGTAATGTCCATTACGATATAAGGTCCCAACCAATTTTGGTGGAATTTCCACACGTGTGGCATGCAAAATGGTTGTCATATAATAATACTAGCTTATCTTCTTTAAACAACTTCGCATCGGATATGCCTATCATGCCAAGCTTTTTCCCGAGCTCCCTTGAACTTGCGATGAAAGTCATCAATGAATCAATCTTCCTCCAAGGTGACTAAGTCTGCGCTAATCATTCCTCCATGATATCGGGCTTTGCCATGTTTTTTAAAGGTCATGATGCATAGGCTAGGAATGATATACTCCATGAGTATAATGGCCTCCTTCTCATAAACCATCCGAAACAATGTTTTCCCGATCAATTTCTTGCACATGGTCCGATAGGCCCAAAAGGACTGATGGGATGCGCACATCCCAAACGCTTTGATCAACATTATAGACCTTGGTAAGCTCTTGTTCCGTAAATTTTTACCTAAAATCTTCTATCGTTCCATTTGCCTATGGGTGATATGGGGTACTTTTTACGTGGGTGGATTCGCAATCCTTAGTCAAAGATTAAATTGTGTCATTAATGAAATGTATTACCTCTATCGCTCATCAAGATCTTCGAACAACCAAATATGGTTAAAATATGCTCAAAAATAAAGTGTGCGGCTAGTATACGCAGTGCAATCCTTCACAACTTGCGCTTCCACCCATCTAGTTACATAATCGGTCGTAGTGAGGATGTAGCGAGCACCTCTCTTCTTACACAGTGCTTTTATGGGTCCAATGAAGTCTATTGCCCATTTATCGAATGACTCAGGGGCCATTTATGGTTGTAAAGTCATTTCTTCTGGCAGATGGTCTTCCTATCCGTTGGCATGTGTTGTGAAACCAGCTCCAAAAATAGAAGAAAAAGAGAGATCAACACCTTAGAAATCAGCCACTTTGAGGGGGCAACCTCTAATACATTACATAAATGAAAAATTCTTGGATGATACAAATGAAAAAACCTCCTTTCTATAGATAGGAGTCCATGGGGCCACATTTAATCCTAGTGGGGCCATGATGCAACCCTATCCCGACCTAACAATAATAATGTAAGGGCACAATAATAACAATATGGAGTTACAAGGGTACAACAATAACAATAAGGATACACTAACATAATAAGGGACTACAGTAGTAATATAGCGACCTAACATGCCCCTCTCCTTCAAAAAAAGTGTTGTCCTCAATGCTTGAGTAGCTCTAGGGTGCTTACGTATAAAATTCGCATCCTCCCATGTAGAATCTCGAGTAGGGTAAGTTCTTCCACTTGATGAGATACTCTGAAATTGATTGATTTAGATGTTGTCAATTTCTTGTTTCCATGACCGCTTTACGGGTTCCAATATGATTTTTCCTTCCTCATCAAGTTCGGCAATATTGTTTGAAACCTGGAATATTTTTTCACCTATAACCTTCTTTAAGCATGAAACATGGAAAACTAGATGCACTCGTGAAAGAAGAAAGGAAAGCTCCAATTTGTATGCACATAGTACCAATCTTTTTGCAACATCTTGTAAGGACCATAGTACTTTGGCGATAATTTATTATCCTTATTAGCTTGCTTGAGGGACATTTGTTTGTATGGTTGTAGCCATAAAAAATGCCCGATCTCCTACATCAAAAATTCTCTCATGCGATGTTGATATGCTTGTTGTTTCATTTGATTTTGTGCCAAATTTAGGTTATCCTTTAAGAGTTGGAGAACTTCTTGTTGATGCTCGATGTGATCTTCCATTTCTTGAACCTTTGAATTTTCTCTTAAAAATGATGTGATGGGTGATGGATGATATCCATAAAGTTCCATAAATGGGGTCATTTTTTGCTACGGTATGGAAGGAAGTGTTATATCACCATTCAGTGAGAGGTAACCACTTGACCCATTGTGTTTGTTTATCGAAATACAAAACAACGAATATATCCTTCCAAAAATTTATTTACTATCTCGAGTTTGACCATCGTATTGAGGATGATAAGATGAGCTATGAGCTAATTGAGTACCCAAACAAGAAAATATAACTCCGTCCAAAAAATTTCCGGTAAAATGGGATCTCTACTCACAATAACCCTTGGGTTTCCATGTAGCTTTTGAATTGTGTCCATAAATTTAGTATCAAAGCTCGTACTTGATTTAAATGTATGAGATAATGCACAAAAGTGTGCATACTTGGTAAGTCTATCAACTACCACCATGATGACACTCTTTCCTTCGGACTTAGGTAAACCTATGATAAATTCCATTGAAATCTCCTCTCAACGTTGACTTGGAATGGATAAAGGTTGTAGAAGACCCGGGGTCTTAATTGTCTCAACTTTATTCTGATGGAAAACAAAACATTCCGCCACAAAATTTTGACTATCGGATTTAAGGCCATCCCAAAAAAATTCTTACTTCACCCTATGGTAAGTTTTTAAAAATCCTCAATGTCCTCCTAAAGGAGAAGTGTGCAATTCCAAAAGAATATTTTGTTTTAGTTGGAAATTCTTACAAAGATATAAGCGATCTTTGTACCATAAGGAATCATTTTTCCAACTAAATGTATCAAATGTACTAGGATCTTATTGCGCAAATTTTGAAAGAGTGTCCACACTTCTTCATCCTTCTTCCATTCATCTCTTGCTTCGATATCAATCTCGGCTAGATAATAGAAATGGCACAAAGCAATGCTTCCACCTCTTCATTCTTTCTTGAGAGTGCATTCTGAAACAACATTTAGCTTCCCTTTTTTGTAGATTATTTCAAAGTAATCACCCAACACATTTGTGACCCATTTTTTATTTGTTCTTCGAAGATATTCTTTGTTCCAAAAAAGTGTTTAAGACTATCATGATCGGTTTTTTACCTTGAAGTGTCTTCCCATTAGAGTAAGTTCGTCCATTTCTTTAGTGCATGTAGTATTGTTAACATTTTCCTTCTCATAAATAGCTTTGACGATGACTTTCAAAATGAAATGCTTCCTTCTTGCATTAAAACAACACCAATTCCATTTCCTAGAGGCATCACATTCCACAATAAAGGTTTTTGCTGAAGTCCGGCATAGCTAAGACCGGGTGCTAGGAAAATTGCCTCTTTAAGATGTTCAAAGGCCTTAGTTGCTTCAAGAGTCCATGAAAATTCATCTTTCTTCAATAATGTTGTTAGAGAGTACTGCTATTCTCCCATAATTCTTAACAAACTTGTGATAATACCCCGTTAACTCGAGAAATCCTCGCAAGCTGCTTTATGGTTGTGGGGACTTTCCATTCCTTAATGGTTTTAATTTTGTTAGGGCCTACCTTAACTCCCCCTTGTGAGATACAATATGACCTGGATATTCCACATCTTGTACTCCAAAGAAACATTTGGATGTTTTTGCATATAATTATTTCTCTTGCAATAGTTTGAGCACCACTGTCAACATGTTGAACATGATCCTTCCAAGACATGTTGTAGATTAGTCTATCATCAAAAAAATACTAGCACAAATTTTCTAAGGAAGAGGTTTGAAAATGGAATTCATCAACCCTTGAAATGTAGAAAGGTGCATTGATAAGGCCAGAAAGGCATGACCAAAAAATTCATAATGACCCTCATGAGTTCGAAATGTTGTTTTCGAAATATCTTCGATCTTCATTCTAATTTGATGATATCCTGAACGAAGATCCAACTTGGTAAAATAAATTTCTCCATGTAATTCATCCAATAATTCACCAATCACGGGAATGGGAAATTTATCTTTAATAAGCTCTCCTATAATTCTGGACACATGCACCATGATCCATCCTTCTTGTGTACCAATACTACGGGGACGAGAGAAAGAACTTTGACTAGGTTGAATTATACCAGCCTCTAACATTTCTGCAATCATACGTTCAATTTTTCTCTTTTGGACATAAGGATATTTATAAGGCCTGATGTTTGGAGGAACACTTCCTATAATCAAATGAATAGCATGATCATGATCACGAATAGGTGGGAGTCCTTTGGGAGTTTCAAAAACCTTGGAATGATTGTCCAAAACTTTTTGGAGATCTGCAGAAATATATGATTTTGATGTTGGAACTTCTAGTGAGCATAATTGTGCAATTATGCCACGTTGTTCTTTCCTTAGAAGCTTTGTCATGAAATTAGAGCTTATTATCTTTCCTGGCTCCTTTCGAAATACCCCATAATCCGACTTCCTTTCCTTCTGAAAAAAATTTCAAGAAAAGTTCTTGAAAATTAAAAGCTACCATCCCCAAAGATTGTAACCATTGTACTCCTAGTACAACGTCAGCATCTCCCATAGCAATGGAAAGCATTGGAATATTCAATACATATTCCCCCATAGTTAGCTTGATATTATGGCATTTTCCGGAGAAATTTATAGTTCCTCCATTTGCAACCATCACTTGACATTCTGGTGCTGGGTATAGGAAACAATTCAATTCCTTGGCTACCTTGCAATGAATAAAATTATGGGTACTACTGAATCAATCAACACTATTACCTTTTTTCTTTTTGATATGTCCTTCTATCTTGAGAGTTTGAGGAGTGGTAATTCCTGCCAATGCATTACACGATATGGTCGGGCTCATTTCTTCCTCTTCTAGGGTTGGTTTCTGGTGTATATCCTCTTCTTTTGAAGATTCTTGTTCATTTTCTTCTTCCTCTTCACAATCTATGTAAAATAATTTCTTCTCATAACACTTATGACCTTTAGTGTATTTTCTATCAAAATTGTAGCAAAGCCCCTTTTCTCTTTTTTCTTCCAATTATTGTGGTGTCAACCTTGTAGGCTGTGGAAATCTAGGAGTAGCAACACTTACATATTTATAGAAGTGAGTGGTAGGCTTCCTTGTCACCATAATTTTACATTCAATTTTTCTTGCCAACCAGAATGCCTTCTCCAATGAATCAGGTTCCAAAATGCGAACTTCATGTTGGATGTTATCCTTTAAAGTACCTATGAAGAGAGCAATCCTGTGTTCCTTAGGAATATCAGTTACCCTTATATTCAAATTTTGGAAGTCCTCAATGTGCTCCCCCAACGAACCCTTTTTTTTGAGATTTATCAATTGGCTCAAAAGAAGGTGTTGCTCTTTGTATCCTCATAATGTGTTATCATTTCCTTCGTAAAAAATTGACCAAGTGACAATTTTTTTACGGGAGCAAAAGCCATCGATACCATACAAATGTATTTTGTTCTAAATGTAAAGTTGCAATGCGTACCTTTTGTGTGTTTTGAACATTATTGAGATCAAAATATTGTTCCATATGTAGTATACGTGTTACGGGATCCTTTCCATCAAACTTCCTCATATCCATTTTTTGGAATATGGTGGTTCTTCCCTCCAATATAAGAGTTTTATGAAATCACGATTAACATTTATTTTTTTTCTCATCATGAGTTTCCTCTACTATATTTTCACCATTAGGAAACATTTCTTGTATCAACTTTTTCAAACCTTCCATGTACGCTTTTAGATCATTCTTCATGTTTTCTTCCATCTTAGCTTCCATGTCATCCATTTTAGATTCCATGCCATCTTCCATGCCATCCATATTAACTTCCATGCCATTCTTCAAACCATCCATCTTAGATTCCACACCTTTCTTCAAACCATCCATCTTAGTTTCCACACCTTTATTCAAAACTTCCATGTCATTTTTTGTTGCTCTTTGCGAGAGAAAAATTTGTTGCACTTGCTCTTGCAATTTTGATATGTCATGTTGCCATTATTCGTCTTCATGAGTCATAGTAGAGCCTTCTAAAGGCTTAGTGGGTGTTGAATTATTTTTAGGGGCCATTTTAGAATCCAATACTAATATCTATTCTACAATATTCCCTTGGAATTAATTCAACTTGATTCTTCAAACAAGGCTTATGCAATTTGGAAAAAAATATACACACGTTTTACATGTTTTTGAGGAACTCGATATTGAAATTGACTTATCTCTAGAATTGCGGATCCTCAATATCTGAAATTATGCTCCCTATAGTAGCCCTCCGAATCTTCTTTCAAATGCCACAATTCTGACCTGATTTGGATTCTTCAAGACAAAGTTATGTCCAATCTCCCACAATGACCTAATTATGGGATTTGGTTCGGTAGAGCAAACTTGCACAACTTGCCACATGTCATTGTTTCCTCCTTTGTCTTTAAAATTGATATAAATAAAACCACGGTCCATGTACTTGTGGCCACTTTTTCATAGCATTCCAATCCGATGCTCGAGAGAGAGAGAGAGATATGAATATTTTCCCATGATCACCTCTTTGAGATGAAATTTGGGAGCCTCGAAAATGCCCTAACTTCCATAGAACACATCTCCGAAAACTATTGCGAACCAAGCTACTGAAATTTTTGGGACAATGTTCCTCAAGAGTTTGCTTCGCACTACGAAACTTTTAGATTTTCGAAACTTCGTACAAAAAAAATTTATAGCACAAATGCCACGATAACCTATTTAGGTTAAATTCGAGAGCCTACAAAAAACCCTAACTTCCACGGATTGTATCTCCGAAAATATTGCGAACCATTTGTGAGATTTTGCGACAAATGTTCCTCGGAATTTCGGCTTTGTGCTCTAAAATTTTCAGCTTCTGAACCTTTGTAGAAAAAAAATTTATAGCGAAAACTTCTACGTGCGACTCTGTTTGGAGTAGTGAAACCCTAGAATCCAAAGCCTTGATACCAAATGTTGTGAAACGAGCTCCAAAAAATGAGAAGAAAATAGAGATCAACGCCTTAGAAATCAACCACTTTGAGGGGGAAACCTCAATACATTACATAAATTAACAATACTTGGATGATACAAATGAAAAAACCTCCTTTCTATATATAGGAGTCCATGGGAGCCACAATGTAATCCTAGTGGGGCCATGATGTAACCCTAGCCGACCTAAAAAATAATAATGTAAGGTTACAATAATAACAATATGGGGGTTACAAGAGCTACGACAACAATAACAATAAGGGGGGATACACTAACGTAATAAGGGACTACACTATTAATATATGGAATTAACAACATGTGTCGCAAGCTTACAATAGTTGTGAGAGTCACTATGCGGTGTGGGCCACCATAGCCCGGCTCTTAAGATATTTTGGGTCATCGCCTTCACCTGCGTAGTGACCTCCTACTACGCCTCAGTGGGATTCTACTAAAATGGCTCATCTTTCATGCTCCGAGTGCATATCTTTGGATTACCTCATCGGCTCCCGACTTATACGGGTGTGCCGTGATGATGGTAAAGTTAGCTACACGGAGTTCATCGGCTCTTTTTTTTGTTGTACGAATATTCTGCGGGGTTCCATCCACATAGTTAAGAATTGAATAATATCGACAAGTGCTCATCAAATACCTTAATATAAAATAGTTGTGCATTGAGAAATCCTTCCTCTAGGTTGGTTAGTTCTTCACCACTCTCGATCCGGGACAAGTGGTACGGGTCCAACATTTAATCTCCCCGACTTCACAATTATCTCAAAGTCATATTCTCGAAACGATGGTAGCCATCGAAACTCTTCAAAACACGACCTTATTGGAAAAGAGGTACTTCAAAGTTGAGTGATCTGTGAACATCTTGAAGTGCCCTCCTAGCATATAATGCTAGTATTTACGCGGGCATACACCATTTCTAGTCCCTTGCATTCGGTAGTGGAGTAGTTACGCTTCGTGCTAGAGAGTTTTCTAGTAGAAAACATAATCCAGTGGTCAATGTCCCCCTCCCCAGGGCTCGCATAAGGACAAGTCCTAGGGCGATCCCACAGAAGCATCCACATGGACATGGAAAACCTTCGCTTGAGTGGGAAATATGAGGATAGGTGCGAGACCATCTTTTCCTTGAGCAGACTCAAAACTCTTATGACACTCTTCGTCCCAAAAAAATGATACGTCCTTTTTTGAGCGATTTTTCCATGGGTGTCATGATCGGTGCGTACCCTTGAATAAAATTCCTATAGTAGCCGAGTGCTCTTGAGGATGGAGCACAGCTGATTTCTCAATTGTGGGAGCTTGCAAAATTGATGATAAGCGCAACCTTAGCGGGGGTCAACCATTAATCCTTGCCGACGGACTATGTGGCCTAACAAGATTCGAAAGGTACACAAAATATGCACTTCTTAATATTTAGGGAAATGCAGTGATTTCTACTAGCATCCAAAATCATGTGCGGAGTTCGAGACGTGCTTCTTTACCAATCCAAATATTTTCCAATCATCAAAGTATACTTCCACGGGAACTTGTGAATGAACTCCTTGAATACGCAACCACTACGCGTGAAAATATAGCGAGGGGCATTTTTTTAGCCCAAAGGGCATATTTGTGTCTTGGAAGGATCCCCATTACGTGGCTAAAGTAGTATTGTTGTGATCTTCGGAGTGCAATCTTGATACGATGGTAGCTCGAAAACCCATCCTCTGAACAAGTGTGCTTCCTTCCCTCCCACACTCGACGGATTTCATCAGAGAATGGCGTAGGGAAGGGATCATGTACGCAAGCATCATTCTACTTACGCAGAGTCGATGTAGATTATTATTTCTCCTTTATTATTTTTCCTTTTTACCACCATAGGGGCTTACCAAATCAGTTGTTCTACTAGTTCAATGATACCTACGGCTAGCATTTTGTCGATTTCTTCTCGACATTACTTGCTCATACTTGGGGTTAAATCCGGTAAGGTCGGCGCTTACCGAGGTGTGCATCTAGTTTTAAAGTGATTCACATGAACCCCGGGTCCGTGATACCTTTGAGTTCTAAAAATTTGGTGGAAACGAGATCACGGTACTCGTGAGAAGTTCCACGACTTTCCCAATGGTATCATCATCCCAATAATACGCAATTCTAGCCGGCTTGGGTTGTTCTTACATTTCTAATGTCTACCTCTCTTAACTTAAGAGGCTTGGTCACATCGATTACTTGTATTGGGGGTCCAGACAGCGCTTGTTCACCCTCAAAATGCGGGATAGTGATATTTCGCGAGTCTTCATCACCTCCCATTGATAGATTGCAACAATTGGAAATATCCTGCATCTACGTATCCCAAGATGGTTCCCCATATTCTCCACGAGGGAATTATTCATAAAATAATAGAGCATCTATGTCTTACGGGGCTTCTTCTAATTCCTCCATTCCGCCTATCCGACCGAATGTCCCCACAAAATCGTCCCTCATGGTATCCCGATGGCGGGTGCGCTTCCAAATACCATGGGGTGGGGATTGGTCCCAAGGTATGAATAAACGAGGTGGACCCATTCGTCCCGGGTTCTTTCAAACCATACCTCCATCCATGCGAGGAAAGTGCTTGTGCGTAGTCCCCGCGACCGCAGGAATATCTCCATGGGTAGGTGAACCAGGGGGTTCAAACCGTAGGATCATCATCCTGCGACATTCCTCCCAATCTGAAAAGTCCCCCTTATGAGTTTGGGTTGCATGCATGGATAGGTTAAGCACCCACATTCTCCATTTCCCTTCGGACTTACGCTTCGAATTCTCCAAGAAAAATCCCTAATGCGGCAAAATCATCAAATTAAGGTGACTCTCTTCCCTCTAAGCGAGATACATCGGAAGTTCTTTGTGATCCTAAGACACTATAGCGTAGATACGTCATGAAACCTGCTACGCAATTTTCGATCTCCCCGTCGGGAATCATAGAAGAATTCATTATCATTCTCCCAACAAAGCACACCATCATCCATAGGGTTAATCCAATCCTCGTCCCGGGTGGTTAGTTTATAGATATGATCAACATCGTCTTCTTCACGCACGGGTTACGTATGCATCGCTCTCCCTTCGATGGGTCTAGAGGGACTATTACTCTCGTGCCCTCATTCTAAAAAACCATGCTCCTTTTCTTCAAGTTAATAATGCCTCCCATGTCTATAGCCCAGTTCGGTCCTAGGAGCGCGGGATAAGGGTATGCATGCTCTACAATTTGAATTACCTCAAAATCGCGTATACCTTAACTCTTTGCGATATCCACCATAATCTTTGATAGTCTCCCCAATGGTATGATCTTCTATTGGTTGTGCCATGTGCGTTGTATAGTAGACCATTCCGGCTTAGGTTCTCCGATCCTCTGCTATGTCTTTTTGGGCGGGAAATTCACATCGGATCCCAAATCCGGGATGATCTGATCCATTTCATGATTGCCAATCGCGTATTTAATCGCATTTCCCAACCGAGTGCATTTCTTATGCCCGTAAAATTTGTGGACATCTTTAACTTTCGTTGGAGTGGTCGGTATTTTGCTGACAGATCGTCTATCAATGCTAGAAGATTTTCTCTTGCCTTATGGTTGTGTAAAAAAATTCATACATGTATACCGTAGGAATGGTTTCCAACTTCTTACGTCAGCTTTTAAGTTTGTTGGAGCCTTGGAGGTAGATGCCTCAATTTTGGTAAAGTCTTTGCGAGCTTCTAGGAAGGTTTTCTTTCTCATTCCGTAGGTCCAAGCTTTCCTTTTTTATAACGGCTTTTCGAATAAGGGGTTTAGCCGTGCAGCTCTTTCCTCAAGCTCCTCCGGTAGCCATGCCGCTTGCATGTAATGACATTAATACGCGGGTTCCTCATCACGTGGTTACTGCACTCAACCCTTTGTACATTTTGCGTTGGTGTCTGTTGTTTTTCCTTCATCTTTGCTATCGATGCAGGTACAATATTCGATCACGTGATCCAATTGTACGCAATATTTGCATTATTTTCGTGCGGGGTTTGGACGGTCCTTGCAAAGTGCTACTACTTCTCTACAATTATAGCAGAGATCAATTGCCCTCTTCTCCCCCCGGCCTCGCGAGGGGAGCCCTCCCTCATCCTAAGGGGGATAGTGGTAATGAAGGGTTAGCCTATACCCTATATAGGTTTCCACTATATATCATTAATTCATATGTCCTAAATTTATGTTCTTCATGTCCCACTGATTTGAGAAGAATCGGCACCATTGTTGCTTCAACTCGGAACATAGGCACCAACATGGGGGCGGTGGTTGGTATCATGTAGTCGGCTGCTTTGGCGAGTCGATGCACCATAACGTGGGGGTGCTCGGTCTGCGGCCTCTTTAGGGCGCAATGGGTTGAGCACCCCGACTTGCATGTAGTCACTAGCGAAGGCATGATCCTTGGTGTGGCTTGACACCCTACATCTTATGCACCAAACGTACTGGACTAGCTTCTTTTTCCTTTCTCCTTTCAAAAATTATAGATTTCGAGGTCCATTTCCTCCGGTTGGACTCGGATCTCTGTACCCCAAACTAGCTATCGTCTCTTGGCATAGCTTCTAGCTTCATGGAAACTTCTAAGGATTTTTCCTGCGTGTCAATTGTCTATTGACCCATCGGCCTGTGCAAGTGTGGTAATAGCATGGAAATGAACCATTCCTTGTGATGCCTATCCTCATACTTAAATTATCCATCACGATAACCTTCGTTAGCCAGCGATCAACCTCCCATATAGACTTAGTGGGTCCCTATTTAAAATATTTCAAGTCGGTCACTCGATTGAGAGTAGGAATTAGGCTTCGAGCTTGTTGTTTTAAGGCATCCTTAATTTCTTGTATTGATGGATACGCATGTTGGCCCGCGTACCACATGAACCAATATAAGGCCCTTCCTTCAAAGGCTATGGATATTTGCGCCTTTTACGGCATCACTAGCAATATGCACGAGTCCATGCGGATTTCTGCCATAAACCAAAATCGTTCCATGTCTTCATCGCCCACACCCTTGAAGGTGGGCGGCTTCATGTGTGTGGCCATATCTTCTTGGTAGTGGTGGAGGGGTAGCGAGTTCTTGAGCTTATGTTGATTTGACGATGGTGTGGCCCAGGAGGACTAGTTCCTGTATGTGGGATGGCTCTCTTAAGGCGTTGTAGATGGATCTATCCCCTTCTCGATTAAATTTTTAGTACTTACCACTTCATGTTGTACTCTCACCTGCGATAAAAGGTCATTCATTCGGTGTGGTGCACATAAAATGCCTTTTTTAGTACGATATATCTTTAATAAGTAGTTGTAATGTTCGCAAGAACTACCTCATAATCCTTTCGAAGTACCTCTATCAAAAGCCCGAGTAGGATACAAACTGATCGATTGAAAATTATGTTACAAATCCTCCTAGAACACTATCCACCCGGTGATCTACGGTCGGGGTGATTGTATTGTCGACCTTCTCCAATTTGTTGAATCAATTAGGAGTCCACCTTTGTGTAATCCGATCATCTTTCCAACACGTCTAGAATTCTACTAGCCTTGCTAACCACTCCTGTAGCTCGTGCGTGGAAGTTACAAAGAAAATTTCATATACCTTTTTGAAAATATAGTTGTTCTTCCACTTTTTCGGCCATTAGCTTTGTCTTTGCGATTCTCTTTTATGGAAAGTTCTGGATCTGTTTTTTCAAACCGGTCTTGAGCTCCAATTTCTTAGGCCACCAACGGCCTCCATGGAATTACTACGATATTTCTCTCAAAATTCTCCCTGTCCGGGCAACATAACCATTTGTTGGCTTGAGGGTTCTCGACCCAAGTTTGGATTTAAGGTTTGCCAACAAACCTCATACTGTGCCTCTTTTCGGCAATGACCTAATTTCACGAGCCAAGGTCTCACCCCAAAAGTAGTATAGTGGAGTGCGGAACTAGGTTTCCATACCCTAGGAGAAATCGGGTAATTAAGGCGATCTGTTGAGATCCAATCGAAGTTTGCACAGAAAGAAATCTTATCACTGAGTCCTTCACATCCACGTGTGCATAAATAATTATCATCACGGAATAAACATAATCACAACTAATATAGATTTATACATTGTACACAATCAGACTAATTCGGATAACACGAGAGATACTTCAATATTAAATGCGGCTAGTCCGAGTAACGAGAGAGATACTTCAACAAATTCTGCCAATCATTAATCATCCAAAACCAAGTTACAACCCCAAGTCACAACTTTCGCACACATCACCAGTAGTGATGCCGCACACATCACGACTAAGGATCTTCGCGTACTACAACCAACAAGAGTCCTTACCCAATACTACCCAAAACATATCTCAATAGTTCGTACTTAGCATCAATATTAATTCTTAGTCTTAGACTCAAACTATCTATCTATTTATATCATCATATCCTGTGCTATCACGTGGTCCGCATAGCGTGGTTTGCGGACTCGAGTCTACCCTTTGACTACGTTACAATAAATTGGGGGCTTTGACTGCCCCAAACCCCTTACGCGCTAGACTAATTAATACAATATATATATATATATATATATATATATATATATATATATATATATATATATATATATATATATATATATATAATGCGGCTAGGGACATCGTTCCAACATGTACTTAGTCGTGAATGTCGAGAATCGAAACTTTATCAACCACCATTGATTATGTGCTACAAGGGAGGTAGGATCGAGTTCCTAGAATGGATTCCCTTTACACCGGAAGTATCTCGATGAATTTATAGAAGACATCATTCTTGATCGATGAACCAAGACTTCACGACGGTGAGATGTAGAATATATCCATCTTGGTTTCAAAGGGATGCACCCAAGTGAAGATAAATGGCTTGAAAATGAGAAGGTGAGGGAGAAATTCCCTCACTTGCATGTTGATTGATAAGGCTTTTGGAGGTCCAAAGCTCTTCAATGGGGAGGAATCATATAGGAGGATCGTGCGGGTCCAAGTACAAGTGGCGTAAGTACAAAGGCTCAAAAATAAAAGTGTCAAAAAATGTGACAAAATTAGTTTCGAGTTGAAGATCTCGTCTTTACGGATTCCATGACATAGACGACACTCAGTCTGAGTCCATATAGAAGGAGTTAGAAGAATTCAAATTTTAAGGAGTTCATAGCGATGTGGCAACTTAAGGAGGTGACGAGTTTGTAGAAACCCGACCACTAGATTCCGGCCAAATCCGGTCGGATTCCGGGTGAA
This sequence comes from Pinus albicaulis, assembly GCA_034641835.2. NCBI lineage: Eukaryota > Viridiplantae > Streptophyta > Pinopsida > Pinales > Pinaceae > Pinus > Pinus albicaulis. Next base: position 859,565,107 of record CM076576.1, on the reverse strand, counting down.
ATTGTGGGTCCACGAAATTGAATCCTTTAGTTAATTTCTAGAAAATTCAAAATGGCTTGTTGGTTTTTAATAAAATAATAAAAATTATAAAAAAAAGGGTAGGTTGGCCATGACCCACTGCCCTACCCAATGGATCCACATAAAGCTGAAATACATTAAATTGGGGGTGGGCAATGGTCATGATCCTACCGCCCAATCACCTACTACCCATATGCACATTAAAAAATAATAATACGGTGGGGGCATGCTTTCGTCAACTGTTGTAAAGTCTGACTACAACACCCTCCAAAATTTTTCTCTACGTTCAAATTTTCTGAGCCCTAATTCTTGTGAAAAAGAGAAATTAGACCTAAATTCACCTTTTCTAAACCTAAGGTCACTAAGTCACATATATGGTTAACTTTCCTAAGTTGCGACCCCCCCGAGTCACTAAGTCGGCGGGGTTTCACACTAGTGCGAAATCAAACATCGGCGATCTTGGCTGACCCTTTGTGACCTTGAGGTTGCGAGGTCGCCGAGTCACCCGGTCGCACATCTCATTAACGCGACTCATTCATGACCTTGCGACCCTCATTTATTTTCCACACGTGTGACCCCTTTATATATAGAAGGGTCCCATAGGTCGCATTTGACCCTGCGTGACAAAGAGAAAAAAAATGCCTCGACAAACCGAGTGGAGCATGATTTTCTCGGAGTAGAGTGCTTGATCCTCTGCTCGTTTCTTTTCTAGGGGTAGTTGTTACTACTTTTCCCTCACTCTAGCCTATTTTAACCTTGTACGACCTTGACCAAACCCATTGATATTCCTTACGCAAATATCCCCTCCTTCATATTCTCTTCAAATCTTGTGATAAGCTTTCTGCCCCCTTCCCCCTTCCTAGGACCTTGCCTAAAATCACCTATGAAGGATACTACAACCTTGAACGGTGATTTTGTGGACACCATGTGTGTTTTATAAGCCTTTTCTTTTACTACATGTCCGCAAATCCCTAGAGCAACCCCGCAACCTTGCGACCTCGCGAACTTGCGACCTCGTCACTAAGTCGCGAAATGTCTAGGTCGCATATCATAAAATGTAGAGTGATGTGACCCAACGACTCGGTGACCTTGCGACCCGAGTCACGAGTCGCTAAGAGTCGCTAGAGTCGCGCTTCCAAAAAGTTTCCGGCCAACGCGACCACTGCGACCTCGTGACCTAATTGCGGTCGGCGAGTGCGCTCCTTACGTCGAGTTTTAAGCCAACGTGACCTAGCGACCCCGCGACCGATCACAAGGTCGCTAGGTCGCCGAGGCTAGCCCACCTCCTTGGAAATAACTAAGCATATGTAGAAACAACCCACATATTTGAACTTATGGAATCTATCTTATCGTGGGATTGCTTTATGAACATGCGAGGGGATATTGAGCGAGTAGAGTGTGTATCCATTTCATTAGCATCAAGTGACATGGGGCCACTAGCGATTCACAAGAGCAACAAAAGTCCCGAGATAGAAATCTTAGAGGAGGAAAGATATGTTTTCCCCCCATCCGTAATGTCCCAAATGGGGAAAATAGGCTCGAGGAGGGAATATCTTGAGATATTCCTCTATGGAATCATAGCATCATGGAAAAAACACGAGAAAATTATAAGCGAGAGATAGACTAGTAGGGAATTCTATGGTTATATCACCTTTAAGGAGAGGATGAAAACCGTAGGCTTCTTGGCCTTTGTTCTAGACTTTGTCTATAGAAGACCGATGAAATACAGCAAGTGTGGGAAATAAAAACTCCTCTTATATTTTTTCTGCCCTTGGGAACCTTAGATCTACATATCTAAATGAATGGATCCAAAGAGAATCAAAAAACTAAATAAGTGAGAAGCGGGAAATTCCACTCTCGGAAAATGCTGCAATAGGCTCAAGGAGGAAGTTGTATAAGCAAGCCGGTGTTAAAATAACATATACCAGAGCTGGTTTCCCTTATTTTAGGGTGTGGGACCTCCATGCATAGTTTCAGAAAAAATAAATGAGTTTAGAGGGCTTAAACAAATCTCCCACAAACAACACTAGTTGAAAATCAGCTAAAGGAGAGAGTTGGTTAATAGAGAAACCCTCATGCCGGAAACTTGCAGTCTCGCTGGAAGTCACTAGAAATCAGCCATCATACCCATATTACAGTATGGCAGCAATAAATCATATCCATAATGAAATTATTTTAGAGAAGCATTAATTTTACATGAAGCAAAAAAGCAAGAATCCTTCGAAATAATAAAGCGAGAAACACATGGAAAATTTGCATAAAGACTTGAAAACATTTTATATGGGGAGCTTCAGCTGCTGTAGGTTAAAAATCAGATATACAACTGATAAATAGCTGAAACATCAGATCCATACCAGATCTAGAAACTACTCAGCCTTCTTAACAAGATCCCCTTGGGGTTTTGTCAAAATATTGCACAAGAAGATGTAGATCTAGCTTTTAATACTACTCGAACTACAGAAAATTCGGAGATTTATGAAGATATATTTCATTACATTATATATCAGATCTTAATGTGATTATATCAGCAAACTACTTTAAAAATCTTCAAGGGAGAGGCAAGCCTCAATCACCGGGAAGTAAGACAATGAGAAATCTAAGCGACGGTGAAACATGTACATAGAAATAACACAGTTCCCTAAGGAGACATCGCGGTAGCTTAACCGAAATTTTACAATAGATAATATTACAGATATTAAAATAAAATGGGAGTAATATCCTCTTCAGGGTGGTCACAAGACACCCTCCCACGAGAGAAATCTCCTCTAAACAACTAGATCTTACGGATCTAGTTCCCCCCACTTGCTACAAATCACAAGCATTTGCAAAACCCCCCAATAGGACCGGTCTTGCTATAGAAATGAAGCTTGGCCATAATACTTTGGATAGTGGAGAGATGCATCACAATCTCCTCCAAAGAGCTACTCCATGGAAGGAGAGAGGATTCCTAAAAAGGAAATCCTCTTCCCTTAGGCTAAATAGCAAGAGACTAGAGTTGTTGTAGCAACTTCTCAAAATTCTTCAACAACCTTTACTTGTTGCCTCTCCTTATTTTTATAACATGAGGGATTGCCAAAACCCTAAACCATATTCTTCAACTTATCCTCTTTCACATAAGAGATCCTCTTCTAGAAGTACGTTGTGCTTGTTGGATAAGCTTCCCTCCAAACGCCTCTGTAGGTGGGGCCAAGTTGACCCATGCAAATGAATTTCCCCTTTTCACACTTAGGGGGTGTTTAAAATAATAGCCCCGATTTATCCTCTTTCACATTGGGCATGTATTTATTCTTAACTTTAGGAGTTTAATAAAACTCCTTCACATACTTTTATTCATGAATAAATCAAACTGAAATTAAAATGCAATGTCCCCATTCGGCTACAAAAATTTGGACATTACAGTCTCCCAGGAAAAATGTTGCTTGCCCTCAAGAAAATCTTATTTTAGATGCAAACCATCCATTCCCTTCAAGTGGCATCCACATAAGGAAGGGTTTCTCTATTTTCTGCAATAGGTTATGTATTTTTGGTTCCAACTTTGTCTTCTAACAATGCATGAGATGGCCTCCAAGCCCGTGAGGTTAGATGTCCTATTCTCACCATGAAGCCCAAGATGACAAATACATGATGTCCAACACCATCACAAATACATGAGAGACATAAGTAAGGTAGCTCCTCCCATAAATGAAAATATTCTTCATGCAAAACATTCCTCCATCCCATGTTTGTGAACTTGAATAGGCATTTCTATGCCTTCATTCTTAGCTACTGTTGGCCTTGCGGATCCAAACTCCATCATTTCGGCGTTGTGCAACGAAGAAGGAAAAGAGTAATATGGGTAAACAAAATATGTCAAACCATATTCTCCCAAAATAAACCACCATTGCAAGGCATTTTTTCTGCTATCCTCCATCTCTTCCATGTAAGATGGACAAGCAATGCTTCTCAAAAAGATGATGTTCATGTCTTTCTTTGCTCATAACTTTTCTTTGGTACTTAAGGCATGAATCGGAAAATTATGAGCCATGGGGTGGTCACCATAATCATTCAAAGCACCAAAGAAACAAATGATCTTGCTTCCATCTTCCCTCCTCATGTGCATCATGAAACCAAACCATGCTAATGGACATATGACATGTCACATCAGCCCAATACAAAGTACCATCATCAATGCACATCTTGAGATGATCATGCCAAATTTCCCATCATGAAAAACACATAGACATAGGAGATGTAATGTGGTGGCCATACCTTCTCAAGTGAAACAAAATTGTACATGCCTTCTCTTGCTGCAACATAACATTGAAATCCAAGGCATGGTTCAGAAAATAATGAGCTATTGGGTAGCAACCACACTCACCCAAAAGCATCCATAGCAATAAGGACTTTGCGGCCTTCTTGCCTCATTAACATGTGGATCTTGGAGCAAAAACACCATGATGAACATGTAAAATGTCTCATCAACATAGTAAAAAGCAAGCTCCCTCATACCACATCATGTGGGAGTCATTCCTCCTCCCAAGCTAAGTTCATGCATGAAATACACCTCCAATAGAAATGCATGTGGACATATGAGACATAATTCAAGCATAGGTGAATCCATGGACATAAGATTTGACATGTGATGTCCAACTCTCCTTCTAACAACCACATCATCCATGCTTCCTCTTCATATGATCTACTAATGATGTACCAAGCATGAGATAAGAGAATGAGAATCTTTGGGTAGAGAAAAATGCTCACCCCCCAAGCAACCATCGTTTCCATGCCTCCTTATTCATCTCATGACCATTATTCAAGGCATAGATCAGAAAAATAGGTACCTTTGGAGAGTGATAGGAGTCTCCCAAAGGCAACCAGCATAACCAAGCTTGCTGGTCCATATATATCTGCAAGTGATCATGTGACCCCTTGCTCACCATCCTCTTCCACTCACTCAAACATGGAAGTTGAGTGATGTGTTGAAAAATCATGGCATTCTTTGTTTGCGAGAATACCATCTCCTTGAAACCACTGAAGCACTTTGCATCTCATGAAATACTTGAAATGCATCTTTGTTGATATCTCTTAGTGAGACCTTCCTCTCACGTATGATCCTCCAAAACCGGTGAAGCTTTGGATCTACGACAATACCTTCAACAAGCTCCAAGAATGATGAAGCCTCTTTGTCATAGCCACTAAGTGACGACGTTGTAGATCGCCAAAGTGATGCATGCATCGCCTCAAAGCAAGTGTCATTGCTAATCTCAAAATCAGCCATTGAACATAAGATAGTACTAATCCCTTTTTCTTGAGACCCTACATATCAACCCAAGAGATTGAATGCAAATCAACAATGATGTATAGGGATAGCTTCCAATCTCCTCCTTGAGTAGATCAAGGGTCCTCTGCGATGTGATATGTCTTTTGCTTCAAATCAACACTTTGATCTAACCCTTAGCTATGCATAGATATTGGAATAATGTGTGATGAAATATTATGCATACCTTGGATCAAGCTGATATGTGGGAACCTCTTGATGAGCACAAGAGTTCCTCCATACGGACCAATGATGCCTCCAACTTAGTAAGAATGATAGCCTCCTTTCTTCGGGTATACAAGCACTGAATCTTTCTTCTCCTCCTCATGCATATTTAGATTTATGCATGGAATCCCATATGATAAGAACTCAAGACTACCTTGCAAAGATGCAAGTGCCTCTTCTCTAGATGGAAGCTCCTTAGCGACAAATAGTGAAAATGAAGATCTCTTTCCCAAAGTGAAAAGATTGACATTCTCCTTTGTTTCCTTGGGAGATGTCTCTTTGTAGCTCTTCTTTTTTCCTCTTCTCTTCAAACTCCTTGAGATTTTCTTCAATACTCTTCAATGCTTGAAAAATAAGAAATGAGATTTCTTCTTCGATCATCCTCTCTGCCTTGTGATAATAGGAAGTGTATGGCTCTTCCTCTCCATCTTGAAACCCTTTAGGAGTTTCTTTGCATCTATTTTCTTCATTGTTATACCTCTCACCTTCTTCAAAGAAAGTTGGCATAGTGGAACTATGAGGATATCTTGGATCCTCCAGGTCTTCTACTTTCTTGATAGGAAGTGCTAGGGCTTCCTTCTTCTTCTTGAAATCTCATGCAACTCTTCCGCAACTTGCTTCTTCTCAAAACCCTCTAGGAGTCTCGGTGCTTATTCTTTCTCTCTTATGATTTACCTCTTGGGAGAGGCTCTTCTTAGATCCGAAAATTGATGAGGATAATCTCATTTGCTTGCATCAAGCGATCTATGCTTACGCTCTTTGATTCACTAGTAGCTTCATCTCATGGTACATGCCGAAGATCACGCTACGATACGTTGTAATGTCCCAAAATGGGGAAAATAGGCTCGGGAGGGGAATAAATTGAGATATTCCTTTATGGAATCACAGCAGCATAGAAAAAAACACTAGCAAATTCTAAACCAGAGATAGACTAGTAGGGCATTTACGATTATATCACCTCTAAGGAGAGGATGAAAACCGGAGGCTTCTGGCCCGTTCTAGACTCTGTCTATAGAAAGGCGATGTAACACGGAAAGTGTGGGAATGAAAAAAATCCTCTTATATTTTTCTTCCCTTGTCAACCTTAGATCTAGATATCTAAATAATGGATCCAAAGAGAAGAAAAGACTAAACAAGTGAGAAGCGGGAAATTCCACTCTCAATAAAATCTGCAATAGGCTCAAGGAGGACGTTGTATAAGCAAGATAGTGTTAAAATAACATAGAAAAGGGCTGGGTTCACTTATCTTAGGATGTGTGGGACCTCCATGTAGAGTTTCAGCAAAAATAAATGAGTTTAGAGGGCTTAAACAGATCTCCCACAAATAACACTAGGCGAAAATCAACTAAAGGAGAGAGTTGGTTAATAGAGAAACCACTCATACGGAATTGTGCATTTTCTAACTGGAAGTCACCGGAAATAAATCATCGAGAACCATATTACATTATGGCAGAAAGAAATAAGATCCATAATGAAATTATTTTAGAGAAGCATTAAGTTTACATGAAGCAAGAGCAAGAATCCTTCGAAATAATAATGAGAAACACATCGAAAAGTTGCATAAAGACTTGAAAAAGTTTTTTTATGGGGGAGCTTCGACTGCTGTCAGGTTAAACATCAGATATAAAACTGATAAATAGTTGAAACATCAGATCCATACCAGATCTAGAAAATACTCAAATCTTCTTAACAAGATCCCCTTGGGGGTTTTGTCAAAATATTGCACAAGAAGATGTAGATCTAGCTTTTAATACACATTTGAAGCTGTAGAAACTTCAAAGATTTCTGAAGATGGATTTCATTAAATTATACATCAGATTTGAATGTGAGTAGATCATCAAACTAATTTACAAATCTTCAAGGGAGAGGCAAGCCTCAATCACTAGGAATCAAGTACAATGAGAAATCTAAGCAACGATGAAACATGTACATAGAAATAATGTAGTTCCCTAAGGAGACAACGCAATAGCTTAAGCCGAAATGTTACAGACAAATAAGATTACGAGATCTGAAAATAAAATGGGAGTAAGATCCTCTTACGGGTGGTCACAAGACACCCTCCACGAGAGAAATCTCCCTAAAAAACTAGATCTTACGGATCTAGTTCCCCCTACTGCTACAAATCACAAGTAGTCAGCAAAACCCCCAACAAGACCAGTACTGCTATAGAAATGAAGCTTGGCCATAATACGGATAGTGGAGAGGTGCATCACAATCTCCTATAAAGAGCTACTCCATGGAAGGATAGAGGATTCCTAAATAGGAAATCCTCTTCCCTTAGACTAAACAACCAAGAGACTAGAATTCTTTGCAACAACTTCTCAAAAATATTCAACAAACTTTACTTGTCTGCCTCTCCTTCTTTTTATAACATGAGGGCTTGCCAAAACCCTAAACCATCTTCTTCAACTTATCCTCTTTCACACAAGAGATCCTCTTCTAGAAGTACGTTGTGCTTGTTGGATAAGCTTCCCTCCAAGCTGCGCAGTAGGTGGGGCCAATTTGACCCATGCAAATGAATTTCTCCATTTCACACTTAGAGGTGTTTAAAATAATAGCCCGATTTATCCCCTTTCACATTGGGCATGTATTTATTCTTACATTTAGGAGTTTAATAAAACTCCTTCACATACTTTTATTCATGAATAAATCAAACTGAAATTAAAATGCAATGTCCCCATTCAGTGTACAAAAATTGGGACATTACACCATCTATGGAGACACAGACACTGCATCTTAGGTAAGGGGGGATAGTATGAGCTGGTACCGGATCTACAAAGAGTTTACTCGGACTAAATTTTCGGAGGACCTCCACGACGACGGATATATATTCAAGTTAAACAATCCAAATTGCACTATGCGAGGGGCCCACTGCAGGTGTTCCCATGCGGCGAGATGATTGAATGGATCCTACAAAGAGTTGACCCCAAGATCTAGGTCATTCGGGACCATGCCGGGAAGACTTTTTCCAACCTAAAGGGACAAGATGCATAGTTATACTATGTGTTTCCCGCCTAAGAGCAGAACCTTCAATGATGAGTGGGCCACTACTCATGCGGTTCCCATATCCGAAATGTTGAAAGGATGGTGGGAAGACCCGGAAAAATTACTGGCTCAATAAGGATCAAGAATATCGACAACGGGTCTCGGGAAATTTTACAAACTTGTAGCCGCGATGTTATGCAAGATGTATGGCCACCCGGATGCCACCTTTTTTCAATGGATCATGGGTCTCTCTAATGTATGCCATCATCGTGTACGGTACTGTTTAAGCTCGGGCCAACATGATAATATCGACTCTCAAGTCAAACATATCTGCGGCTCCGGCACTCGATGAAGGGTATGCATCGGAATTTTACATGGCATCTTATCTCCTAGATGCGATGTATATGCCAGTGCCGAGTTTGAGGGTGGTAACATAAGCTGGGAACTTAGATAATGGCGGTCAATTCACAAAGACCTAATGGTGTTTTTGGATTTCGGATATCAACAAGACAAGGATTCAATAGCATGTAGCTTCATCCCCACCCTCTACGTAAATTTGTTCGGAAAAGACCCCCCCCATGCATGTCCGAAGCGAGCCATGGATATGATAATCGGGTGGCCCACTAGTTTCCGGACACTTGATAGCACCTTCCTCCAATTTTTTTGGGTCGCTCAAAGCCCACCACGCATCGCCTCGCTTTGTAACGGACAAGATTCTCCTCCAAGAAACTTGTTATCGGATGTCGGGCGATTTCTCCAAAGTCCTCACTAAAGGTAAAAAAGAAACCATGGCCAACCTCGCCGCTCACCATCGGCACGTACACGATAAAGGACTTCAAAGAAGTAGAAGCGGGAATCCGAACGGATAAAGGGATTCCATCTACCTCCCTTATCTACACCGTATATATTATCCCAGAGAGAATTATCCCCGCACATCGCAAGCGAGGCCAAATTCAAATGGAGTTATCAACATCTTGTTGCCCCGACCAAAGATAGAATAAAGAACTAGTACAACAAGGATAGAGAGCGGCTCTAGCGAGAATCAAATGATCGGGGAGGAAAAGGACAACCGGACTCGGAAGAAAAGATTTAATATCTTTGGGAGGAATCTCATCCTCCGAGCTAAGAAACCAAAGAGCAGTACGAGGCCTCAACCCTTCCGCCCAACAAAGAGAAATGGAAGCCCAAGCTAAACAAGAGGCCGAAAAGAGGGCAAGAGAAGAGGAGGCCAAAGCTAAACGAAGCCCAAGCTAAAGGCAAGGGAAGAAGAGGGATAGATGAAAGAAAGCGAGATGAAGGAAGAGCAAAGGAAGAAGCGAGCGGAGGGAAAACCACAAGAAAAAAGAATAAGAACGAGAGGAAGAAGGAGGAAGAAAAGTCGGAAGGCGAGCATCATTTGAAATTGAAACACGATAAGGTGGAGGCCGAGCATCGGGGAGAAATCCCGAGTAGAATTTGAGTGTCGGCTGAAAGAAGAAGCGAGGACAAGGCTCAAGCGAGAGCGTTGGTTGAAGGAAGAGAAGAATAGAGCGAGGAGCCGAAGGGAGTAAGACACCGCACTCAAAAAATAGAGGGACAAACGAGTTTCCACCCATTGAGGTACCTCGGAAAAAATCCTACCCATTTCACCCTCTCGGAAGTCGGGTACCTCACGAAGATCTAGATGAGGGAGTGCTTGATCTCAATAGACTCACCTATGATCAATTCATACATAAGATCGAGCGGGGAGAAGAGAAGATGTTTGGCACGGAACCCCTGCTGACACCCCTCGAGAGTCACTCCAAGGAAGGACATAGTCTTGGACACCGGGACTAACCACTGTCATGATTTCCTCAGCACGGTACCACTTTTGCGGTAGCTACCGAAGAGAATGTTAGCGAGTATGAGCATAGAAATTTGGTCCTTATAGAACGGACTTTAGGCCTGCGAACTCAAGACGGCCCAAGTAGAGAAAGAAAAGAAGGCGCTTCAAGAGGAGGTCGAGTCAATTTCAAGCCGGGGATACCCCTACAAATGAAATATCACTCACTATACGAGGGGAGAGCTAGTCACTTTGGAGGCCTCTATGATGCGAGTCTATGAAGAAATGTTTACCATAAAGAAAAGCTGTAGCACCTCTACTAAAGGCACGAGGCCGAAACTAAAATGAGGAACACGTAGGCTGAAGGAAGCCTCTCTTGCATTGGACAAGATATTGAAGTGGTATAATAGGCATCCACAAACCCCAGGCCATGTTGCCTAGAAGAGATTATATTTCCACCCGGGAATGATAAATTTCAATTTCGGATGAAGGTACAACCCAAGGAAAAGCTCATCAAAGATCTAGAGAAGGTAATGTCAACATATGAACATTTGATTAGTGGCATCGACTCAATGGCCGAGGGTACACCACATCCATTCCCTAGGTGCACTTGGAGAAGAGAAAAACATGGGAATAATTCTCCACTAATATTCAAACATTTTTTACGACCCATAAGGCAAGAAGCCACCTCACAAGATGTGCGGCGTCGAGAGAAAACATGGTTCAATTCATTGTGACACCGTGCCCGGATATACACAAAAGCTGGCCTCCTTATCGAATCGGATCACGATAAAGAGGTAAACTCGATTCCAAATGCCCTCAAATGTCTTCATAGGTTAAGAGAAGATACGCCTCAAGTCTCCTCGGTGGCTGTAGATTATCGGGCTTGGCGAACTTACCTCAAAGAGCGACGACGCAGATAAATGTCCCAGAGCCTTGCAATCACCCAACTACTTCCATGAGAAGGTTGCAAGTCGTAACCACTTTGAAGGGTCATAGGTCACGGAGCATAGCCGAGTTCATGAGTCACAATTTCCCTCAAGTCACAAAGTATTCCAATGATCGGGAAGGCGAAAATTCGGGGGATACCTAACGGTCAATTTTTTTTTAAATACTTCCTTACAGGGAATTGTAAAATGACCTTTTTTTTGGGAGCACTCCAAAGGAGCGACGAATTGTATAGCATTGAATGCACGCTTTATGAATGAATACAAGCACTTGTTATGATTCCACTCTTGGATCCGATGGGAGTTAATGTGTTAATATTGTGAATATTTTTCCTTATGCATACATTTATCTTTCTTATTAAATCCTCGCATTTCTCGCTTATATAATTTATACATTTAGCTCACTAAATGTTGTTAATGATGTTAAGTTTTTTATATATAAAGTGTTAAGCAACTCGAGTTACTAAAATTAATCTACTTTCTAGAAAATGCTTAAGGAAGTGAAGGGCCCTCTAACCATAAAGAAGTGTTTCTTTTGTGGTTCGAATGGCTTTTTCTTACAAGCATGACCTTGATAATGTGTTGCTAACGACATTTCCCCGGACGCATGTTTGTTTAATTCATCTTGCTATTCACGGTGTTTTATGTTCATTAAGGAATCATCAACCATTTTCATTGTACCATCCGGATAATCGTGCGTTCACGGAGTTTGCAAGGCTTGTTCATGTCCGAGAAAAGGGAGTATTCGGTGGTAGTCGGACCCACACCCAGACGGGATCCCTATCACAAACGGTTTAGAGTCTAGTTGGGACTTTGCTATGGGGAGATCCCTTACTATTGGCTAGACATATTTTTGCATCAACATATTTGGCGCTAAAAGGAGGGCACTCGAATGGCGAGGCTCCCGGCACACAAGTAACATCCCGTTACAAACTCCCCAAGGGGAGATCATGTATGAAAACATCGACCCTCCACTTTTAGAAAATTTCGAGGAGGAGGAAGCCCCTTACTATGAGGTCACCCTAGAACAACTAAGGGCCACCGCATCCCATTGCTCAAAACCTCGTCGGAGACTTGTAAAACACCCCGGTCACTAGCTCCCTGGCTAATCCTAGAACTCTCCACGACTAACCACACTCACCGGGGAGCCCTTGTCAATTCCTTACCTCAAGCGGGTTGGTCGATGATTGAAGATTATGTAGACGTAGTTGAGCGTAACTCTAAAGAGCCCTGACAGCCCCTAAGGGGCTGAAGAGGGAGGCCAGAGAATTTCCAAACCCAAACCCAATGCCGACCCCCCAACCGGACCGGAATTTGAATGATAACACTCAAGCCAACAACCCACCGGGGGAGGATGCGGGAGGGGCCGAGGGGTAACGAGGCAGGGGGAGACGAGAGGCCGTGGACAAGGCCGAAACGTCGGCCACCACCAACACCACCGAAACCGAACGATTCCCTTTTCCTTACAATTCAGAAACATCATAAATGTAGGGGAACATGGAGAAAACCAAGACATGCGGTCCCACCATGAGGGCAAGGCCTCCGGGTTCGGCGTGGGTAGCGAATCCTAAAGTGAAAGGGGATGTGTATACATACCACACCACCAACGAGGGAGAGACGTGTACAACCTTTGGGTTGGATGGCCCGATCCCCCTTAGGTATCCAAGGCCCCCTCCATGACATGCCCCCAGGCACCCTAAAAATCATCTCCCTAAGTTCGACCCACGAGAAAGTTACTTTGGCCAAAGATCACATTAGCAACTTCTACTATGTCGGCTTTTTCCTCATACTCTAGAAAATAAAGTAGCTACATGGTATTGGTCTCTCCCTGTTGCTTTCGTCCCTTCATGGGAACACTTCCGTCGTACCTTCCTACAAAAATTTCTCGTAATATAAAACCCCCTCGATGCTCCTCATAGAGCTCGGTACTTTGAAATTTCGGATGAAGGAGAAGTTCAAAGAATTCAATAAACATTTTCGCCACTATATTGAACAAATTCCCTCTGAACATGGCCTTAGATGATTCCATTACCATTGAATACTAAACAAGATCCCTCCCATGGGATATTGCCGTGTTTGTGAAGCATGAGGAAAGAGCTACCACGGCAATGAATTACACCACCGCCTAGCCATTGAAAAAGATATGCTATCCATAGGAGCCATCGACCATGAAGAACGAGATGATTAAAATCCAACCACAAAGAGGGCCCAATCATCAAATCATAAATCCGAGAGACCAAAGATAAGGACCCCTTTGATTTCGAAAGTATTACCAAATCCCTCAAGTTACTGACCAACGAAGTCTCCAACTTGAAAAGGAAAAAAAATGATTCTGCCCCAGCTGCTAAAACGCAGAAACCTTTCTTCAGAAAGAATAACCTTGCTATAAACTAGCCCCCGTCAAACTTGAGTGCCGGACTCAACATGGAAGAAATCGACAAGGAAAACTTTTGTTCTTTCCATCAAGCCTCTCAGTCAGAGAAAACTTGCCCCGAATGGATTAATAGCATGACCGCCGTGGTGAATCAAATGCTGGAAGACCACACCCCCGGAGATCTAGAAGAGGAGGCTATTTCAAACGACGAAGAGGCCTCTCCCGTAGATGAGGATATGGGTTCCACTGTCCTCACTTTTGAGGTCATTTGTGGGGAGTCTCTTCCTTCCACAACTGGGATAAACTTGGCCGACGACCCTAAATCTAAGCCCCCTCAAAACTATGGTTTGAGGAGAAAAGGCTCGGTCCCTGAACAGTGATTCGAAGAAAAAAGGAAAGATTTCTTAAGGAAAATTCTGCCACCAAATGTAGAAAACCAAAGCAATACTCCTGAAAAATTTAGTCCAACTAACCCTAGAGAAGGCCCCAAGGCTAAAGCTTCATCGATTTCCCCTAAAACCACCACCGAACTTGCCTCACACACAGATTCTGGTTACAACATTACCGAAGATATGAAGAAGACCCAGACCAGTATTTCTCTCTACGAGGTCGCTCGCATTGCTAACCAACAAGATCTTATCCTCAAGGCCTTTTCCAATCTGCCGGTAACCAAACCCGTGAGCATCACATCTGCCGAAACTGATGCTAATCCCCAATCCATCGTAAATGCCATAAACGCCAACTCCAGGGGATCCACTCCACCTTTTCTCCTCTCCTTCGATATATTTAACTTCAATGTTCATAATTTCCTCGTCGATTCTGTTGCATTCATGAATGTTATGCACTTATCCGTATGCAAGAAGTTAAACATCCGCCCTGAAAAATTGATGCCAAGATCATCCAACTCGACAGATCTCAAGTCCCAGTAGTAGGTGAATTAAACAACGTCGTTATCTGCCTATCCTCTGCTTCTAGAGTGCATCAGTGCATCGACATAGTAATCGTGGATATCCTCGAGGCCTATGGCCTTTTGTTGAGCAGGGATTGGTCTAGGAAGCTGTAGTGATACTTTTCCACTGATTGGTCCCACCTTTGTCTCTTATAAAACGGTAAGAATAACCAAATCCGGGATGAAAGTGAGCCGTACATGAAATATACTATGACTGACCTAGATGCAACTAACGAACCAGTCAATTTCACACAAGAGGAGCTCAGTATGTGTTTCTTAGAGTCCATCTTTGGTTGCTATCAAACTCCCTAATCCCCGATCACTCAAGACGTCCAGTCTGAGTTGCTTCTGATTACTGAAAACTCCTCTGCCTCAACAAAGGACCCATTAGAAACTACTGCCCCAAGTATGTCCCCAATGTGCTCAGACAACCTTGTCAGATCAGAAGATGAAATATGGACCTTGTACTATGACAGTTCCAAAACCTAAGACGGGGCTGGCGTAGGCTGTATCTTGCTGGACCCTCAGAAGAACAAGTTTCTAATTTCCTGCCGGTTAGAGTTCCAGTGCACGAATAATACAGTCGAGTATGAGGCATTTCTACTCGGACTCAAAAAGGCAGTAGACCTAAAAGTTCATTGTTTAAAGGTAATTAGCGATTCTGAGGTTATCACTCGACAGGTACGTAACACCATCCATTGCTTGTCTCCACATCTGAAAGTTTACTAGTGAGAGGTATGGCATTTAATTTCTGCTATTGATGCTTTTGGTATTAAATATGTACTTAGAATGCATAATGCAGCAACCGATACACTCGCCAACGTTTCCACTAGGTTCACCCCACTTAGAGATGGATTTTATATTGAATTTATTTACAGGCCATCCGTACCAGACAATGTTACTAATTTTCACGTTTTCAATGATGGCCAACAGGTACTAGATTTCATGCTCAATACAGACATATTCAAAGACACAGTTATAGAAGAAGAGGGTCATGTTTGAGCTTTGCAGGAGGAACTACAAGATCGAAAAGAAAATCCCATACCCAAAGGGATCTTGTCACTTGAAAATTTTTTCGACCTACAGAACCATTTCCGAGGGCCCCCAAACACGAAGGTGCAAAGTTCCACATTAGCGCACCGAAAAATTAACCTCAGGACAGACAAGGATCCCAAGCTTGTCAATTTGGGAAATGAGTGCACCCCTCAGGAGAAGCAAGCATTCACTGGATTATTTAAGAAATAACGAGATGTGTTTGCCTAGACATATGATGAGCTTTGAACTTATGGTACGCGGATCATTCAGCACATCATACCCATGAAGGAAGGAGTGAAGCCTTTCCAACAAAAACTGAGAAAAGTACACCACGCCTTAGAACCGATGATCCAAAAGGAACTAAAGAAGCTTTTGGATGCACATATAATTTTGAAAGTTAGACATTTGACCTGTGTGTCAAATTTGGTCCCTGTTCACAAGAAATCCAACGAAATCCGTTTGTGCGTAGACTTCTAGAATTTAAACAGAGCCTTCGACAAGGACAACTATCCGGTCCCTCCTATGGAGAAAATCCTTCAAGCTGTATCAGGATCAGAAATGTTCTCTCTATTGGATGGTTTTTCAGGGTATAATCAAGTACTAATGGCTGAGCCCGATCGGCTCAAAACCACATTCATAACTAAATGGGGAACATTCGCATTTAGACGCATGCCCTTTGGCATAATTAATGCCAGTGCCATCTTTCAAAGAGCTATGAACATCGCCTTCAGAGGACTCATTGGGAAAAGTGTGGTAGTATACCTTGATGACGTCACTATGTTTTCAAAGCGCAGATCTGACCACCTACACCACCTCAAGCAGATTTTTGAAATGTGTCAGAAATACGGGATCTCACTGAACCCGAAGAAAAGCATTTTCACCATCGCCGAAGGAAACTTGTTGGGGCACATAATAACTTGAGACGACATAGTGGTGGATCCAGAATGTGCTAAAGCCATTGCTCAAATACCGCCCCCAAGTGGTAAGAAAGATATGAAGTCTTTCCTCGGAAAAATCAACTTCGTCCGAAAATTTATATCAGATTTCGCCCAAATCGTGAAACCATTGCAAGGCATGATTAAGAAAAATGCTAACTTTAAATGGAATCCTCCTGAGAAAGAAGCATTCGATAACATCAAATGAGCCATCGCGGAAGCACCCGCTCTTCATAGTCCGGATTTCAACAAAGGCTTTATCTTGTATACCTTTGCCACAGATTCATCTTTGGCCGCTTTCCTCACTCAGAAAGATGACAATAACGATGAGAGACCTATATAATTTATGATCACTGGGTTACAAGGTGCCGAGCTGAATTATCCAGATATTGATAAACAAGCTTAAACTCTTCAGGCCGTATAATTTGAAGAATCATGTCACAGTATTTGTGCCTCACCCTACTGTTTCCTCACTATTCGTACAGCAGGAGCTGGGCGAGAGACGAGGCAATTGGATGACGTCCCTTCAAGAATATGACCTGGAATTCAAGCCAACACACACTATAAAGGGCCAAGGATTATGTCGGATAGCCGCAAAGGCAGTAGACTCACAGACTAGTGAAGAAGAGAATTGGGAACATGAGATCGACATGTATCAAGCTGATAGCACATCTCGGCAGGATACCTCCTCATGGTACGTAGATCTCCAGCAATATCTGAAACACGACACCATGGGCCTCGCTTTAACCACTTAGCAGATATGCGCATTGAGATTGAAAGCTGTGTCCTACTAGATGGTGCAGGGTAAGTTGTTTCGCAAGCACCATAGCAGTGTCCTACTATGCTATTTGGAGTATGATGAGGCACGGAAAGTGTTGGCGGAACTCCACGATGGTCTAACAGGTGGACACTATGCAGGGGATACCACTGCTCACAAGATCATGCGTGCCAGTTTCTATTGGCCTACTTTGTTCAAAGATGCGCACGCCTATGTTTGGAAATGCCAACAATGCCAAAAGTTCACAAATAGAGATATACGGCCTTCGGCCCTGTTACAGTCTGTCGCAGTGGAAGAACCATTTCAGCAGTGGGGTTTGGATGTGATTGGGGAAATTTTGCCGCACTCTTCCAAGCAACATAGATACATCCTCACTGCCAGAGACTACTTCACAAGGTGGGTTGAAGCGATACCGTTGCATCAAGTCAATGATTAAGAGGTAATAGCCTTCATCACCCAATGCATTATGATCAGGTTTGGCGTTCCAACCTCCCTTTTTTTTGATAATGAAACATATTTTTCATCATTGAAATTATATGATTTTGCTCTAGAAAATGGTATAGTGCTGAAACATTCTGCCAATTATTACCCCCAAGGAAATGGGTTAGTCGAGTCAACTAACAAGAACCTCATCCGCATCATCAAAAATACTTTGCTGTCCCAACAATGAAATTGGCATAACGCTCTCCATAATGCCCTATGGGCTGAATGAGTCACGCCCAATCCATCCTTGGGGACCTCCCTGTTTTTTCCTTGTGTACGGTAAAGAATCTATTCTTCCCCCAAACTTCTCTCTCCCAACCCTTCAGTTATCTCAAGGGACTCATGGCACCCCTTGCCTTGCCTTCCAAGCCCGAATAGACAAATTATTGAAGCTAGAGGAGGAAAGGCTAAAAACCCAGGAAAAATTCGCCATCCACCAAAGTCGAATAAAATGATGGTTTGACAAGAAGTCTGCCGGAAACAAATCTTTCGAAGTAGGTGACCTGGTCCTCAAGTGGGACAAAGCTCACGAGGATAAAGGAAAACACTCCAAATTCCAGGCCCTGTGGATAGGTCCTTTCTAGATTAAAGAAAAAATTGGCTCCCACACCTACATGCTACAGACCCTAGAGGGTAGAATTGAGGTCCTCCAGGTAAACGGGCACAACCTTAAGCACTACTTTACCTAATAGCCCTGAGGGGCCATCATCATACCCTGTACCATATGTTATTGTTTTTTTTTCTTGTTTCATTTTCTTTTGTGTTATTTTTTCCCTTTGTTCTCAGTTTCTTTTTTTCAATAAACCGCTTGTTCCTAGCAGGCTCCCATTGACCCTGTCCCCTGCAGCATCCCAAATGTGGAAGGAGGGATGTAGAGGTTACTCAATTGAAAATGCTGTGCCAGAATCTGCACTGGTGAAGAAACCCCCCTGAAACTCAAAAGGGACACAGCTTGCCTGTGATATGCATTCAGTGGGGAAAACACAACTATGTCCCAGGAACCAAGCACAAATAGCCTGCCTAGCATGCTGGCCCATGGAATTGCGATACAAAAGAAAGTCTTGGTGTGTTCAGTCACTAGATGGGAAAGGGATAGAGCTAATCGAAGGGGACAAAAGGACATTCGGGAAAAACCAAAAGGTCCTCATATAGACAAGGAGCAACCTCTCTTGCAACCAAAATAAGTCGGGATCCCTCATCCGCCCTAGGAAAAAATGTCGTTATTGAATAAGTGCCTTGAGCAAAATCAAATAAATGCCCCGAAATTATTTTAAATAAGTTCAAACTAGCGCATGAATAAGGGTAAAGGATTGAGAAAGGCTTCCTGTGCCTAGAGGCGATGCGACGACTTCGCCAGGGTACTGACCAGGCTCGCTGGTAGCGGAGCAACATCCGTGACTCCTAGGCAGTGACTCCGTCGGGACCATTAGGTTCGCTGTCAGTGGAGCAACACAATGAGGACAAAATAATTGTACCGGATCCTGAAAATCTCCGAGGTGACTCCAACCTTTTCCGTCTAGTCTCCTGGAAATAATTGTGATACGCCCGCACCCTGGGACATGCAGATAGGTGGAGCATACACGCAAGGTTTAAGGACAAAAATGGTGGGACCCACGAAATGGAAGGATTAGCAGGCTCAGTCCTGCCCCTCACCTGATGAAGCACCAATAGAGATCCTGGGTACTACTAGCGAATCGCCATTTTTTATAGCTGCTACAACGCCTTATAAAATTTTTCTCTCCTTAAATTTTTGAGCCCCGAATAATTGTGAAAAAGAGAAATCAGACCTAAGATTCACCTTTGCTAAACCTCAGGTCTCTAAGTCGCAAATATGGTTAACTTTCTTAAGTTTCAACCTCGTGACCTTGCGACCCCCCCAGGTCACCAAGTCGCTGGGTCGCACATCACTCAGAAATCAAACATCAGCGACCTCGCGACCCCTTGGGTCACAAGGTCGCAAATTCGCAAGGTCGCGCATCTCATTAACGTAACTCATTCGTGACCTTGCAACCCTAATTAATTGTCCACATGTGTGGCCCCTTTATATATAGAAGGGTCGCATAGGTCGCATTTGACCAGCGTGACAGAGAAAAAACACCTCTGACAAGCCAGATGGAGTGCGATTTTCCCGGGTAAGTGCCTGATCATCCTGCTGTTTCTTTTCTAGGATAACTGTTACTATTATTTTCTAAACCTAGCCTATTTTAACCTTGCATGACCTTGACCTAACCCTTTAGCAATCCTTCTGCAAGCCTCCCCTCCCTCGGTTTTCTTCCAATATTGTGTGAAGCTTGCCTACCTTCCCCCCCCCCCCTAGGACCTTGCCCAACTCAGCTATTAAGACTCCTACAACCTTGTACGATGATCTTATGGACACCATGTGTGTTTTCTAAACCTTTTTCAGCTATGCGTCCACAAAGCCCTAGAGCGACCCCGCGATCTTGAGACCCTGTGACCTTGCGACCTCGTCGCTAAGTCACAGAAAAGCTTGGTTTCATATCATGAAAAAATTCCGAGTAATGCGACCCAGTGACTCAACGACCTTGCAACCCAGTCGCAAGTCTCTAAGTCGCTAGGTCGCACTTCCGCAAAGATTCCAGCCAACGCAACCCTGCGACCTTGCGACCTCGCGACCTAGTCGTAGGTCGCCAGGTCGTTAAGTCGCCCTTCTGTCGAGTTTTAAACCAACGCGATCTAGCGACCCTATGACCCAGTCACAAGGTCGCCAGGTTGTAGGTTCACCCATTTCCTTGAAAATAATTAAGCGGGGATAGGAGTAGCCCATATATTTCTAAATTATGACAGCTATCTTATCGTGGGATTGTTTCATGAAAATGCTAGGTGAAATTGAAGCTGAACTAGAGTGTGTATCCATCTCGTCAGCCTCGAGTGACATGGGGCCACCAACCTTTCGTAAGAGGAACAAGATTCATGAGATAGAGATCTTGGAGGAGGAAAGACCTATTTCGTTTCCCCCCACTTATGGAGACACAACCTGCATTTTTGGTAAAGGGGACAGCATGAGCTGGTACCAGATTTACAAAGAGTTTATGCCTACCAAATTTCTAGAGGACCTCCCAGACCGATAGGTATATATCCAAGTTAAACGATCTAAGTTGCACTATGCGGGATCCCATCCGCCTATATTCCCATGCGCAAAGCTGATCGAGTGGATCTTGTAAAGGGTTGACCCCAAGATCTGGGTTATTCGGGATCACAACGGAAAAACATTTGCAAATCTAAAAGGACAAGATGTGGAAGTCTCTTATGCGCTGCCTCCCCGAGAGCAGACCTTCAGTGAGGAGTGGGCCGTTACTCATGCATTCCCCATACCTGAAACTTTGAGAGGGTGGTGGGAATACCCAAAGAAGTTCCGAGTCAAGAAGGACCAAGAATATCAGACAACAGGGCTCAGAAAATCCCACAAATTAGTAGTTGTAATGTTATGCAAGATTTAAGACCGTCCAGATGCAACCTTTTTTAATGGCACTTTGGTTTCTTTGATGTACACTATCATTGTGTATAGTACCCATTTCAACTGGGCCAACATGATAGTGGCGGCCCTCAAGTCTAACATATCCGCGACACTAGTACCAGATGAAGGGTATGCTTCCGAATTTTATATGGCATCCTATCTCCAGGATGCAGTGTGTGCAAGGTGCCATTTTGAGGGATGGTCACACAACTGGGATCCAATGCATGGCAGTCCAATTCACAAAGACCTAATGGTATTATGGGATTCCAGGTAAAAGTAGGACATAGAGTTGATTGCATGCAACTTCATCCCTGCCCTTTATAGGAAACTATTTGGAACAAATGCCCCATGTATGTCCCAGCGTGCCATGGAGACGATAACCCAAGTAGCTCATTGGTTCCCTAATGTGGAGGGTACTTTCATCCGAGTTTTTGGGTCGCTAAAGGCTCCTCATGTGCTGCCCTAGTTCGTCACCGAAAAGCTCCTCCTTCAAGAAGTATGCTACCAAATGTCACAGGGATTTTCAAAAGTTCTAAAGAAGGGTAAGAAGAAGCCATGGCCCACTCTACCTCTCACTATCGGTGCATACACAGTGAAGGATTTCAGGGATGTAGAGGCAGAGGCTGAACTAATCAGAGGATTTTTTTAACCCCCTTTAGCACACCAGACATATGATCCTGAGAGAATCATCCTAGCCCACTGTAAGCAGGAAAAATTCAAATGGAATTACCAACATACTGAGTGCCCTGCTGAAGACAGAATCACGAACTGGTATAACAAGGACAGAGAAGCCGCCCCAGAAGAATAAACTGGCCAGGATGATAAGACTCTAGAAGAAAGAATACATACGCTGGAAGGAGCATCATCATCTAAGGCCAAGAAACCTAGAACCGGTACAAGTCTTGACCCCTCTTCCTGACAGAAGGGAAAAGAGGTTGAAGCTCAACAAGAAGCCGAGGAAAAGGAAAAAGAAGAAGAAGACAAGCGAAAGAAACAATTGAAAAAAGAGCACAGGAAGAAGCGGGTAGAAGAAAACCACAGGAAAAGGGAAGAGGAATAAAATAAGAAAGAGGAGCAAGAAAAAATTGAAGCCGAGCGCTAGTTGAAGTTAAAGCAGGACAAGGCAGAAGCAGAATGCTAGTTAAAGGAGGAACAAGACAAGGCAGAGGCAGAATGCCTGCTAAAGGAAGAACATGATAGGGTAGAAGCAAAACACCGGTTGAAAGAAGAGCAGGACAAAGCAGAGGCTGAGTTCCAGTTGAAGGAAGAGCAAGACAGAGCAGGAGCCGAAGGGAGTAAGACACCGCGCTCATAAACAAAGGTACAAACATAGTTGCCACCCATTTAGGTACCTCAGACAACTCTTGCCCATTTCACTCTCTCAGAACTGGGGACCTCCGAGGATCTAGATGAGGGAGTGCTTGATCTCACTATACTCACCTATGATCAATTCACGCATATATTAGGTAGGAGAAGAGAAGATGTTTGGCACGAGACCCTGCAGTGCCCCTCGCAATTACTCAAGGAAAGGACATAGTCTTGGACACCAAGACTAACCCGGTCATGATTGCCTTAGCCGGTACCGCTTTTGTAGCAGCTACTAAAGAGAACGTCAGCATGATGAGCAGAGAAATTCTATCCTTACAGAACAGACTGCAGGTCTCTGAACTCAAGACGACCCAAGTAGAGCAAGAAAAGAAGGCGCTTCAAGAGGAGGTCAGACAATTTCAAGCCAGGGATACCCCTACGAATGAAATATCACTCACTATACAGGGAGAGCTAGTCACTTTGGAGGCATCTATGACGCAGGTCTATGGAGAAATGTTTAGCATAAAGCAAACTGTAGTGCCTCTACTAAAGGCACAGGATGAAACTAAAAGGAGGAACACGCAGCTGAAAGAAGCCTCTACTACATTGGACAAGTTATTGGAGTGGTCTAACAAGTATCCACAAGCCCCAGCCATGTTGCCTAGAAGAGATTGGATTGCCACCCAGAATGACAAAGTTCAACTTTGGATGAAGGTACAATCCAAGGAAAATCTCATCAAGAAACTGGAGAAGGTAATGTCAGCATATGAACATTTGATCAGTGACATCAACTCGATGGCCGAGGTACACCACATCCCTTCCCTGGGTGCACTTGGAGAAGAGAAAACATGGGAAGAAGTCTCCACTGACATTCAAACATTTTTACAGCCTATAAGGCAAGAAACTGCCTTGCAAGACCTATCAGTGTCGAGAGAAAACATGGTTCAATTCATTGTGACACCAGTTCGGATATATACTAAACTGGCCTCCTTATCGAATCAAATCATAGTCAAGAGGGAAACTCTGATGCCAAATGCCATGGAATGTCTTCACAAGTTAAGAGAAGATATGCCTCAGGTCGCCCCAGTAGCTGCAGATTATAGAGCTTGGCAACATCAAAGAGCAGCAACAGATAGATGTCCCAAACCTTGCAATCACCCAAATACTTCCATGATCAAGTCACACATAGCAACAAGTAGAGCAGGTCGTAGGTCGCAGCAAGTGAAGGGTCGCAGGTCGCAAGTTGCAGCCACAGCTGAGGTCACAGGTCACAATTTGCCTCAAGTCGCAAAGTAAACCAACGGTCGGGAAGGCGAAAAGTCAGGGATACCCAAAGGTCAATTTTATTTTATAAATACTCCCTTCCGGGAATTGTAATGGGACATTTTTTTTGGGAGGACTCCAAAGGAGAAGAGAATTGTATAGCATTGAATGCACTCTTTATGAATGAATACAAGTACTTGTTTTGATTCCACTCTTGGATCTGATGAGAATTAATGTGTTAACATTTTGAATATTTTGCCTTATGTATCTGATATCTTGCTGATTTAATCATCTTTGTTTTTCGGTTATATCATTTATACATTCATCTCACTAAATGTTATTAATGATGTTAATTTTTTCATAGAGAAAATGTTAAGCAACTTGGTTACTAACATTTATCTTATCTTTGGAAAATCGCTTAAGGAAGTGAAGGGTGCTCTAACCACAAAGAAAATTTTCTTCTGTGGTTTGAACAAATTTTTACAAGTATGACCCTGATGATGTGCTGCTAACAATACTTCCTTGGTTTCATGCTTTCAAACTCATCTTGCTATTCATAGTGTTTTATGTTCATTGAGACTCATCAACAATTTGCATTGTATCATCTGGATAGACGTGTGTTCATAGGTCTGCAAAGCTCGCCCGTGTCCGAGAAAAGGAGTATTCAGCGGTGGCCGGACCCACACCTCGGATGGGATCCCTATCACAAATGGTTTAGAGTCTAATTGGGAATTTATACCGAGGATATCCCCTACTGTTGGCCAGACATATTTTCGTGTCAACAAAATGTTACATTGTGGTATCATAGCAATATTTATAGTGACATGGTCTAGCTTGGGAGTTGGGTATGTTGCAAATTATGGTATCAAAGTGAAGGTTCCAATTCTAGACCCATATGGGTAGATACAACCATGAATGCATTAAAATTTGATGGTGTAGAATTTCAGTCTTTGTTGAAATTATGTGAAAATGGTGAACTTGGAAAGAAATCCCCAGTCTATGGATGAAGTATAACTTGTATTAGATGCAGGGTGTTGAATAGGTGAGTACAAGTTTGGAATTTTCCATGCCAAGCTACGTCGAGAGTTTCCATTGTGTTTCTATGTAAATTCGAGTGCAAAGTTGGAATTGGGCATGCGAAGCTAAGTTGAGACTTCCATGGTATCTTTCTATAAATTGTGTTTGAAAACTACATATATCCATCAATGACCCAAACTAATTTGATTTTGAAATTAACAACCTAGATTCACCACATAGTTGGTAAAAAATTTCTAAGATAAATGAGTTTGTTAAACAAGAAAAATGAGTTTTCTCAAGGCACATTGCCAAGTTCACCAAAGGGAGAAGTAATTTTTATAGTCCATTGAAATAGATGTTTTGTGAACTTCATAAATGTCACAAGTTCTTTAGATTGAAGAAAAAAGTTTTATGAAGTTAATTGATGTCAAGAATTCTTTAAACTGCCAAAAAATAACTTTATTTTCATTGATGAAGAAATATTCAAGTCCATGATGAGAAGGTTTTTAAGTTCAATGACAATTTTTTTTTTAAAGTTTTTCGATGGAAGAAATTTGAAGTTCATTGATGGAAGAAATTTTTGGTTCGTTAATGTAAGATTTTGAAGTGCGCTTATAGAAAATTTTCGAAGTTCATCGATGGAAGAAAACTAAAGCTCACCAATAGAAGAAATTATTGATTCGTCAATGGAGAAAATATTTGGTTCACTAATGAAATGAAAGGAAGATGGTAACATAGTCATGTATAGGGATGATAAGAGGAAATTAATGCCATGCCATGCCACATTATATAGTTGCCACTAAGCAAGTCCATGATTTAAAAAAAGAAAAAAGAAAAAAGAAAAAAACTAGAGCTAAAACCTTGTTTTGGCCATAATAGGAGAAAATTAACTCTAAATAAGGTGAAATTTTGGGATTAAGTCCTTAGTGTTGATGGATTAAAAAGTTGTTGTGAGGGCCATTGGCCAATTATGTTTCATTTTTTCTAGAAATGACAAATAAGTGACTTTTGAAGAATGGGGTGGAACTCTTTGACAATGGCAATGTTATTGATGAGATTATTGTAATGTGTCCCAGAAGTAGACATGAAGATACCTAATTGGGATTTTGGCTAAATTGGAATGGAAACAAAAAAACCAATTCATAATCCATTATTTTGGGATACTTTTTAGAGATTTTGAGTTCTTCAAAGGAAGAAAAGGGGTCCTCAATCAAAAAATTGGGAAAAAATATTTACTTGATATTTTACCTATTCATCGATCGAGATAAATTTAACTTAGTGAAGTTATTTTTCCAAATATATTTAGTTTGTGAGAGATAGTTTCACTAAAAAATTATAAGTTTGGAGAAACTGCAAAAAGGACAATGTTGACAATTCTAGATTGATACAAAATTTTATTGGAGCACCAAATTTGTAATCCAAAAGTTGTTGTATACTCAAAATTAGGAATACTGCCTATGCCTAATATAATTTTTTTCTTGGTTCATAATACATTTTCTTCCATAAGTGGCATAATTTGACATCTAAGAATAATTGCATAGTGAAAATGGCCACAATTAAACATAAATAACGAACTTCACAAGGATGTAACTTTTAGCTCAGAATGTAAAATAAGGCATGAGTAAAATCATTGGAAATCTTATCTAAAGGAGAATAAAAATTGAAATATTAGAATATAGGGAGGTATTTCATATTTCTTCATAAAATGAGAAGAATAAGGGCATATATATTTAATTAACACATTTTTCAATATCAATAATTTCTAACAACAATGATTGCTTACACATTTTGCAAAATTAAGGGTATAAGCAGAATAAACCAAGCTTATAATTGCATATCAAAGACATTGGAGATGCACACAGAGCCTATAAAAAGGAAAACGAATCTAAAGACATAAAAATCACTCTAGGTAATGAGGAAAAAAAGTCTAATGGGAATACAAGTAGGGTGGAGCCAACATAATTAGTTGGAACTATGATGAGTTTGAGAGTGGAAGTGAAAAGTTGTAGAGATGACAAGGAGAAGATAATAAGAGCATAGATGGAAAAAAATCAAGTAAATACCTAGATGCTGTAAAGTATAAATCAACTACAAAGGCAAATGAAGAATGGATAGGTTGAGGAAATGAGGAAGAATAAAAACCTCGTGTAAGGAGGGATAACTACAAAGAACATAGGCACTTAATAAGTGTTAGTAGAGATAAAATACATCACTACTCCCTTGCTCATTCATCCAAGAAGCTCTATGAATATGAAGAGTCAATGAACACCCTAGAATCATCACCTGTTAGGCACCAAAGAAGAATATATTAGTTGGATAACTTGAAAGGTGAGCTTAGGAATCTTCAGTTGTCAACCTTTGATGGTGAAATAAAAAGGGAGATGATGTTGACACATGGTTGCTTGGAATCAGAAATTTGTTTTAGTTACACAATTACACATCAAATCCAGAAGACATGACCACCGTATATCATTTCTAATAAAAAGCCTCTATGTGGTGGGATTGGTTGAAGCAAGTCAAGCACAATAATGATAAAATAATTTATTTGAAGTATTTCAAGGATTATTTCAACAACAATATCTTTTAGAACAATACCCTGAAAAGAATATGCAAGAGTTATTTGTACTCAACTTGGGAAACATGACCATTGAAGAATATGCAAATAAGTTCTAAGAGATATTGAGGTATGTGGGCTTTTTGAAGGAGGAGAAGTTGAAAATTCAAAGGTTTTCAAGTGAATACCATATTTTTACAAATTAATTCAATTTGATGAACTCAAGACTCTAGAAGAGACTATTAGAAAGGGGAAGTACATATATGATTAAAAAAATGGTAGAGATATTTTAGTAAATTTTGGAAGGATAAGAAGAAGGAGAAATCAAATTAGAGAAATAATGGATTCAAACTTCCTTTAAACATATGAAATATTGAAACTAAAAAATTGATGATCTTAGGATGAATACAGTATGTCACACTCCTTGGGAAAAATGGAAAGAACACCAATCAAATGTTGGGAATGTAGAGGAGAGTACATGTACAAATATTGGCCCCACAAATAAGACAAAATGAGGATCTATGCAACAATCAAGAGGCTACCACAATGGAAGACACAAGTAGAAATATGCCAAGAATATATGCACCCCTAGAGGATCAACATCCATAACATCAATACCATATGTTTGAGGTGAAAGTAAGTATTACAATAATATTGTTGCTATTTTGATTAATTAAGGAGAAATCCATAGTTACATTGATTATAAAATAGTGGACATATTTCATTTAATGAAAACTAAGCTTCAAAGGCCATGGTTAGTTTAACTAGCCACTGGGAATACAAGAAGGATATTTGAGATCATTAGAGGTTGTCCAACAGATCTAAATGGAGTGAATATAAACGTTGATATGAATATCATACCATTGGTATATTACAATATCCTAATTGGAATGGAATAGTTGGACAAGCATCACATTATCCTAGATTTCTATAACAAGGCTTTCACTTGTCTTGATGAATGAGGAATGCATAGCACTAGGCAAGGAATTCTAAGATCCATTTCTAAAAGGGATAATCCAACCTTACAATTGATGAGATGTTTTAGAAAAGAATGTCAATTTCATGCATCTCGTCAAGAATATCTAGACAAGACTTGTGTATTTTCTAGTGTTGTAGGAGTTTGAGGATGTATATGAAGAAATACTAGGGTTTCCACCAAAGAGGTATATAAAGTCCGCTTTTGACTTAGCACACTGAACTACCTTATAATCAAAGACTGACTACAGAATGAGCACACCATAATTAAAATAATTACATATGTAATTAGAATATTTATTGAAGAGAGAGTATATACACCCAAGTGTCTGTGAATTGGGTATCACCAATACTATTTGTGTAAAGAAAGAATGGAATGTGTAAGCTATATATTGACATTATACAACTAAATAAAGCCTTTATGAGGAATATATACACTTTACCGAGAATTTGAGACCCCTTTTATTACTCAAATATAGATATGAGAATATGATATCACTGATGAGAATCAAGGAAGAAGATATCAATAAGACATTTTAGAACTAGATTTGGGAATTATAAATTTGTAGAGATGCTATTTGGATTGACTGGTGTACAAATTTTTTATGTGCTTGATGATTAAAATATTTAGAGACTATATGGATAAGTTTTTCCCTATGTTCTTGGATGGCATACTTATATATTATAAGTTAGAGGAAGAACATTAACATCACTAGAGATTGTTGTTGCAAATGCTAAGGGAGCATCAATTGTATGCCAAGTTGAGAAAGTTATTTTTCTATCAAGAACAAATCCACTATTTGGGGCACATAATTTTAGAGGAAGGCATAGAATCAAATCAAAATAAGATTGAAGCTAGTAGAGGATGGAAAACACTAAAGGATGTTACAAAAGTCAAATATTTTATGGGATTGGTTGGTAACTACATGAGGCTTAAAATATATTTCTCAAGGATTCTTAATCTCGTCACTTATTTACAAAAGAAGGGAACTAAGTTTGGATGGAAACAAAGTGTGAAGAAAATTGTAAACTATTGAAGGAGTTACTTTCCAATGAACCTATTTTGAATATTGTATATCCAAATGAAAATTTTGTGGTATTCACAAATGCATGCAAACAGGGGCTTGGTGGAATCCTTACTCATAATGGATATGTCATTAGTTATGAGTTTGGAAATATTGAAGAACATGAGTGGAATTATACCACAAAATATTTAGAGCATACTTCCATAGTACATGCATTGACAATGTGGAGGAATTACTTAATTGGAAATAAATTTGAATTGAGGACAAAACACAATGGTTTGAAATACTTATTTGAATAAATAATCTTAAATGCTAGGAAAACAAGATGGCTTGAATTTTAATTAAGTGACTTTGACTTCAATAATATCAAAGGAAAAGGGAATAAAGTTATTGATGCACTCAATATAAGGGTATGCATCACATATGATAAAATCATTAGTCTCCATACATTAGATTTAACGGGAAGAATTTTAGAAGTTGCTATTATCGACCAACATTATCTACAGGTAAAAAAAGTCTTTGCAATAGGAAGAATCACAACATAAATTTAAAGAGTATAAGTTGAGAGGATATGGAATATTTATGCGTACAAATACAATGCATCTTCTTAATTATAGAGAATTGAGCAAGTTGGTGTTAAAGGAAATGCTTAATGTTCCATATGTAGGATATTTTGGTTGCAGAAAACATTGCAACAATAAGAAGCCAATACTTTTGGCCAAGAATAAAAAAGGATGTCATTGATTACATGGCTAGGTGTATGGAATGTGAAAGGGTGAAAGTTGAGAATAAAACCCAGTAAGTCTACTACAACCCCTACCAATTCTAGAGTGGAAATGGGAAATAGTAACCATTGAGTTTATAATTGAGTGGCTTGGAACAACAAGGAAGGATGATTGAATAATGGTTGTAACAGATAAGTTGACAAATATGCCCATTTTATTCTAGTGAAACAAAATCATAAGGCAACTAATATTGCAGAAATATTGATGAAGAATAATGCTAGGTTGTGTCGACTAACTAAGGCAATTTTTTCAAATAGATATCAAAATTTTACCTCAAAATTTTGGAGATGATTATTTAAAAGGTTTAGTTCAAATTTGAATTTTAGTATAATATATCATCCACAAAAAAATGGGAAAGAAAAGAGAGTCAACCATGTGGTTGAAGAAATGTTAGGAATGTATGTGATGGATAAGTCATCCAAGCGGGGGGATTATTTTCATTTGGCTGAGTTTTCCTATAACAATGGGTATCAAGCTTCATGGAAAATGAGCCCTTGAAGATCTATATGGTAGAAAATGAAATACTCCAATGAGTTGGGACAACCTTACGTAAAGAGTAGTACTTGGGCTAGAATCCCTTAAGGAGATGGAAAGTGTATGGTTAAAAGTAGGAAAAATTGAACGTAGCACAAGGTAGGAAAAATAGTTGTGAAAATAAGGGTAGGATAGAAAAATCCCTCGGGGTGTAGACCAGTTGGTGACAAGGCACTCTATTAAGGCACTCCTTATGTAAATGTCATAGGTTCAAACTTCCACTTACTTGTGTCCGCAAAAGGGGCATACGTGGGAACCTATATGTTATGGTGGTAGTGGCTGGAATTGACCCCATGTCACATGAGTATGAAATCGACCTAGTGTTGATTCCTCTAGTTAAAAAGAAAATGAAAAAAAGTGAGATGGATAAATAATTTAAAATGGGAGAGCATGCATTTTTGAAAGTGAAGCATAAGAAAATCTCATTGAAGATGAGAAGATGTACCAAGTTAGAAGCTAGGTGTTTGGTCCAGATATGATAGGACCAATTGTATACATGGTTACATTACCCGCTTCCATGAATTTGCATAATGTGTTTCATGTGTCTTTGTTGAAAAGGTATGTACATGATCCTAACTAGGTCATTAAATGGAGTTTTCGAATTTTGGTGGAGCTAGAAGAAAAATTCCAAGTATAGCTAGTCTTTATACTAGATAATAAGGTCACAATGCTTTGGAACAAATCCATAGGATAGGTAAAGGTTCAATGGACATGTTACAACCCGACAAAAGTGGCACAAGTGTTATATGGAAATTCACTTATAAGGAACAAAATGAACTCCCTAGATCTAGTGGTATGATCTAGAACAATAGAGGATAAAAATATATAAGGTTTACTTAGAGAGATTAGAATACAAAAAATAGACCTACTTGGAATCCATAGTAATTCCTCCTCTTCTCTTCACTTTTAAGCTCCAATCCTAGCTCCATGTGTTTAAATGAAACCTGCAACAATGAATAAAACAAGTAAAGGAACTACAATAACCACATAACATAATCCAGTATCTATATTCAATGAGCCAACATGGCATTGAAATACATAAGCATCAACATGACACACGTATAGGAAAACATATCACTTTTTGTATTAATAAATAAAGGGGAGAGTTACAACCATATATAGAAGCTGGCTTTGTAGATGTCTCCCCAATTGTCTTGTCCTTCCTTACCACAAAATAAACCTTCACACTCAACCCTAATGCAAATGGATAATGATTCCTTAATCTGAAATCAAGAGCATGAGGGAACTAGAAATATCAAAAAGCCAACCCAGACTCCATGGGAGGCAGTAAATTTATATGGTAAACATGGTAGTTTAGGATTTATCAATCTAGGCTTGAGATCCACTTACGAGGGAGGATGAGCTCAAGGGATAAGAGATAATATCACTAGAGTAGGATCAGATAGGAATTCAAGATATCTATCCATGAGAAATGGTTAAAACCACCTTAGAAGCCTCTGGAAGGAGAAGTTTCAAAAATATTTTTGTATTTTCCTGAAATTCTAGAATCAACGCACCTGCATAATGAAGCAACCTGTGTGATCAATGTTGCTACTTAGTTATGTAATTTTCACCCAATGTAGGTGGACATGCATACAGGGCGCACTAGGGCTAAAAACACAGTTTTTGAGCAGATAGACCCAGAAAATCAAACTTTTTGGAGAGGTGATGCTTAGGGCTTTGCAAAGGTATTATGACAAAGTTTTCAAGGATGCTGATTGATCCAGTTTTCAAGCCTTTTGAGTTGATGTGACAAAATGACCTGTAACAAATTATCCCCTAAAGTAAAAATTCAGAAGCAATGGTTGGGGACATAAGTGCTTTACCTCATGGAAAGTATAGATCATGAACAAATAGATCGATATCATCATCTATTACAATACATATTATCATCATGATATCATTGCTGAGGGAGGCATACTCATGCTCAAATTATAAGATAATATTACATGCACAATAGTTAAGAAGTCTTATCCACTGATGACATAGTGTGTACCCATGCTTGGATGACTATATGAATGCTCATAACCATCATACTTTTTAATCTTGTATGAATCTTGAATTTGTAGCCCGAATGTATGGAACTAGTATCGGGGTTTTCTACCTCATCACTCGATAGTACGAGTTTAACCATGTGAATAAATGAGTTGAAGCCGAACATGGTAGACACCATCAGATTATTGGCCAATGATGTAATCCGTTAACATACGTGAGAGAAACCATCGATAATGGTAATGGATCTCAAGGTACTATAATACAATTTACATGGAGTGATTGGATGAGCTGAAGTTGAACACCACACATAATATTTTAGTTGAAGGCCAATGATGAGGACTTATTGCCGAGAGCGACGAAACTTGCCATTGATGTATGCCAGCTCCAAGGTACCAAAGGGAGTTTCTAAGTCAAATTCCTAGATAATGTGCTGATGTCAACAAGAAGTGACCCATTCCAGGAGGGCCCTGATGTACCCCCCATCAACGACACAAAACGGGTATAAATATTTGAGGCAAAGTGATATTGATGTAGAGCTGGTTCAAGAGTGATAAACATGAATGAAGGCTTTAAGAATATTGTAGCAGATATCAATTGAAGGACTTCTCTTGAATATATAAGTGACACTTTATGGAGTTGGAAGCATTGACCCAAAACCGATTATGAAGGATTTTAATATGGTGTGATTAACTAAGAAGCAAGGAAATCACCCAACCAAAAAATCATGGAGACGTAGTGAAAGAGTGTCATGTTCAAGAGCAACTCGTTTCCATTAATAAGTTAAGTACCCTATTTTCCCAATTTAACCAACCATTTTTGGTCAATACCTCTTTATTTTTGACAAGCTTGAGGAGGATAACATATGCTTGATCTATAAGATCATACTTCGAATGAATCCTTGTGAGTATTTTTAATGAACTGTGAGAAGGATTGGTTTGGTCACATCATGCTTGACAAGTCCAACATAATTTGATGATTTTACAAGTCCAACGGGGGTGTAACTCAACTTCTTTTTCATGTTTAAAGAGTTTTAAAAAGAGGTGAAAAATAAAACTCCAAAGGCTTATTTTCATAAATTTATTCTCTTGGGCCTGAAAATGCGTAAAATAATACCTAGGAGAACCTTTTAGTCATGTTCGACTAAAGTATTCCTTTTTCATAAATAATTTATCCAAGTCCGGAAAAGGGTTAAACTTATACTGAGTATACATCTTTTCATTTATTTTAACGAGTTCGAAAAGATAAGTGCTCAACAATATTTTCATGTTTAGGGAGTTTGAAAAGAGCTGAAAGGGGACTCCAGGGGGGTTCCTTTTTTGTGAGTTTACAGAGCTCGAAAAAGTGATAAAAGTATGCTCTTTCATCAAAATGACATGTATTAAAGTTAAAATTGTCATAAGATCCTTCAATTAACTTAAAAAATGTTCAAAAAAACAACAAAAGATTAAAAATATGTGACATATTGTAAAATTAGGTCAAAATAATAAGAATATTATAATGAAATTGACCATAAATAGGTAAAAAGTAATTTTTTTTTACCATTTTGATTTTTACATCTTATGAGTGAGCTCTGAGTGTTTTTTACCCTCAATATTTAGCATGTGATTGCAGCGAATCAAATGGACCATTTCGAGTACCGTCAATTCCATGTAGGAGATTTGTACTTTCTCTTTCTTTTCATGGTTTCCATTTTTTGTTTCATGCAATTTTTTGAAATTTTTTAGTGATTTTGGGTCTTACGTTTACGCTCTAGGTCCAATTCACCCTTTATGTATCGAAAGGTGCATTGGGAATAATTAAAAATGGGGATTTATGATTTTTACCTGAATTTCTCGCAAATTTTTGCATAAGATTAACTCTAAATGTTTTTCTCATGGTATTGTAGTTATCTACTGGAGAAAAAATGGTTCTAATTTGGAGAGAAAGAGAACATAAATCCCAAGATTTATATTCTTCCAATAACCCAACAACAAAACAAGCCTTAAGGAATTATGTACTCCTTATGTTTTTCTAGCTTCCAGGGATGAGAGCTCAAATTGAGTTACTAGGATATCTGATCAAGGCATGGGATATTCAAGGAAAATTCTTAAATATTGGAGCACATAATCTTAGGATAGAGGTCAAGGACATCTATTTTATGATAGGCATATCTTAGAGAGGAGCTCCTATCTCATTGTCTAGGATGAGAAGAGGCGGTAAAACCCTCAAGGATTACATAACTGATCACTGTAGACCTTGTTATCAACTAGAAAAGGATAGGAATATAGAGATTAAGGATGTGATCCAACTACCTCTTAGGATGATCTTTTTCATCATGGCTCGGTTAGCTGGTAATGCCACTTTGCATTTCACTACCAAGTCCCAAGTGCAATATGCATTGAAATGCATAGAACCTACTGTGTTTAACTGGAGTGAGGGAGCTTTGGAAAATACGAAGGAACAAATAAATAAGGAAAAGGATGGGAGACTAAAGAAATTTGGATATGGCTCTATTTTGATATCATTTTATCTAGAGAGGATTTCACTACTTCGACCTCAACGCATTGAGCTCGAGCTTCCAGGTCCTAGAGTTCGACAGATGAGGCAATGGGTAGATCTCATGTCTTGTCATGCGAGTGTATGTTCGATGAGTTTCACACCTACTTTCTTCTGATGGCTGCAGGTGCAACTCATTATGATTGAGGACTATCTCTATGTGAGAGTTGACTTCTAGGGAGACCCGAAGCTAGTTTTACCTGAAGGCGAGCAATGGTGAGATATAGGTAAAACAATGTCATTTTGAATTTTTTTTTTTTTTTTTTGGAAATTTTCAAAATTTTGATGTTTTTTATGTATCAGAGACTAACTATTGATTTCACATGTATATATTATACCATTATGAACAATAGTATCTTCATACCTTCAAGTATGAGGAGAGCCACAACTTGCACCAGTAGGAGCTGCAATGGACGTAGGGGTAGAGGAGATGTAGGATCTCAACGTAGCCGAGAATCTTGTTGAGTTAGAGTGCCATGTCGAGGGTTTTACCCATAGTGTGCCAGTGACCAAGGTAAATGAGATCCCCATGTGGTTACAACGGTACACTATTGGAGTACTTGAGTGCATCAGTCGACTACTGTGCATGGTTTCCCGCACGGTTGTTTGTTATCGTGATCATCATCAAGACTAGTTTACTAGGGGTTCTTAAAGTCATATTTTGTATACATATATTTTTTATTGTATAGGTCACATGGCCATATGTGTCTCAAACATAATTTTTTGTAAAACCGAACTCTATATATACAATTATCTATCGATGTTTCCTATTTACTCTATTTCTTCTTCAATGTGTGATGTTAATTGAAATTTTTATGTGTTGGCAATGCTTGTCTAAAACATAATTAGATAATGCATCGATTAACATGTTTATACTTCTAGGAATATGTTGATATTGAATGTAATCAAAATGTCGTTCAAGAAGGAAAATGCTCATAAACATGCGAAGCATAGTTGGACTTCATAATGAATAGACATTTTCAAATGTAGTACTATGAGTTGTGAATCAATTCTGACCATCAAATGGTGAATGCCATGTGAAATAATGTCAGAAAATAGTTTGATCACTACGCTATACTCAAAGATGTTATTGTTTGAGCGACCGATACAAATCCCTTGTAAACTCACTAACTTTTCATTTGGAGCATAAATAACCCATATCACAGAAGAAATATTTTGAGTAATATGACTAGCTCCATCAACATAACCAACATATGGTTGAAGGAACATCAATATCTGCAAATAAAAAGTAATCCAAGAGTACAAAGTTGATAGGAAACTTTGAAGGAAACACACTGCAAACACACTAACACACCTATACAGTATGTACACAATGATTATGAAGATATAATATAGGAATATTATTTTTTGAGGTGCAACCCATTTTTGGGCCACACTAAAGGGATTCCATCAAAATCAATGAGCTCGTAAGCCCCTTTCACAGGAACACGTTTAACTATATACGGGCCCAACCACATCGACTCGAGCTTCCCAACCCCTAACTTATTAGCTTTCTGATCATACAAAAGGACTAGGTCACCTTCTGAGAAGGCACAAGGTTTAACATTCTTGTTACAATGTGCTTTGACACGTTTCTTGTGGGCCTCATTGGTCATTGAGGCATCACACTAGGTTTCATATAAGTGTGCTAGATGCAAGAAACATTCTTCTTCTGTGGAAGTAGTGGGGAGAAGTTTGACTACAAGATTCAAATATGGAATCTCGTATTCGATGGGAAGGAGTGCTTCTAGACCATACACTAACTGAAAGGGTGTGAATACAGTTGTAGTTCGGGAATATGTTCGATATGCATACAAAGCTGCAAAATGGATGAGGTTCCAATTCGTTTTGTAATACCTATTATGTGTTGCAACATTATTTTCAAAAATTTATTAATAGCTTCCACTTGCCCATTAACCTGTGGGTAATAGGAGTTGAGTTGTCATGTTGAAGTCCCAAGTTGGTAGTAAGTTCAGACATCATGTGATTTTAGAAATGTTTCCCATTGTCTGTAACAATATCTTGTGGCACAAAAAACCTAGGAATAACATGATTATAAAGAAACAAAGCATATTTTTCACTGGTGTTGTTATATGTTGGCATCGCTTTAGTTCATTTGGTAAAATAATCTACCACCACAATGATGTAGCCATGCCCCTCGTATGAGTGAGGGTTACATGTCATAAAGTCAATGCCCCATTTTTCAAAAGGTGTTATGATGATAACAAGATGTAGAGGAGAAGGTGGAGCATACATTTTACGATCATAGATTTGGAAAGCGTGACACTATTGGAATGCAATGATGCAATATCGAAACATGGTAGGCAAAAGTAACTAGCACATAAAATATTATGGGCAATGGCATAGCCAGAATTATGTCTGCCACATGCTTCAACATGGCATTATTTT
The DNA here is from genome assembly GCA_034641835.2 of Pinus albicaulis. Classification (NCBI taxonomy): domain Eukaryota; kingdom Viridiplantae; phylum Streptophyta; class Pinopsida; order Pinales; family Pinaceae; genus Pinus; species Pinus albicaulis. The sequence continues at coordinate 859,527,406 of CM076576.1, read as the reverse complement.
AAAGCTTTCTCGGCCTTCTCATGGGTGAGGCACCATCTAAAGATGGTATTAACACTAGATCGATAAAGTGTGTCACCAATTACAATGTAATTTTTAGCTTGATATCAAATACGTCACTGATCATAGCGAGAGGTATTAGGTTGGAAATTCTGGATCTAGATATATATGATGATATATCCATACCAAGGATCAGATGAATCAATCAGAAACAACGACTCATCAGGAATAAAACCGTCAGATGTAAACTCATTTGCAAATGAGGGAAGGTCGCATATCAGTTTGATAAAGACTAAGGACTTCTTAGATTTGGATTTGATGAATTCCAAATCAAAATACTAGAGAATTAAAATCCATTTATAGTACTTCCCCCCTAGCAATTTCGTGAGAGAATATATGTCATAGGGTTGCGATCAGAAACTACCATAGTCTTCTGAAGTAGAATGTAGTGGTGAAACCTCTGGACAACTTGGAAAACTTCCAAAGATAACTTTTCAACATCAGTATATTTGATTTTAGTTTCATTTAAATTCTGAATCAAATAATAGATTGGATGCTCATCCCCTAAGTCATCTTCTTGGACCAATACCATAGCAATGGTAGTAATAACTACAACAAGATACAAGGAATAATCACGTTGATAATCGGGGGGATATAACAATGATGCTTGAACTAGAACATATTTCAAAGCATCAAAAGCCTTTTAGGTGGTATCGTTCAAATGGAAGGGGACTCCTTTCTTCAATAGTCGAGTAAACCCTTTGGTCAATTTTGTCATAATTCAGGACAAATTTCCATAGAAAGTTAGCCTCCCCTTGGAGGCATTGTAATTGAACAAGTGAGGAAGGTGTAGGAAAATTGAGGATCGCGTGTACTTTAAGTGGATCAATACAGATTCCTTTCTTAGACATAATGAAACTGAGAAGTGTACCAAATTGGACACAAAACATGCACTTGTGCGGATTTAACCTGATACTATAATGCCGACAACGTAAGAAAATAGCCTTGAGATGCATCAAATGATCCCCATGATGTTTTTAGTGGGAAGGTAAATCATCCAAATAGATTTGTACAATGTGATTTATATCATGGAAAGCATAATTCATATCCATGTGAAAAGTTGCACCAATGTTCTTTAAACTGAAAGGGAGCTTACGATAGGTGAACATGCCCCATGGACAAATAAATGAATTTTTATGTTGGTCCGGTGGGACTATGTTGATTTGGTTGTAGCCAGAAAAACCATCCATAAATGAAAAAACTTCACTTTCAACACAAAAATCAAGAATTTGGTTGATAAACGAGGTTGGGTAGTTGTATTTAGGACAAGCATAGTTGATATCCCGATAATTTACACACACTCTAATCATGCGTTGTTTATTCATCACAAGAGAAATGTTCGAGACCCAATCAGTGAGAGGAACTGAATAAATAAAACCAACAGGCAGAAGTTTTTCAACCTCTACTTTAATCGTAGCAACTTTATTAAGGTGAATTCGATGCAAGCATTGTCGAACTGGCTTGGCATCTAGATACATTTGATCTGTACTACGATATTTGGATCAAAACTTGGCATCTCTTCATATGTCTAGGCGAAAATGTATCAAAATTATTGAAAAAGGGCTTTATAGATCTTGACCTCATTAGGAGAACAAGATGCACCAATATGGAGCATACTCTTCCATATTCACTATTTTTTTCTCAAAATCAACGTTGTGAATGGATAGGGAATCCATAGATGTCTCAAAAATATTGGGTAAATAAATATCCCCAAGATTGTTCTCAATTTTTTTAGGTAAGGATGAACGATCATGATTATCATCCCACTACACATCATCTAACATCATGATTTCCATGATGCTTTCATTAGTAGATAATTTACCAGAAAAAATTTCCGAAGATGAACCATAATCTCAAGAATTATTGACCCAATCTATCAAGGAGGGGAAATAAAAATGTGTCAAACATGATGAATAGATAGCTTCATATTCAAGCTCAATAAGATTGAGTGACACATGGTCACCAAATGTATCAAATTTAGAAATATATGGCATTAGCCAGGGATCAGACGGAACAGTACAAGAAGAGATCATATTGATGAAGGTAATCGAATTTGGAATGTCAGGAGGAGGGAGTCAAAAATTTCCCATCAAATAGGAATTATTAAGCAATCTTAGTCTGAAATGTTGGTAAGACTGTGGGGACTCACCCACAAGAGGGATGCTTCCAGTAGTCTGAGAATTATTGGCAAAAAAGGTGACTTGATCGATGGCCACGATGCCCCTTGGTGAGGGAAATAAATCATCCTAAAATAGGTATAAATGAAATATTCCACAGACATAAATCCATGTGCGGCTTAGTAAAATGTTATAATCCAACGATCGACCTATAACTTCAACTTCTACAGAAACCATTTTTTCCAACTAATTCTACTTGCAATGTATTTAAAATTACGTAAGTTTTGAAACCCATTCCATTAAAAGCTTTAAGAGTAGTGGGTGATTGATTAAGTTGAGGATAACCAATATCCTTCCAACAGTAAAGTGACATGATATAGGTCGAAGCACCTTGTTTTGCAACCAACCCACAAAATAGAAGAAAAGATAGATCAACGACTTGAGAAATAGCCTCTTTGAGGGGGAAACCTCCTTTACGTAACATAAATGAAAAATTTTTGGTTGATTCAAATGATAAGACCTCCTTGATATATATAAGAGTCTAAGGGATCACAATATAATCAGAGCCTACATAACAATAATAATGTAAGGGCACACCAACAACAATAGTAGGATTCTATGGAGCACAACAATAACAAGATGGGGAATACATGGGTAGAACAATAAAAATAGGGGGATACACTAACAATAAAAAAGGGGAATATACTAGTATTATAGGGATCTAACATGCCCTTATCCTTCAAAAAAGTGTTGTCCTCAATGCTTGAGTAGTTCCGGATGATTTTGTATAAAATTATTATCCTCCCATGTGGAAATTCAGTAGGAAAGTTTTTCCACTTAATGAGATACTTTGAAATTAATAGATTCCATAGCTGTCGGGTTCTTGTTTCTGTGACTACTTCAGGGTCAAATACGATTTCTCCTTCTTTTTCATGTTCTAAGAAATTGGTATGAACTTGGAGCCCATCATTGATAACCTTCTTTAAGAATGAAACATGAAAAACTAGGTGTACTTTGGAAGACGTAGGAAACTTCGATTTGTATGCCATAGTACCAATCTTTTGCAACAACTTGTAAGGACCATAATACTTGGGCGATAATTTATTATCCTTCTTAGCTTTCCCAAGGGACATTTGTTACTATGGTTATAGTCGTAAAAATACCTAGTTTCCTACATCAAAACTTCTTTCACTGCGATGTTGATCTGCCTGTTGTTTCATTTGATTCTGCACCAAAGTGAGGTTATCCTATAAGAGTTGGAGAATTTGTTTTTGATGCTCATTATGATATTCCACTGCTTTAACATTATAATTTTTTCTTAAAGATGATGTGATGGATGGTGGACGATATCCATAAAGTGCCATAAATGGGGTCATTTTTGTTGTAGTATGGAAGGAAGTGTTATACCACCTGATGGGTCCCATTGATAGGTATATTTCGAGGTCTGTTGTGTTATCCTCCAACCCTTAAAACTCTCCTTTTCTCACATTAATTTTTATTTTTAGCCATTATATGCTTAGTAAGAATACTAAAGGGTGCTTGTCGTATTGCTTGGCCTAATGTGATTAATATGCAGGAAAAATAAGCATGTTTGGAGATATTTACTATGGAGGGGCTTGGTGGAGACATCCAAAGAGAATATAGGGGGCTTTTCCACTTCATTAAATCTCCAAATCGGCTTGAGATCAAAGATTCCTCACTAAAAAATCAAATTCAATAACAACCGAGGAACTCCAAGAACATGTGAAGATCAAGGGAACCTGATCCATCAATTTAGAGATTTTGGAGGGGAGAATTCCTCCTTTCAAGGGAGTTTCCCCTCAACTAATTTTTGTATAAATAAAATAGCCTAAACACTCATTAGGATTCAATTTTTTTTTGGAATACAAGATTAGCTACTGAGAGCCTAGTGTTTTCCATTATTATTTTCATCTTTCATATGATATATGCAACTCTTATTTTCTGTCAATGAGAAGTTCAATGTTGGAATGCATATGAGTTAGTTTTGGAGGGCTGGAACCCTTGGGTTTGGGCCCAAACCAGAGGCTTTAGTCCCTCTCCTTGTTCTTGTTCAATTCATTACAATTATTTTCCTTTTTAAGTGGGAATTACATCACAAAACTTGTAGTTGCATGTTTTCATATCACCTCTCATGTGGGAAGAGTGGTTGGAATATCTACAAGAACAACCCAAAAACATGTGTTTATGATTTCTTGGAAATTGTTAAGTTTTGGATTGTAATAATTCTGCATGCCTTGTTTCTGTAAATTAGAAGTTAGTAGCATTGATTTTTCAATTAGAGTTGTGTTGTAGGGTATAATAGATTTTAATAAAATTCAATTAATATTTTCCATGTTAATTTATTTTGCTGTAATATTGATCATTTAACACATGTGTTTGATTAGTCAGCAAGGATTGTTGTTGAATTTCAGGGGTGGGAACACTCTTCCACATCCACCTAGACTATTCCATCTCTCTCCTAGACACTTCCCATTGCTTCCAAACTCTGCCACCGAGATCACCCTTCTAGGGAAAATGGACATCGTGGGCATAAAATGTGGTGTAAGATAGGCCTTCGAGGGGTACTAAGCTTGGCTAAGGGACTCCAACACCATTCATTCGCCTTAAAGATACCATTCTTGTCCTCAAAAAAATCTCAGACCCCCTGCCTATAGAAAAATAGGCCCTCTTGTAGAAAAGCAAAGCCTCCTGTAGCACTTCCTGTAGCAGTCTTGTAGCATTGCTTACTTCAACAAGATTTGCTCCAGAATTTGACCCTTGCATTTTAAAGTTGAATAATTGTCCCCAAGATCTAATTTCATGATTATTAAAGACTCTAAGATCACTCCAACCCCATCATTTCCTCACTGCAAACATAAGACAACAAGTAGAATTAGACTTAGCATTTTTTTCATAATTGTGTTAAAGATTGAATTCATCATTTTTAAGAAAGTTGAAAATGGATAAATGATTCATGCAAGTAGGATATTGATTTGATTAAGTGTGTAAATAAAGTAGCATGGTTTACTTTTTCAACTAGTGATCCAGGTGGATATTGGTGGTCACCCACCTATTCCACTTGGGGCCCCACCATTGTCTCTTTCAGTTTTTCAGTTTCGGCACAACTTACTATTTTTAGCATTTTTTCGGGTCCTGAACTTCCGGAGCCGTTTTGAGGTCCTAAACGACGTTTTTTTAGGAAAACGGAGAGCAACATTGGTCCATGGACGAATGTTGCTTGTTCAAAATTTGTATTCCTTGGATAGATATTTCTAACGAGGTATGGTACGCGTCAAACGAAGATCGTATGCCAAAGTTACGCCCCTGGGAAGTTGAAACACCAATTTACCCAAACGGGGCCCATAGTTTTGGCGCTTCATCTCCTAGGGTTAGGGTTTTGGCTGTCTAGGATTTTCCATTGTTTCTAAATAATTAATAGGCCCTCGAGCCCTATTGTAACTTAGTTTAGAGTCTAACTCAGTTCAGAGGCCCGTAGCCGCCACATCTCTTCTCAGAGATAGTTACCAGCGCCCTAGCTAGATTATTTCCATTCTGTCTATAAGAAAATTTCAACTCTTTGATATTAATGAAATGAAGTGTTATTTCCACCGCAACCTCGTATTTATGGTTATATGTTTATTCGCTCATTCCTCGCACAACCGATCGTTGGCATCGTAGCCGGCTCTTTTCTCGATCCTTTTTGCATGTCCCCAACGAGGTCGGGGTATAAGGAGTTAGGGCTCGATATGGTGGAACCTTTGCAAGATCAGCCTCGCAAACCCCGACGGACGCCCATGGGGGACAAAAAGAAAGATGAGGGAGCAGGAGATCCTATCAAAATATTGCTCGAGGAGGCCCTCGAAAAACAAAGGAACGTGATGATGGATAAATTTGCCCAGATCCTTCAACGAACACGCTTCACCGACGACAATATCCAGATTCAGTAGCCACTCTGGAGTTGCGACTCCCTTTAAGGTACAAGTTAATTTTGACATTCCCATATTTGAGGGTCAAATAGACGCAGATGCCGTAGATAGATGGTTGAATCTATTAGAAGGATATTTCTCTGTTCATGACTTTTCAGACCGGGAGAAGATTATTTTTGCACTCCTCAAAGCTACCCCTCATGTTAAGGACTGGTGGGAAACCTACTGTGAGAACAAGGACCAGACAGAACCCTCTCTGTTCTCGGCCGTACCAACTTGGAATTATTTCCGAGACGCCGTCAAGGAACAGTACTATCCCGTGGGGAGCTATGAGGACAAGTACATACAATGGACCACGCCGCGACAACAAAGGGATCAAGATGTGCATGAGCTGACGAATCTGTTCCATACCCTGCGCACAAAGTTGGGTATCAAAGATTCAGAGAAACATCTGGTGCTAAAGTATCGCAGCTGTCTGCACAAATACATTCAGGAGGAAATGGAGTTCCTCGACATCTCCTTGCTTGGTACGACATACCGGTATGCTGCCAAGATTGAGCAGAAATTCAAATAGAAGAAGCGAGACTTTGGATCTGCGAATCAAAAGCAAGGGAAAGGTGCTTCCAAACTGCAGAACAAAGGACAGAGCCAAGGCATGGCGGCTAAAGACAACCCGTCAAAGCCACAAGAAAAGAATAGCACCGCAAAGCCAAAGAAGGACACGGGAAAGTGGTGTGAGTTCCATAAGAGCTCCACTCACAACACAAGTGAGTGTCGGGCCAAGCAGTCGCTAGTGGCCGAGATGAGGGCTTCTGAGTCAGATGCATGCTCCGACTCCGAATCAGAACCTGAAAAGGGGAATGAAAATGGGAAACAGATTATTGATGCGGAGCCCAACGCCACTGTTGCCACTACAAAGGTCCAGAAGGAGGAACCGGAAGATCCAGAGGAGGAGGAACGTCTCTTCCACTCCCAGATGGGGGTAAAGGGCTCCCCTGTACAGTTCATTGTCGACAATGGGAGCCAAAAGAACCTCATTTCAGCAGACGCCGTGAAGCGGTTGGGCTTGCCGACCACAGCTCACCCACATCCATACACCATCGATTGGCTTCACCAAGGACGAGATCTCCGCGTCAGCCAGCAGTGTCGCCTTCCCTATAGCATCAAGCCCTTCACGGATGAGGTATTATGTGACGTTTCTCCTATTGATGTTTTTGATGTATTATTAGGACAACCATACTTGTGGAAGCGTCATGCTGTGTATGAGTCTCGACCTCGTGCTGTTATTATTACTTTGGGAAATAAGTTTTACAGGATACCAGAGGTACCACCTCCTACGACTATCTCTTTGGTTACTGCAAAACAATGTAGTAAGCTCATTTCCCAAACCAGGAAATTCGTTTTCCTGATGATCCGCCCCCAGGGCAAGAAGAAGACTGTGGCCACGACCTCCAGACAGGGCCCCTCTGCACGACAACAACAAATGGATAAGGTCGTGGAGGAGTATGGGGACATCTTCACCTCACCCACAGGGGTTCCTCTGCACTGCCAGGTCAAGCACCCGATTGATCTGACCCCAGGTGCACCGCTACCCAATGGACCGATCTATCGACGCTCTGTTCTGGAAAATGATGAAATCAAGAGGCAGATTCAGGAGCTGTTGCAGAAAGGTCACATCAGACCAAGTTCATCGCCCTGTGGGAGCTCGATCATGTTGGTACAGAAGAAGGATGGGACGTGGAGACTCTGTATTGACTATCGGGCGCTGAACAAGATCACTGTCCGGAATAGGTACCCAATCCCACGGATTGATGACCTTCCAGACCAACTCAAAGGTGCAAAATATTTCAGCAAGATCGACCTGAAGTCTGGGTATCACCAGGTACCGATTGAACCCTCCGATGTGTGGAAGACTGCCTTCAAAGCCAAGGAAGGCCTTTTCGAATGGCTAGTCATGCCTTTCGGGTTGACGAATGCTCCCGCAACCTTCATGAGGATGATGGACGACATCTTGAGGCCATTCACCAACTCATTTGTAGTGGTGTACTTGGATGACATTCTGATCTTCAGCCAGACTTGGGAAGAGCACCTTCACCACATCCGACAAGTCCTCCAAACACCGCGACAACACAAGTTGTGTGCCAATTTGGAGAAGTGCACTTTTGGCATGACCCAGGTTCAATATCTGGGATACATTATTGATGAAAGGGGGGTGCATGTGGATCCAGCCCAGATCCAAGTCATTCGGGATTGGCCAGCCCCAACCACTATAACAGAGCTTCACAGCTTTCTGGGTCTTGCTAATTTCTATCGGAGGTTCGTGTTGGGATTCTCTCATATCACTTGGCCCTTGAGTCAAGTCACCAAGGGAGGAGCGAGAGCAAAAAAATTTTGGTCGGAACCTCAACAGAAGGCGTTCACAGAATTGAAAAATCGCCTTTGTTCTGCCCCAGTGCTCACTTTACCAGAATTGCAACAGCCATTTGAGATCGAGACAGATGCCTCTGACTATGCTATTGGGGCAGTTCTTACTCAACAGGGACATCCAGTGGCATATCACAGTGAGACATTGTCTGAGACAGCTCGCAAGTATCCCACCTATGACAAAGAAATGTATTCCATTGTGCAAGCCTGTCGACAATGGAAGCATTACATTTTGGGGAAGGAAACAATCATCCACACGTACACAATCATCCACACGTATCACTAACCCCCGTAGTTCATACAGATATGGGAAGTTGCGTAATGATCGCCATCAATGATCGCCATCGTAAGTGGTCCACATATCTAGCCTATTTCATCGGAACATCAAGTACAAGAAGGGTAGCACTAACAATGTTGTTGCATCGCCCTCGCCCGACCACCGATCGTGGCGCTCACCACCCTGCTCAACTCTTGTGGGCACCAGACTTCGATTGGCCGTCTTCTATGAGAAAGGGACCTGCACTTGGCCACACTTACAAGGCACCTGGGGGACAAGAAACCCAAATTTCACCTCCAAGATGCACTTTTATGTCACTTGGGACACCTTTGTGTTCCTTCAAGCGAGCGTGCCAAGATGATATGGGAAGCACATCATACGAGTCACTAGGCATTTCGGGTCGAGAAAAATAGGCAGCAACACCTGCATATTTCTATTGGCCGAACCTTCGAAAGGATGTCGGGATTCACATCAGATCCTGCACTGCTTGTGCCATTGCCAAACTGACCATCAAGAAGTAAGGCCTATATACTCCACTACCTACCCCTAGTCGACCTTGGGAATCCATCTCCATGGATTACATGTCGGGCCTGCCTTCTACTAAGAATGGAAATGACTGTGTTTTCGTGGTCGTTGACAGATTCTCAAAGATGGCCATTATGGCGGCCCGTAAGAAGAATATCACAGTAGAAGCCACTGCTAAACTCTTCTTTGAACAAGTGTGGGTGCACTTTGGGATCCCACAGTCTATCATATCAGATCAAGATAGCAGGTTCCTCAGCACATTTTGGTCCATCCTCTGGTCAATGTTGGACACAAATTTCACCAAGTCCACAGCTTTCCATCCCCAAACAGATGGCCAGACAAACATTTCGCCACCGCAATGATTGTACACATTCGCGCATGTACAATTCGTAGCATCCCACACATGGGACGAGAGCCTCCCTCATGTAACATGGGTAAAAATAAAGCCATAATCGGGGTTTCCGCGCTCACTCCGTCATAGCCCCTTTCGTGGGCTTGGGATTCCAACCACTGCGGTTCCATTGACGATTACGTTGCCATTTGCAATGCTTTGTGCCGATTCAAATTTCATGTCCAGTCTGAAGTTGACAAAGCAAGTAGCTTCATCGAGCACATTCAACACATCCACCAACAGGTTCATGATATATTGGACAGAGCCAATTCAAAGTACAAGCAGCGCCATGTTCAACACCGGGTGCCACACAACTTCCACGTGGGCGAAAAAGTATGGCTACATTTGTAGAAGGAGTGCCTCACTGGACCCCACCGCAAGCTTTTCCCACTCCGATATGGGCCGTACACCGTCACCAAGGCTATAGGGAACAATGCCTTCGAGCTTAGTATTCCTCCATTCCTTGGTCTGCACCCAGTCTTCAATGTGGATTGCCTTCGCCCTTACTTCCCACCTCTACTGGACACCTCGGACATTGCAGAAATACTCACACCAATAGAGTTAAACCCAAACTGCATGGAACATGCCACCACAGATTGTGTCATGGATGTGCAAATCAAGAACACTCACCAACAGAAGATCCAACTGTATCGGATTGTCAAAGCTGGCCAACTCCTGCACCAAGGAAAGTGGTTCACTAGGGACCAAGTTCAGCAGAAATTTCCTCATCTCATGGAGGAACTTAACGCAATGGGGACCATTGCTTCCCAAGTGGGAGGAATGATCTGTGGATATTAGTGGTCACCCGCCTATTCCACTAGGGGCCCCACCATTTTCTCTTTCATTTTTTCAGTTTCGGCTCTTCTTACTATTTTTTGCAGTTTTTCGGGTCCTGAACTTCCAGAGTCATTTTGAGGCCCTAAACGATGTTTTTTGGGAAAACGAAGAGAAATATGAGTCCATGGACTGATGTTTCTTGTTCAAAATTTGTAGTCCTCGGATAGATATTTCTAATGAGGTATGGTATGTGTCAAACGGAGATCGTATGCCAAAGTTACGCCCCTGGGAAGTTGAAAGACCAATTTACCCAAAAGAGGCCCATAGTTTTGGTTCTTCATCTCCTAGGGTTAGGTTTGGCCGTTTAGGATTTCCCATTGTTTCTGTAACACAAATAGGCCCTCGAGCCTCATTGTAACTCAGTTCAGAGTCCTGTAGCCGCCACATCTCTTCTCAGAGATAGCTACCAGTGCCCTAGCTAGTTTTATTTCCATTCTGTCTGTAAGCAAATTCCAATTCTTTGATATTAATGAAATGAAGTGTTATTTCCACTGCATCTCTGTATTTATGGTTATATGTTTATTCTGTTGCGTTCCTGCATAAATCCGGATCAACTAGAATAACCTCTTCCTTTCATGCAATTTCAATTAGCCTTTACATTTAATGAATGGCGTTTTTTCATTTCTGTAATTAGAATCATGTTCATCTCCTTGCAATCTTGATATGCTTTCATAAGAAATTATATTTGCAGTTAGTTGAAGAAGTGGTCTTTGAGAACATTGATATGATCTAATGACTGAGGGCGACATGATTTTAACCTAACTTGTTGTGCATATAATACTGTCACCTCTAATTTTGTACGAACCCCAGGTTGATAATTGAAGTTGAGAAGCCTTGGGAGTTGCAACATCCTTGGTGCAATACTAGGGCTCATCACCCTTTGGTGCCTTTGTCGGGGAGGTGTATAAGTAGGTGTTGTTTCTACTTAGGAGTTAATTTTGTTTTGTTTTACATTAGTCTTATATATTTGAAAGTTTCAAAAAAGAGAGAGGGAAATTAAAAAAAAAAATAGAGCTAGTTCTTTCATGCGTCGAAGGAGTAGGGATATTCAAGGGAAATTCTTACCAAAAAACCCCACCCCCTCAAGTAGTCAACCTTCATTCTTCTTTGGTGATTGTGAAATTCCCTCTCTTACTACAGGGAGTTAGAAGACCCTCTAGGTGAGCAACCTAAAAATTTTGAGGAACCCATAGGGGAAGAAGAACCTATCTCACCTACCCAAACCATGGTTGAAAACATGCACAATGAAATTTTCCTTATCAAAGAAGCCATTGTGGAGGCCAGAATGAAGAATATAAGCTCTATTTCCCTTCCACATTTCCATGAACTAACCTCTGAGGATCCTAACACCTTCATGTTTGAGTTTGTTGTTGTATGGACCTATGACTATGCCTCTCATGAAAAGAAGCTAAATTATTTCCATATATCTTCAAAGATGAAACCTTGAGCTAGTTTATGAGTTTACCTGTAGGCAACATCACTACCTGGGCCCAAATGCAACACGCCTTCAATGACAAAAATAAGGATTACTCTAGGTCCAAAGAAGCAAAGGAGGAAATCTTTAGGATGACCCTCAGACCTGATGAATCCTTAGAGGACTATGAGGAAATATTCCAAATAAATTATAGGAGAGCTAATTGTACCCTTGACCCTGAGTCACTCAAGCTAGTTCTTCTCCAAGGGATTAGGGAGGATGTAATGGAAACCATAAACATGCTATCTGGAGGAGATATATACCAATTGCCTTATGATGAAATCAACACTGTATTCAAGAATCACTCTAAGGCTATTAGGAAAAAGGGAAGGTCTATCCAAGGCGTGGTCAGTTCATATCCCTCTACAACAACCATCAAAACATGAGATAGGAAGTATGTTGGAGGATTTTAAGAGTGAAATGTTGCATACCTTTCCCATGCAAATGGATACTATGCAAATTAAAAGGAAGCAAGAGGAAGAAAAAAGTGCACTAGCTATCTTCTGCTCTAGATGCACTAAGAGACACCATAGGAATGAGTGCACACTAAATGTAATAGAAGTCTGACCTGTCTATGAAGAGAACAATAAAACATAAAAAAATGTCCTTCTTTTCTAGGTTTGAAGGATGTATACCAAGGGGCAGAAGGTGGTTTAGAGAAAATTTGTTTCATTAACCAAAGAAGGCCTTAAGTCCCTCAACCATATCAATAAGGTATGAAAGGTGCACACTATCCTCATTACAATACAAATAAGAATGCACCTTTCTAGCCTTTGTACTCTTCCACTCATCCATCATGGCCCACACCTACTCCTTGGCCCTATACTACTCAATATCCTCCTTAGCATATTCACCCTCCTTTCCAGTCATATCCACCTCAATCCTCCCAATGGGGAAACCCCTCACATGGGTGGAGGCCACAGACAACCCAACCTCCTACTCTACTACCTCCACCTCAACCTAAAGTATAACCCCCTCACCATACCCCACCTAAGCAGCCTCAAATGCCTGCTCAACCCAATCCGAACCCGAACAATAAGCAGGCACAACAAGTTTACAGTGAGGATACATCTTGTCCTGCTTATGTTGTGTAAATCCAAGAGATCAACCTTTGTTATAGGAAGGTTCTCCCAGATAATCAACCACCTTCTCCACTCGAAGAGCTTGAATAAGAGAAGGAAGAGAGTTCCCCTCAAGCCAATTAACCTCCTTATCCTCAAAGGTTGGTCCACCCTAATCAACACACCATAGAAGAGGAAGAATGTTCCCATTTACAACAAGCTTATTAAGGAAGAATGCTTCAAAAGGCCTGGGAGAAGAAGAAGAGATACCCCCACTATCAATGTTGTTGGATAGTTATCTAATGTGATGCTTGGAAGGGAAATCTCCCTAAAGTACTTGGATCCTGGTAGCCTAGTAGTGGATGTGCATATTAACGACATTATGGTCCCTAGTACCCTCATTAACCTTGCGTTTGTAATCAATGTGATGACTAGGGAAACCATGCTAAAGCTCAACATCCAAGGGGCCTTGAGGAATACCACTATAATGTTGCATCTTGCAGACAAATCCATAGTAACTCCCGAGGGTGTTATTGATGATGTCATGGTATCCATTGACTCCTGAAGTACCCCACTGATTTCCTAGTCCTACAAACTAAAACCAAGTTTAATGGTTATCCTCTCATCCTATGAATAAATTTGTTGGCCACTGATGATGCCTACATTAGTTTTAGAGCTACGAATATGACCATTAAGAATGGGCATCTATGAAAACAACTTGTGTTGTACCCTCATGCTCAACCTTCTATTGAGCATGATTTTCCCTTGTGGTTAGAGGATGAGGAAGTTGAATAATTTTATCAAACATCCCTCTACCCAGTATTCAATCTAAATAATGTTATAGGGGGGACAACTTGATGAAGATGATCTTATCGACCATCTATTACAAAATAAACCCCCCACTTCAATGCCTGTTGATGAAATGATGAAAGAATATGAGAGTAATATTTGGATTGATTTGTGCTCTGCTGAATCTATCGTAGAACATGACAAGTTTGTGGATATTGGCCCATACAAAAATCTAAAGATCAACCCCTCTCTCTCAGCCGAGCAGGGAGAAAAATTATGTAGTGCGTTGAGGCAACACCAAGATTCTTTTTCTTGGGGATATAAGGAGATGAAGGGTGTGCATCCCTCAGTCTGTTCTCATCCTATCTAAATCAAAGAGGGATGAAATACTATGCACCAACCCCAGATAAGGATGAAACCATCTATTAAGGACACTGTAAAAGAGGAATTACAAAGGCTACTAGATGCAACGTTCATACACCCCATTTTATATAGAGAGTGGGTTTCCCATCTTGTTTTAGTCCCCAAGAAAAATGGGAAGTGGAGGATCTGTGTTAAATACTGAGAACTTAACAAGGCTACAAATAAGGACCATTTCCATTTCCTCTTCATTGACCAAGTCCTATATGGCCTTTGCATGGAAGAAATTTTTTTCCTTCCTATATGGGTTAGTGGGTACAACCAAATTCAGATCAGCCCTAAGTACCAAGATAAGACCACATTCACATTTCCTTTGGGTACCTTTTCCTATAGGGTGCTTCCATTCAGTCTGTGAAATTCCTGTGCTACCTTCTAGAGGGAAATTCTAAGTATATTTGTTGAACTTGTTCATGAAATCGTTGAGATATACATGGATGAATTCACTCCTTATGGATGTGACTTCCTGGAATCTCTTTATAATCTGTGTAAAGTCTTAAGGAAATGCATTGACATGAATATTTCATTGAGTCCCTAGAAATGTGAATTTTTGATGAATGAAGGGACTATCCTTGGCCATTCCATATCCAAGGAAGGGATACAGGTTGACCCAAACAAAATTTCCATAATTAAAAGGGTCCCGATCCCTAAAAAACAAAGAGATGTCAGAAGTTTCCTTCGATTGGATGAGTATTATAAAAGGTTCATTAAATACTTTAGTAAATTGGATTCACCCTTGTTTGGACAACTGGCTAAAGATTCAGACATTTATTGGACAAACAACTATCAAGAAGCCTTCAGAGTGCTAAAAGAAAAGCTGACCATTGCACCCATCCTTAGAGGTCCCAACTGGGCATTACCTTTCAATAGACACACATATGCATCATATAAAGATGTAGGGGAAACCTTAGGACAAGTGGAATAAATATTTCCTTATGCCATATATTTCATCAATAAGAACCTTTATAAATATGAGATAAATTATACAGTCACTAAAAAGGAACTCTTGGCTGTGGTAAATTCTTTGAAAAAGTTTAGGCATTAAATCACTCGTTATAAAACTTTTGTTCACACTGATCATGCAACCTTTAAGTATTTAATGAATAAACCTAATGTCAATGCTAGGATAATTATATGGTTGTTATTATTGCAACAATTTTATTTGACTATTATTGGAAAACTAGGGAAAGAGAATGTGGTTGCAGATTTCTTGTCAAGGCTAACCTTGCTTGTAAAAAAGGAAGAAATGGTAGATGATCAACTCCCATATGAACACCTATTTTTCATCTCGGTGCTTTCTCCTTGCTTTTCTGATATATCCAACTATTTGGTTGCTGGGAGGTTCCCTCCTAATATATCCTCCAAGGAGAAAAACAAGATTATTAGGAAAAGTGCCCCATTCACTTGGATTGGGGGAAATATTTTTCAGATTGGGGACAAATCAGATCCTGAGGAGATGTGTGAGTGAATAGGAGGTCTTTGAAATCCTCTCAGCATGCCATTATGGACCTTGTGGAGGGCACTTTGCTACTAATGGGACAACCTTTAAACTTCTACAAGCAGGATAGTACTGGCCCACTTTACATCAAGATGCAAGGAGGTACATGACTAGGTGTGATCAGTGCCAAAGGATGGGTAAGCCCACACCTAAGGATGAAATTCCCTTACAACCTCAAGTGACTATAGAGCCATTTGATAAGTGGGGCATGTATTTCATTGGGTCGAATGACCCCCCCATTGGGATAAAAGAAGTATATCATTGTGTGCAATTGGGATAATTTTAAGGATGGAAAATTATCTTGAAGTTTAAAAAATTGGCGAATCTCACAAGTCCCTAATATGAAAACTATAAAATTTTTATTGATGTATTTGTAAAATTATTCAAATTTATAATGATATTATATATATTGTCTATATAATGTGGGTGATTTTTAATGTTAAATAATTCTATATTGTAAAATTTGGGCGAATCATTTTTATAGAAAAATGGAAATTGGCGAATCTTTTTTTTGGGAAAAACCATAGAAAATTAGCCCACCTGCGAATATTAGCCCCTAAAATTTTCCATGGCAATTATTACCTCACTAAATGGGCTAAAACAAAGGCTATTAAGGTAGAAACTAAGAAGAAGGTGGATGAGTTTCTGAGGGATAACATATTCTACAAGTTTGGTTTTCCAAGAGAGTTGGTCACTGATCAAGGAACACAATTCACATCAAATATGATCGAAGATCTCTTGAAGTGGCACCACATCAAGCACATGGGATCCACTGCTTATCACCCTCAAGAAAATGGGAAAGTGGAGGTCACAAACAGAGCATTGGAGAACATTATAAACAAGGTTGTTAGTAGCAACAAAAAGGATTGGTAAGACATACTTGTAGAATCCACATGGTCCTACAACACCACTTGGAAGACGACCACTGGATTTACTCCATTGGAACTAGTCTATGGGAAGAAGGCCCCGTTGTCCGTTGAAATTGAATAAAATACCTTAAGGATGGAAGATCAGTTAGACTTGGACATCATTGCAAAAAAACAAGAGAGGATACTCCAAATTAATGGTTTAGATGAATTCAGGGTGCAAGCTCTCATGCACATTGAGGTAATAAAACTACAAAGGAAGATTTGGTATAACAAACACATTAGGGAGAAGAATTTTCAAGAAAGTGATTGGGCCCTGCTATATGATTCTAGATTCAATGATTTTAAGGGAAAATTAATGACAAGATGGATGGGTCCATATCTAGTGGAAATATGTCATGAGAATGGGTCTATCCAAATCAAAATAATTGATGAGCAAGTTATTACCTTGCTTGTCAATAGTTACACGTTGAAGTTTTATAAAAGACCTCTGTCCAAGGAAGAGTTCATTAGTTCAATCCATAAAGAGTTGAATGTGATTAGGAGGTTCACAAACCTTAATCCACAAAGATTCTAAAAAAAATAAAAAATAAAAATAAAGGGCCTAGATGAAACCTCCATGAGGCAAATAAGGCCAACTATAGGGTTGAAAACCCAATGAGGCAGCCCAAGAGCAAAAAAAAAAAATCAGAGAAGAAAAATAAGATGAAAATATCTCCATGTGAAAAACTACTCTAAGGCACCTAAGATAGAGATACCGGTTGAAAAACTCTCCAAAGGCAGCCTTCATATCTCAAAAAAGAGAAAAAAAAATAAGACACAACAGAGGAGTCCTTACATCAATTTTATTAATATTTCTCTTTTGCAAGACTCCAATCAATCATAAGGATAATGGTTGCAAAATAGGTTCCACATTTCACTTCTCCACTTTCCCAACCATCCATTGCCTTTTTTCCCTCATTCATCCACCTCCATACCTCTCTCTATCATCCAGCCAGCAATTGAACCATTTTTTTCCTCATTTTTGAAATCTACATGACTGTCCTGAACTGCTACAAGACTGTACTGAAGTGCTACAAGAGCAACCTGGAATGCTACAAGAAAGATATCCAATTGGAAAAAGGGGAAATAAGGTCACGTTTTCCTAGGGAAATGTTGGTAGAGGTCCACCAAAATTTCTTCATCACTCATCCACTCCATTTAGCGAAATTCATCCTCAAGATTCCAAATCTACCATACATAAAAAAATAAAACACAGAAAAAGGACCTTTCCTTCACATTTTTCACCACCTTCACCACCCTTTAATGATTCTAATCCTGTCCCTATACCCACTATAATTTTTCCTAATACCTGAATTCAATATGATGTATTGAGGGGGAACTAAGTGACTGCTACAGAAAGGAGATCAATCTTGTAGTAGATTGCATAGCTCCAACAAGATATTGAACCTATTTTTTTTTTTTTTAACAGCTCCAGAGTAGAAGATCTAGACACCCTAAGGCATCATGAGACCATTCCTAAAGCTTACAAAGGTCATACCATCCATTAAGAGCACACGAAAGTTCATGTATCCAATCCAACAACAATAGATAAAACACTGGAAGGAGGCATGCATGGAAGAAATATTTCATCAGTCGACTACATCATCATGTGTTGAAGACCAGTGCATAAGTAAACAAGGAAATTTAGCACCTATAAGGGTCAGTTAATCAATAATTAGCTCAACGACATCCTGCATGCATCTCTAGCACTTCGACATCACAAACACGCTTAGGTATGACACCCCTCACCTCTTCCCTATGCACATAATGGTAAAAAAATGTGTTTAATGATTGCAAATGTAGTTTTAATGGGCTGGAGGTGGCCAGTAAACTTGGCCACCTTCGATTAGTAAACTAGAATTCACTCATCCACCATGCAACATGGAAAATTCAATTTAGGTGGGGTTTTGATTACGAGGAGTGGGGGCAACGGTTAAAAAAGGAAATTCGTGCAAGAGAAAAGTCACCAAAGTGCTCCGAGCCATTACCACAAAAGGAATAAAAAGTACAAGGCTCAATTCCAGTTGCACAATTGCTCATTTCTATAAAATAGTTGGAGAGACCCACCAAGGCACCAAAGGATGAGCTAGATGATACAAGAGACTACCTAGGGTTCCACCGAATTGCTATAGGCTGAGTTTGCAGATGCTATAGGAGGATCTAAATTTTTATAGGAGCATAAAAAAAAATCTACAAGGATGAATTAAGGGGAGAAAGGGAGACAAAACCACTAAATTTTTCCTGAAACCTTCATGCACACTAGAGTCATCTTGGAAAGGGTAAGTGGCCTCATCCCTCTCTAATTTACATACACATGCATGAAGAATTAAGCTTAAATCGAGTATCCTGTAGCAAACCATTGTGCAGTAATATATTTTGAAAAATTATCATATGAGAAGGCAAGATATGGACATAGATTTTTTTTTCATAGTAAAAATTATCATCCTTATCCTCATTAGCCAAAAATAAAATTAGCCACTATCTCTGCACCTCAGAATGCTCTACGGAAAATATTGAAAATACAACTAATATAACCTAGAGAGGAAGCAATGGGAGTAATGGGAGGAGGTTTCAACGAAAGAAAACCCACAAACACAAAAATAATCCATCAACATCCCCCCGTTACGGAATTTTTTATAAGACATCAGTGGATGGGATGCTTTAAACAATTAAGGGATATGATGATGATATAACTCAAGAATTTCCCATGGCCCTCAATTCTGAGGGAGAAAATAGTGCCACTACTATTGTTAGAGGAATTTCAATCCCTTTGAATGAAAAATTCATAAGCAGAGTAACCACCCTACCCTTGGGAGTTCGATGGGGCAAGGAGGATAAGGAAATAGGTGTTACAACCAAGAAAAACTTCTTCCTTCATAAAGAGAAGCGCATAGAAGATAAAAATGGAGAGAGAAGAGAGATCCTACCTTACCCTTTAGATTAAGTGGCTTATCACATCCTTAAATACATATCTTGTGAGGGGAGGTTGAGCATTGTGTATGCATATCACTTTAGGATGCTCCATGAGTTAAGGTTCCAGGTAGAGTTACCCATTCTAAAGAGACTCAATGTTCCAAATTTCCTCTTATAATCCATCATTGAAATGAGCCATAAAGTAAGGGAAGTGAAGCACCAACACGTTTCCCATCATGGCCTCATCAAGATAATTGTCATGGATGCCTTAAGACACCTAAGGAACCTAGTGTTGTGAACTGACTTTGTAGAAATGGACAAGGAGGTTTTCATTGAAACACAAACCCTCACATCCACACAACAAGAAGAAACATCAACCTCTAGTACTAGGGGTAGGGAAGATAAGGAAGAAGAGAAGGAGAAAGCAGAAACAAAGGAAAGAGAGGGAGAGAAACAAAGAGAAGATGAAGAGAACCATAAGGAGCCGTCCAAACCTCAAGGGATAGAAATACACCCAAGACAATTCCCCTTGTACTTTAAAACAAGGAAGATCACCAGGAAAATGCAAGGGAAGCCTCAACCTTCTTCAAAAGTCCCTATCACCATTGACGAATCAACAAGCAAAAGGGAAGAAGTGGGACCTAGTGAAGGGAAGATTTAAGAATTTACCTCCCCCAAATCCAAGAGTAGACAACCTATGCAACCCATAGGGAGGCCCACCAATAGAACATTCACATTCAAGAGGCTCAAATCATAAGCTGCCCTGTTGCAAGAGAAAACATAGGAGCTATAGGAGAAAACAAAGGAGCTATAGGAGAAACAAGGACTGCTATAGGAGCAACAAGAGATGCTACAGGAAGAGGCAAACACATCCAAAGGAAAAGAAGAAGGTTGCTAAGAACTATAGGATCCTAATCCACAAACTAACCTTAAATCTTACTACAAATTTATTGAGGGATGTAGGATTATACTTGAGAAATTTTATATACCACTCTTATTTGAGTTGGAAAAAGAGAGAGGTAGAACTCATAGATGGACTCAAATTGAAAAATACAAAAATGTGGAATATGTGAGCCTCATTGAGGAAAAAGTAAATTAAATGAGCATGGAATTAAACAACTGAAGTTTAAGGGAGTTAGTGATGAAGGAGCATCTATAGACAGTGAAAAAAAGGCTAAGAGACTCACTTCAAGAAAAAGAGGTACAACTTGTCACTATGGAAAGTTTATCCATGGAAGCCATAAAATGCAGGAAGCCATCCAAATCCTATGCTATATTCCTCAAGAAGAAATGGATGAAATTCCATATAAAGACATTAACACAATATGGCAATTTACCTTTCCAATTTTACAAAAAGCTCACTGAATTTTGAAAAAATGAAAGTATTAAGGATAGAGCCAAACTGGCTGACTTTTACGTGCAAAATATGATTCTAACATACATGAACTTCTGGGACACCAACTCAATATTGGGGGACATGAAACTAATGGAATTAGCCTCTCGGTTCACCCATGAGGAAACACTAGCTGAAGAAGTAAAGAGGGCGATGACAAAAGAAGTGAGGGAGCCTTTATACATTAGAGCAAAAATAGTGAGCCCCAAGGCTGTCATTAGTAACCACAACCTCATCTCCACCGATCCTGAATTGGTACCTCGATATATGGAAGCCAAAGAACAAACTATCCTCCATTTTGAGGACACATTTAGGATGTTGGGGACATAAAGTTTGCAGGCTGTCCAAAATAGATGGCATGCCCTGCCTCATAGTTTAAAAATCAAGGAGTATCACTCTCCAAAAATACTAAGGAATGCCTTGGAGAGAACCCAACTATACTAAATAATCATGCAAAGGTTGAAGATCAAGTGGATAATACTCAAAATTAGTCATCCCTTACTGTTGGGCCTATAAGAGAGAAGAAACTAGGTAGAAGAAAAAAAGGAATGGAAAAACATAGAAGCAAATGTAGGTTTCTATCCATAGGAAGGAACACCATCTGAGATGCCTTGGGATGTCAGATAGGCCACCAGGGCCATGAATGAATGAAAACTTCAATGGTTGAGTTTCTTAAAGGGTGAGAAAAACCTTCAACGGGGGGGGGGGGGGGGTGATGATGGGTCCCATCAATAAGAATATTTTGAGGTCCATTATGCTATCCTTCAGCCCTTAAAAATATCATTTTCTCACATTAATTCACATTTTTAGCCATAATATTCTTAGTAATAAGACTAAAGGGTGCTTGTCATATTTCATGGACTAATGTGATTAATATGGAGGAAAAAGAAGCATTTTTGGAGATATTTACTATGCAAGGGCTTGGTGGAGACATCTAGAGAGAATTAGGTGGTTTGTACACTTCATTAACTCTCCAACTCAGCCTGAGATCAAATATTCCTCACCAAAAACAAACAACCAAGGAAACCCAAGTGCATGTGAAGATTAAGGGAACCAGATCCACCAATTTTGATATTTTGGAGGGTAGCATTCCTCCTTTCAAGGGAGCTTCCCCTCAACCACTTTTTGTATAAATAAACTAACCAAAAGGCTCATTAACATTCAATTTTTTTTGGAAGATAGGAGTCTCTACTGAGATCCTAGTGCTTGATACTGTTATTTTCATCTTTCATCTGATGTATGTGACTTATTTTCTATCAATGAGAAATTCATTGTTGGCCTGCATCTAAGTTAGTTTTGGAGGGCTGAAACCCTTGGGTTTGGGCCTAACCCAGAGGCTTTGGTACCTCTCTTGTGTTCTTTCCTTGTCCTTGTTAAAGTAATTGCAATTATTTTCTTGTTTAAATAGGAATTACATCAAAAAACTTGTAGTTGCAAGTATTCCTATCACCTCTCTTGTGGGAAGAGTGGTTGGAAGATCTACAACAACAACCCAAAAACTTGTGTTTATGATTTATTGGAAATTTTTAAGTGTTGGATTGTAATCCTTCTGCAACTTAGAAGTTAGTAGCATTGATTTGGAAATTAGAGTTGTGTTGTAGGGTAAAGTATATTTTAATAAAATTCAACTCATATTTTCCAAGTTAATTTATTTTTCTGTAATATTGATCATTTGATGCATGTGTTTGATTAAACTACATGGATTTTTGTTGACTTGCAAGGTGGGCACACTCTTCCATATCCACCTAGACTATTCCATCTCTCTCCTAGACACTTGCCATTGCTTCCAACTCTGCCACCAAGATCACTCTTCTAGGGGAAATGAAGGACACCATGGGCATAAACTTTGGTGCAAGATAGCCCTTAGAGGGGTACTAAGCTTAGTTAATGGGCTCCTACACCCTTCATTAACCTTCAAGATACCATTATTTTCCTAAAAAATCTCTCAGACTCTCCGCATGTAGCAAAATAGGCCCTCGTGTAGCAAAACAAGGCTTCCTATAGCACTTCTTGTAGCAGTCTTGTAGCTTTACTTACTTCAACCAAATTTGCTCTAGACTCTGACCCTTGAATTTTGAAGTTGAATAATGGCCCCCAAGCTCTAATTTCATTATTATGGAAGACCCTAAGACCACTCCAACCCCATCCTTTCCTCACTACAAACATAAGACATCAAGTAGAATTAGACTTAGCATTTTTTTCATTATTGTGTTGAAGATTGAATTTCTCGTTTTTAAGAAAGTTGCAAATGGATAAATGATTCATGCAAGTAGGGTATTTATTTTATTATGTGTGTAAATAGAGTATCATGGTTTACTTATGCAACTATATTAGCCTCTTCCTTTCATGCAAGTTGGCTATTTAAGAAAGTTGCAAATGGATAAATGATTCATGCAAGTAGGCTATTTATTTGATTAAGTGTGCAAATAGAGTATCATGGCTTACTTCTGCAATTAGATTAGCCTCTTCCTTTCATGCAAGTTGGATATTTTAAGCAAGTTTCAAATGGATAAATGATTCATGCAAGTAGGTTATTTATTTGATTAACTGTGCAAATAGAGTATCATGGTTTACTTCTGCAACTAGATTAGCCTCTTCCTTTCATGCAATTTCAATTAGCCTTTACATATAATGAATGGCATTTTTTCAGTTTTGTAGTTAGAATCATGTTCATCTCCTAGCAATCATGATATTATTTCATAAAAAAGTATCTTTGTATTTAGTTGAAGGAGTGGTCTCTGAATACCTTGATCTGATCTAATGACTGAGGGTGACATGAGTAGAACCTAACCTGATGTGCATATAACACTATCACCTCTAAGTTTGTACGAACCCCAAGTTGATAATCTAAGTTGAGAAGCCTTTGGAGTTTCAACATCCTTGGTGTAATACCAGGGCTCATCATGTCCATTCAACTAGAGGTAACCACTTGAACCACTGTGTTTGTTTATCATATACAAAACAATGAAGATATACTTTCAAACATTTTTTCACTATCTCAGTTTTCCCGTTAGACAGAGGATGATAAGATGAATGATGAGATAATTGAGTACCAAGACAAGAAAATAATTATGTCCACAAATTTCTAGTGAAAATGGGATCCTTGTCACTTACAATAATCTTTGGGATTCCATGTAGCTTTTGAATTGTTTCCATAAATGCAGTAGCAACTGTACTGGCTTTGAAAGGATCATATAATGCACAAAAGTGTGAACTCTTAATAAGTATATCAACTACCACCATGATGACACTCTTTCCTTCAAACTTGGGTAAACCTGTGATAAAATCCATTGGGACCTCCTCCCAAAGCTGACTTGGAATGGCTAAAGGTTGTAACAGACTCGAGGTCTTAATTGTCTCAACTTTATTTTGTTGGCAAACTAAACATTTTTCCACAAAATTTTGAATATCAAATTTAAGGCCATCCCAAAAGTATTCCTTCTTAACCTTGTGATAAGTAAAATTACTGAGTTCCCTCCTAAGGGGGAGGTGTGAAGTTCTGAAAGAATATTTTGGTTTAGTTTGGAATTCTTAAAAAGATATAAGCGACCTTTGTACCATAAAGAATAATTTTTCCAACTAAATGTATCATATGTAAATGGATCTTGCTACAAATTTTGAATGAGTGTCCACACCTCTTCGTCATTCTTCCATTCATCCCTTGCTTAGGTTATCCAATCAGGTTGGATAATAGAAATGGAAAAAATCAATGCTTCCACATCCTCATCTTTCTCACAACAACATTTCACTTCCATTTTTTGTATATGATTTCAAAGTCATAACCCAACATATTTGTGACCCATTTTTTCTGCTCCTTTGAAGATAATATTTGTTCCAAAGAGTATTTAAGACTATCATGATCTGTTTTTACCTTGAAATGTCTTCCAATTAGGTAAGGTCTCCATTGCTTTAGTGCATGTATTATTGTCAACATTTCCTTCTCATAAATAGGTTTGTGTAAATACTTTCATTTGAATGGATGATTTTATAAAGAAATGGGTCTTCCTTCTTGAATTCAAACAACACCAATTCCATTTCTTGAGGCATCACATTCCCCAATAAAATTTTTATGAATTTTGGCGTAGCTAAGACCGGTGCTTGGCACATTGCCTCTTTAAAATGTTCAAAGGCCTTAGTTTCTTATGGAGTCCAAGAAAATGCATCTTTATTTAGTAATGTTGTTAGAGGTGTTGCTATTCTCCCATAATTATTAACAAACTTGCGATAATACCCCATAAACCCTAGAAATCCTCAAATATGCTTTATGGTTGTGGGGATTTTCCATTCCTTAATGGATTTAATTTTGTTAGGGTCTACCTTAACACCCACATGAGATACAATATGACCCAAATATTCCACCTCCTCTACTCCAAAGAAACATTTGTAGGTTTTTCATATCTTTGTTCTCCTCTAATTGTTTGAGCACCCTGTTAACATGTTGAGCATGATCCTTCCAAGACTTGTTGTATATTAGTATATCATCAAAAAATACTAACAAAAATTTTCTAAGGAAGAGTTTGAAAATAGAATTAATAAAACCTTGAAATGTGGAAAGCGCATTAGTAAGGCCAAAAGGCATGAAAAAAAATTCATAATGTCCCTCATGAGTTGTGGATGTTGTTTTCAGAATAACCTCAGTCTTCATTCTAATTTGATGATATCCTAAGCGAAGATCCAACTTGATGAAGTAAATTTCTCCATGTAATTCATTCAACAATGATCAATGATAGGAATGGGAAATTGATCTTTAATAGTGAGCTTGTTGAGATCCCTATAATCTGGACACATATGCCATGATCCATCCTTCTTGTGCACCAATACTGCTGGAGCAGAGAAAGAAATTTGACTAGGTTGAATTATACCAGTCTCTAGCATTTATGCAACCATACATTTAATTTCACTCTTTTGGGCATATGGATATCTGTAAGGTATGATGTTTGGAGGAGCATTTCCTGGAATCAAATGAATAGCACGATCACGATAACAAATAGGTGGGTGTCCTTTGGGAGTCTCAAATACCTTGGAATGATTGTCCAAGAATTTTTGGAGATATGGAGAAATAGATGATTTCGGTGTTTGAACCTCTAGTGAGCATAATTGTGCAGTTACGCCTCATTGTTCATTCTTGAGAAGATTTTTCATGCAATTAGAGTTGATTATATTTCTTGGTTCCTCTGCGATGTCTCTTAATTCAAATTCATTTCCTTCCTAAAAAAATTGCAAGAAAAGTGCTTGAAAATTAAAATCTATTGTCCCCAAAGATTGTAACCATTGGACTCCTAGTACAACATCAACAACACCCATTGGAATGGAAATCACTAGACTATTCAAAACATATTATCCCATGGTTAGCTTGATATTATGTAAATTTATAGAGCAGTTTATAGTTCCTCCATTTGTAACCATCACTTGACACTCCAGTGATGGACATATGAAGCAATTCAATTCCTTGGATATCTTATAATGAATAAAATTATGGGTACTTGTTACACAACAATTTGTCACTGTCCCTGTACTCCCCATTACTTGATCCTAGAGGACCCATACAGTGACCCTTGTGTACTTTCCAAGCATGGAATAAATACCCCTAAACCACACTTTGTCTGCCAATTCATCTCCCTTTACAACTTTTCTAGAAGATCCCTATAAAAACCTGGTTTTCAAGGTCAGTGCTTTATTTCAGTGTCTAACTCGCACCTATAGCAGAAATTTTCACTGAGACCTGCGCTGATCGGCACTCTTTCTTAATGTTTGATCCACACCAATCCTCTTTAGGAAAGTTTTTTAAATAGAAATGAAGTTTCCATGACTAGAAGCTTCCTGAAGCGGAGAGCTGGAAGTTTGTTTTGAGGATATGGCCGAGCCTAATTCCACTTTGGGCTTCTTGTTCCGATAAAATAGGAACTACTCAAAAGGATAAGATTTTTTACTATTATTTTAGGGCCCATATCCTCCTCCTCCATTGTTATATAATGATACCTCTTTCACCTCTTCTAGCCTAGTTAGAAGCGGCAATCATAGAGAGAAGCAATTATAGTGTTATTATAACTTCGGGAGAATAGAGCAGAGTGTGATTGTTTTTGTGTGTTAGGAACATAGTGAGATCTTAGACCTTTGTGTATGAGAGTGTCGCAAACGTGTTTGGATATAGACCTGCCGAAGGAGAGCCTCAAAATCAAGGCTTGGTTGTAAACTCCCCTTGTCTTTATCATAATAAAATGAAACTGATGTTTATATTCCACTCTTGTTTACATTTATAATGAGATTTATAGAATTCATTGATCTGTTAGATAGGTTGTAATTTTTTAAATTTTTGTCATGATTTTACGCTTGTCGTGGTGTCTTGAATGTTTGTACAGGTAATCGAACGTTGGTAGCAGTGTGTATCGAGTTTGAGAAGAGTGACACACCAAGAAGCTTCGACGAAAGACGAAAACATAACATCAGAACAAGGTAGGTCATCTTCCTTACTTTAAATTTCATTTACAATAGGAAGATAGATGTTAGTGGTGAGCCCTGGTATTTCACCAAGAGTGTTGGGGAGTTTGAGTCTTAATTTGTAGAAAGGAAATGACATAAATGAAACTAGTTTAATGTGCAGAAAGGAAATGACAGAAATAAACTAAATTAAATTGCTAAAAAGAAATGACAGGAAGGAAACTAAACTAAATTGCTAAAAGGAAATGAAAAAAAGGAAACTAAACTAACTTGCAGAAAGGAAACTAATTTAAACCACACTTAACTTGGCCAATAAGCTAAACACACCCTACTTATCTTATGCTCTATCTACCATGCTTCTATCCATGCATCTAAGCTATCCATGAATTAATTCTAATTGAAAAAGTGTTGATTTGCAGCTTGGAGAGGAGAGGGAAAAAGGTGCTAATGGAGGGATAAACACATGAAACCAAGCTTAGTAGTGGAAAGATGGGGTTTAAGCTTAATTAAAGCTTTATTATGGCACAAAAATGCTTTGGAGTGGAATGATTTAAAAAGTGTGATGGCGGAGTTGCGATGGAGGGTGATCGTAATTGGAATTTGGAGCAATAAAGGTTAACATGAACAAAATAAAAAGTACGATTTGTGATTTGCGATGTGAGATGTAGCTGATGATGTGGTGGCGGGACCAGTGGATGAGTACGGAGCGATATCACAATCGGAAGAGAGGAGCGGTAAGTGTTAACGGGAACGAAATAAACAATGTGATTTGCGACTTGCGATGGGGATAAAAGCTGCGGAATGTGATTTTCAATAGGGAAGACGTGGCAGAGTGCTACAATGATGTCACAATCGGTGGTGGGGAGTAGTAAGTGTTAACAAAAACCAATGAAAGATGTGATTTACGAAGTGTGATGCGGCAGAGTATAGAGGATATCGCAATCGGCGTCGGGAGTGATAAGTCTTAAAAGAAAATGAAAAAGGTTGCGAAGTGTGATTGTGAAAAGGCTAAAGGTTGCGAAGTGTGAAATGCGACGGGGTAAAAGCTGCGATTTGTGATGTGGCAGAGTATGAAGAATATCGCAATCGGTGTTAGGAGTGGTAAGTCTTAAAACAAAAGGGAAAAGGTTGCGAAGTGCGATTTGCGAAAAGGCCAAAGGTTGTGATGAGTTGGATGACGTGGCAGTGGGACCGGTGGCAGAGCACGATACTAATATCATAATCAGTAGATAGGAGCGGTAAGTCTTAAAAGGAAAAAGGAAAAAAATGCAAAGTGCGATGTGCGATGCAACAGAGTTATCACAATCAACATTGGAGTGGTAAGTCTTAAAGGAAACCAATAGAAACTGTGATTTTTGATTTCTCAATATCATAATATCGCAAGGTTGACGGAGAAGCGATAGTGCAGTCAGAAGGAGAGTGCGAAGTGAAAAATGTGATAGCGAGAATTTCGAGGAGGAAAGCCCAAGGTCAAACTTTAAAGTGTTTGGAGGGTTTTCAAGTTAAAATGGTTGCGATAGCTGTGCAAAGTGAAAAGAAGGGATAGAAGGTGAACTTCAAGGTTTTGGGGGACTTTTCGAGAATAAAAAGGTCCCGGTAGCTACGATAAGAGAAAAGGAAGGAATAGAAGACATAACCACTATGCACAGGGGCGTAACACAGTGTACAAGAGCATAAAAATAGAGATGGAAGGAAAATGGAAGATGAACCGGGGGGTGTTGGAGAAATTTTCTGGGACTGTTGAGACTTATCCCTACAATCAAACCTGCTGATTCATGCATGAAAACAGAAAAAATGCGTGGTAAAAACAATGAATAGAAATCAATTTTTGGGTCTGTGGGAAGGTTCACCCCCCTCGAGCTCTATTGACAGAGTTGAGAAGGGGGTCTTGATCCACAAATTTTTGGTTTTTCTCCTATATTATATTCCTCACAAGAAAATGAAACCTACAGTAGCACATTGAAAGAAAAACTAAACAACAACCTGAAACATAAACGAAATTATCAGAAGTAGAACTAATGAAATGACAGAAAGCATAGAACAAATACAACAGAGAGGCTGAGGCACATGGATTGGGCATGAACCCACAAGCCTAGCTCTATGAAACTTAAATCAGTAAAATGAAATCAGTAGACTGCTCATTTCATAAAAGAATATCCTCATACATTTTTGAAAGTTTGATTACTGAAAATAATAAAAATCTCAATAGTTTGCAACAAAGTTTCGATCCTTCCTAGCTCGAGCTTTGCTCTATTTATTCTAAAGGGTAGCTACCAAAATCTCTCTAGAAAATAGTGATTGAGTCCACTTGACTCCAAGTAAACAAATTTTGAGTGCATTCCTCTTTGAGTTGCTTGGCTGCCTCTGGAATTCGAATTGCTGGAGAGAATCCTTGGGGATCCTTTGGCTGCCTTTGGAATTCGAATTGCTGGAGAGAATATTTGGGATCCTTTGGCTGCCTTTGAGAGTCAAGGAGGGTGGAAAATCCTCCTATAATTTCTCCTTGCTGTCTCCTCCAAGTCTTTATGATAAAATCCTTATAAAAATGCTAATAATTCATGATTTTCTGCACTCAACCTCATATTAGGCATTCGGAGTATGTTAGCCTTAATCACCACCTATACTAGCATCATAAAACCAAATAATAATAAAAATGAAAGAAAAAGAGATTTAAGAAGGAAAATATGTGAATATTAACCCCTCCAAATATGCCTAATAATGGAGCTCATCATCACCCCCGTACTGAATGGTTGCTCATCCTCTAAGCAACTAATCCTCCTTTGACATTTCCTTAAATGCTTTAACAACCCCCCTGATTTCCTGAGGAAGGCGTGTGGGATTTTCCCCAAGGGGGTAAAAACCATTATTCTTTTCTACATTCTCCCATTCTCTATCTTGTGCATTTGTGTCCTTTTCATCATTTAGCCCCAGCAGCAAAGGTAGACTGAGCTTTAGTCCCAACCATTGGATATTTTTTGGCCTGCATGGCCCTCTTGTCTTTCTGGAGTATGGTACTCTCTACTCTTGAGGCTGTGAGGGAGGCTGTTGCATCTCCTATGGCTGGCCATAATGCACTCATCTTCTATCTTCCTAGAAACATCATCCAAGTGGCCTATTACCTGTGTTTGAGTCTGAAGGTAGCTTTCAAATAGTGCAGGGTCCTTTTCAATCTCTCGATGGTTAAGGATGACTCCTCTTGGGTTGAAAAATTCTGGTATGATATATAAGGGTTCTCTAGTTCTTCTTCCCATGACCCTCCATATCTATTTTTCTCTAGTGTCCTCACGCTTCATCGAATATGCTAGAACCATTAGCTGCATATCCCCCATTGTGGAATTGGGGTCCCAAGTATCTATATTTGTCAGCAAAAGGTTATGCACATAAAAATTTTCCATTTTTATCTGATTAGCCATGTTAGCTTGCTTGTAGAAGTCCATGAATTGCCTACAATCTTGAAAAGTTAGCGATCCATCGGAGGCTAGAGTTTTGATTTGAAATAGGAGCCATTTATCCTTGAGGTACACAACATATGAGTCCGAAGGGAGTCTGTGCTGAAGGGCTTCTATGCATAAGTCTGCCATGGTGGCTACTTGCTGCCATTTTTGCTGCAATTGCTCCTTCAGTGCTACATTCTCTACCTGTGCCTTCAACAACTGCTCCTTCAGAACTATTTCTTCAATTCTTTCCTCCTCCCTTGGTGATTATTTAATGATAATCAAGCTCGTGGGAGGAGTTTCTGGCTCTCTTTTATTTATCCTCTGAATCTTGTCAGCTCAAAAATACATAGAGGTATTCCTTTTTGTCTTTGTGCTCAGAGGAGATAAGGTGGCAATTACCTCTTTATCTTGAGGGGATGTGGTGCTGTGTTGTGAGTCTGTTTCTTGCTCACTTTCTGCTACCTCTATGACTTCTATTTCCATCTCTTCTGTTTTTCTGTGGCTCTACCTCTTTTCCTCTTCTTCTTCTAGTTCTTCTTGTTCCTCTCCTGGTTCTTCTTCTTCTTCTTGTTCTTCTTATTTTCTTCGTATTGGCTAGAAGTGGAATTATACCTTGTTTGGGTTGCCATAAAAGCTTCCCTGCTCATATTTATGAAAGAAGACCAGGCCATGGGTAGGGTGACGCTGTCCTACTATTGTTGTTGCATGTTGTCCCAAAATACGCGGCTGAAGCTCACTGTTGTATACAGTTGGATCCTCTTCTTGTTAACTAGCTGATACTGCGTGCCTCCTCTCGTCCTCCTCCAATCCAACTGATTTAATTTTTTTTGCTGGCCCAGGTGGCATGTACTTCCAGTTTTTTGAGTCATACTTCACAATGGTGGCCAAGTTAACTGGTCACCTTTTTGCCTCTTAAACTGTTAGTTTGCAAATTTAATTATTTCCGGCCATTATGAATGTATAGCGAGGGGTGAGGGGCTATACCTGAGCTTATCAGTTACTGTCAAGGTGTTTGCAAGAGCGAGAATTTGGAGACAAGCCTATTAGATGCTGCGTTCTTCCTTATTTTCCTATTTTATGAGTGAGCAGCTTGCTGAATAAGAGACTCTCTGAGTTAGCTGCTAGTATTTCTTGCCATTTCTTCCTGTTATGGATGCTGCGTGGGGGTCCTCCAGATGCCATGGGTGGCAATCTTGTCTTTCCTAGGGTCTGATTTATCCGCTCATCTCTTTGTTTTTTTCTTGTTGTTCATGAACACATTTTTGGGCTGTAGGAATTCCCTGATGTCTGTAGTAGTCCGTGTTTTTCTTTCTTTGCTACATTGTGCTCAGGAATGGAGGAATGTGGTGTACGGAGGTGATGGAAAAAGTTATGAAAATGAATGGAGTGAAGGATGGGATGGATGGTAAAATAGAAGAAGGGAAAAGAAGATGAATGCTTCCTTGTGTTTCCGGAAGCCATTAATGACCTACAAAACAACAAACACAGAAAACAAAAGATGCAGTTGTATTTTTTTTTAAAATTTTTGTTTTGTTTTTCTTTATAGAAAGTGGGCTGCCTCCATGGAGGTTTTCAACCCACAAACTTGCGTTGGGTGCCTCAGAGAGGGTTTCACCCATGGATCTTTATTCTCTTTTATCTTTTTTTTTGATCAAGTTTTCTACCTCCATCGGGGTTTTCAACCCACAAGCTTGCCTTGGGTGCCTCATAGAGGTTTTTGTTATTTTTTGTTTTTATTAGGAGGTGTGGGAAACTATGGAGTTTCCCATCACACAAACCTCTCTGCTTATTGAATTTATGAACTCTATCCTTGACAAAGGATTCTTGTAAATTTTAAGTTTGATCATTGACAAGCAAGAAGATTCTTTCCTCATCTATGGTTCTGATTTGAACTATGCCATTATCAAAAGATATTTCCACTGTGTAAGGTCCCAACCATCTTGTCATCATCTTGCCTTTGAAATATTTAAACCTTGAATCATACAAAAATGCCCAATATCCTTCTTGGAAGGTCTTTTCTTTGATGTTATTGTCATGCCAGACCTTCCTTTGTAGCTGAACTACCTCCGTGTGAAGCAGTGCTTGCATTCTGAACTCATCCAATCCATTTAGTTGCAGAAACCTCAATTTTTGGGCATTTGATATATCCATATTTAATTCAGCTGCCATTCTTAAAGTATTGAATTCAAACTCAACTTAAAGTAGAGCTTTCTTACGATAGAATAGTTCATAAGGAGTGAATCCTGTTGTTGTCTTCCAAGTAGTGTTGTAGGCCCAAGTAGCTTCTACCAATTTGTTTGCCCAATATTTTCTACTGCTGCTCACAAACTTGGTGAGGATGCTCTCTAAATATCTGTTAATTACTTCTACTTTTCCATTCGCCTGAGGGTGATAGGCAGTAGAATTTCTATGCTTAATCTTGTGCTTCCTCAAAATATTCTCAATGAGGTGAGAGGTGAATTGTGCTCCCTATTCAGTGAATATTTTTATGGGGTACCCAAAGTTGTAGAACACATTCTCCCTTAGAAATTCTGCTACTTTCTCCTCGATTTCTACCTTCACTGCTTTTGTTTCAACTCACTTTGTCAGGTAATCAGTGCAAATTATGATATACTTCTTTCGTCCGGATGGTGGATCGATAGGTCCAACAAAGTCCATGCCCCACTTGTCAAATGGATCAAGAGCCACTTGAGGGTGCAAAGGAATCTCATAATTTTGCATGGGTTTCTCCATCCTTTGGCATTGGTTACACCTGATGGTGTATCTTCTGGAATCTTGGTGAAGGGTAGGCTAGTAGTATCTTTCCTGCAAAACTTTGTAAGCAGTTCTTTTTGCAGCAAAGTGGCCTCCACATGTGCTGTCATGACATGCAGAGAGGATATAAAAAATTATTCCTCCCTCACACATCTCCTTAGGATTTTATAAGGGCCTAGCTTGAAAAGGTTTCCCCCAATCCATGTGAAAGGGGCACTTTTTCTGATGATTATGCTCCTCTCCCTGAATGAAAAATTAGGAGGGAGTCTCCCAGCAACCAAGTAGTTGGATATATCAGAAAACCATGGTGAGAGTGATGATATAGCAATGAGATTATCATATGGTAGCTGGTCATCCACCATTCCTTCTTCACCTACAGGGAGAGCTAACCTGGACAAAAAATCTACAACAACATTCTCCTTTCTAGATTTATCAGCAATAGTTAAAACGAATTGCTGCAAAAGTAACAACCATCTAATTATCCTAGCATTAACATCCACTTTTTCATTAAATACTTGATGGCTGTATGTTCAGTGTGAACAAAGTTATGATATCCAGTTACATAATGGCTGAACGTCTCCTTCTTAGTAACATTATAATTTAGTTCGGCCTTGGACAAGATCTTGCTGATGAAATAAATGGCATAAGGGTTTTTATCCTCTAATTGTCCTAATACTACCCCTACAACTTTGTTGGATGCATCAGTGTGGATGTGGAAAGGTAGAGTCCAATTTGGACATCAGAGGATGGGGGCAATAGTCAAATTTTCCTTAATGAGCTCGAAAGCCTCTTGACAAGGAACAGACCAAATAAACTCAGAATCTTTGGCCAATAACCCAAATAATGGCAAAGCCATCTTGCTGAAATATTTGATGAACCCCATATATTAACATGCTAAGCTTAAGAAACTCGTGACATATTTCTTCTTTTGAGGAGCTGGTACCATTTTGATGATAGTGATTTTGTTTGGGTCTACTTGTGTTCCTGCTTGGGATATGAATTTTCCTAATATAACCCCTACTTTCTTTAGGAATTCACACTTTTCTGGGCTCAAGGAGAGATACATCTCAATGCACCTTCTTAGTACTTTACCCAAATTGGAGAGAGCTTCCTAGAAGTCATCTCCATATCGTGTGAAATCATCCATGTAAATTTCGACAGAATCATGGACTAAATCAGAAAATATGCTCAGGACAACTCTTTGGAAGGTAGCTGGGGCATTTCACAACCCAAAGGGTAGGACTCTATAAGCAAAGGTACCTCAAGGGTAGGTGAAAGTAGTCTTATCCTAGTCTTTAGGGTTAATTTGAATCTGATTGTACCCACTGAACCCATCTAAGAAGGAAAATAAATTCTTCCCTGCAAGGCCATCCAAGACTTGGTCTATGAAGGGAAAAGGGAAATGGTATTTCTTGGTGGCTTTGTTAAGTTCTCGATAATAAACACAAATTCTCCACTTCCAATTCTTCTTTGGGACTAGGAAAAGAGGAGATACCCACTCACTGTCGGATATAGGATATATGAACCCCACATCCAATAGTTTCTGCAACTCTTCCTTGACTATGTCCTTCAGAAACGGGTTCATCCTTATTTGGGGTTGTCTCACAGTATTGCATCCTTATTTGATGTAAATATGATGTTTTCACACTTAAGGATGCACCCCTTTCATGTCCTTGTAATCCCAAGAAAATGCATCTAGATTTACTTTCAAAAGCTGGCATAGTTGCTTCTCTTCTTCATTCGAGAGGTTTGGGTTGATTTTCAAAGATCTAGATGGGCCAAACTCATTAGCCTTGGTGGATTCAGAGGTTGACTCAATTGAGTTCACTTCCATCCAAGGTTGGATTTCAGACTCTTCGACTAAGGTTTCGAGAGGAATGTTAGTGGAGGACTGGTTTTGAATGGTATGATTGATGAGTTCATCTTCATCAAGCTGCCCCCCTCTAAGAATAACATATATGGTACACATAGGGGCAGTGTTATATAACTCATCTTCTTTATCCTCCAAACATATAGGGAGATCATGATTAATGATAGGCTGGATTAGAGGATATAACACTAGCTGTTTAGACAAAGGCCCATTATTGATAGTAATGTTTCCGGCCTGACAACTAATATAAGCATCTGTAGTGGCTAACCAAGGTCTCCTAAGATGATAGGGTAACCATTAAACTTAGTTTTTGGTTGGAGGACCAGGAAACATGTAGGATACTCCCAAGAGTCAATGGTAACCATAACATCCTCAACAATTCCTTCTGGAGTTATTGTGGACTGTGCAAGTTACATAACTGATGTGGTTTTCCTCAAGTCCCTTGGAGATTAAGTCTCAACATAGTTTCCTTGGACATGAAATTGATGGAAGCCCCTATATCAATCAAAGTGTTGGGGAATATGATACCATCTATATGCACATCAAAAAATAGACTAACAGGGTCCAAGTACTTTGGAAATATCACCCTCCCTAGCATTAGGTCAGACATTTTTCCTACCACATTGATGGTGGGGGTATCTCTCTTCCTTCTCCCAGGTTTCTTGAAGAAATTTTCTTTGATGAGCCTATTGTAGATAGGGACATACTTAATGTCTTGGAGAAGTGGTATCTTTACACACAAATTTTCCAATTCTCCCAAGAGTTCAGTCTCCTCTGGGGTGTGCTGACTAGGGTGGATCAAGCTCTCAGGAAAAGGAGGTTGCTGGATCTAAGTGTTGCCTTCTTCCTTTTCCTCCTCAACCTTTACAGGTGGAGATGGAGGATGGTTGTCTGGGAGTACTCTTCCTGACCTGAGAATAACCTCCTATATATCCACAGCATAAGCTGAATAGGATGTTTCTCCACTGGGAGCCTGTTGTGCCTGTCTGTTGTTTGGGTTCGGATTTTGTTGTACAGGTATTTGGGGTAGCCTAGGTGGAGCAGCATGAGTAAGCTATGGTTGAGGTTGGGGTGGAGGAATTAGAGAAGTTAGTTGATTTTTTTGAGGCTTCCACCCTTGGGATGGATATTTCCACTAAGGTTGTTGTGGAACATACTGTTGGAATGGTTGGTTTACTGGCTGAGGATGACATGAAGGGTTGTAAGGAAAAATAATAGGTTTAGTCTAGGATGGAGGAGTGGGGGTGTATGAAGTTTGCATGGGTGCACTCTGATTTTTGTGATAATAAGAGTAAGGTGCACCTTGCATACCTTGTTGATATGGCCTAAGGCCTTGAGTCCTTCTCTGTTTGATGAAACATAATTGCTCTGTCATTGCTTCCCCACCTTGATATATAGCCTTAAGTCCAGGTAAGGAGGGACACTTTTCTATGGCATGATTTTCCTCATAGAATAAGCAAACCTCGATGACATTCAGTGGACATTCATTTCTTGGGTGCTTCCGGGTACATCTAGGACAAAATATAGCCAGGGCTCTCTCTGCCTCCTCTTGCTTCCTGTTGACCTGCATTGTGCCCATTTGCAAAGCAAGGGTGTGCAACATGTCACTCTTGAAGTTCTCTAGCATATTCCCATTCTCATGTTTGATGGAGGTGGAAGAGGAAGGGGTATTGGATGTACTATGGCTAGCTGTGCCCTTCTTCCTAAATTCCCTAGAATGGTTCCAAAAGACAATTTTTATTATTTCATAGGGTTGTTGGTAGATATCTCCTCCTGATAGCATATTCAAGGTTTCTATCATCTCTTCTATGATCCCTCGAAGAAGTACAAGTTTAAGTGAGTCAAGATCGAGAGTAAAATTGGCTTTCTTATAGTTCAATTGAAACCTCTCTTCATATTTCTCTAAGGATTCATTTGGCCCTAGAGTCATCCTAAATATCTCATCCTTAATTTCCTTAGACCTACAATAGTCTTTGTATTTGCTACTGAAGGTATCTTCCATCTATGCCCAGGTAGTGATCTATCCCCAGGTAGACCCATGAACTAGCGCAAGGCTGCATCCTTAAGGGTGGATGGGAATAGCTTCAACTTCTGATCATCAGACGTGTAATCGTAAGTCCTAAAAACAACAAAAAATTCAAACATGAAAGTGCCAGGATCCTCAAAGGTAAGTCCATGGAAG
This sequence comes from Pinus albicaulis, assembly GCA_034641835.2. Taxonomy (NCBI): domain Eukaryota; kingdom Viridiplantae; phylum Streptophyta; class Pinopsida; order Pinales; family Pinaceae; genus Pinus; species Pinus albicaulis. The sequence goes on along the minus strand of CM076576.1, from coordinate 859,489,718 downwards.
TGTGGAAGATACGAGGGGCTAATGTTTTTCATCTTAGTTTCCCCATCTGCCTCTCTTATGGGAAAGGATCTCTGGATCCCAACCATGGTTAAGATACGTGAAGCAGGTCCCTCAGTTGAAACAAGGTCTTCATCTTCTTCCCCAATAGGATCCTCAAAATATTCGAAAGGCTCTCCTATAGGGGGTTCAATTTCATTGCCACTAAAGAAGAGTGAAGGGTGTCTAGGAGGTGATGTGGGGGTTTTAGGTAAGATTTTGAGTATTCCTACTCCTACGAGGCATGAAAATCAAATATTTTTGTATTTTTTCAATATTTATAAAATGACATGAAAAGAAAGGAAAGCAGAAAATAATGCTAAAACAAAATCAAAGCATCTACTAGACACCTCCCCGGAAACAATGCCAAAAAGTGGTGAGCCCTGGTATTGTACAAAGAATGCTGCAACTCCTAGGGGCTTCCCTACTTTACTTTATCAACCCGGTGTTCGTACAAAATTGGAGGTGACAGTGCTATATACACAGCAGATGCATTCTATTCATCTCATCCTCTTCTGCTTTACAAAAGGGTGCTATTTCTTAAACTATGATAAAAACTAAAAAGTAAATTGCTGGAAGGAGATGACAGAAAGGAAACTAGTTTAATGTGAAAAAAGGAAATGACAGAAATAAACTAAATTAAATTGCTGAAAGTAAATGATAAGAAGGAAACTAAATTAAATTGCTGAAAGGAAATGACATAAAGGAAACTAAACTAAATTGCAGAAAGGAAACTAATTTAGGCACTCAACCTCCTTATAAAAATGCTAATAATTCATGATTTTCTACACTCAACCTCATATTAGGCACTCAGAGTATGTTAGCCTTAATCACCACCTATAATAGCATCATAAAAGAAAATAATAATAAAAATGCAAGAAAAATAGATCTAAGAAGGAAAAAAGGTGACCATTAACCCCCCCAAATATGTCTAATGATGGAGCTCATCAGTTAGTATGTTCCCTTGTTGCTAGACCCACCCTTGGGCTAGAGGGATCGCCTCTGTCTGCAGAGGGGATTTACCTTCACAACAAATAGGCGACTCCATTGGGGAGTTTCCTTTGAGTTTGTCACTCTTTGAGGTCTTACTCATTCGACGAGTTTAGTCAAACAACCATTTCCCTGTTTGTTCCTATGTTTTTCATCAATTACAATCTTTTAGTTTTTTCTTGAAGTGGTGAGTCTCGTCCTGGTTAGGGGAAATTCTTTTGTTTGTTTGTTTGTTTTTTTATTTTTTGTTTTCATTTTATTTTTCTTTTTATTTAGAAATCAATGCTTTTATTTTTCTCACAGTCGTGCCGATCAGGCCAATCAGCGCTAGTTGTCAGTTATACAGTCGCTCCCATTGGGCTTTCAACACTAGTTTCAGCCCCAAAAGTCATGCCCATTCCTGTGTGTGTGAAAAATTAAGGCTTTTTCCCTAAGCCTTTCACCAGTGTGTCTTGAACTTCTGATCCTTTTCTCTGTATGACTTACATTTTCTCCCCTTCACTCAAGTTGGTTTGATTGGCTTGTTGGCTTGGTTTTTGGTTGTTTTTTTTGTTGTTTTTGTTTTTGTTTTTGTTTTCTCTGTTGAGACGTGCATCCTAACGCCCTAGGTTTTTCTAGGATTGTGCATCAATTTCCTAGTTTCATGCTTCATGGGACATCGCCATGCTGATTGAGTCAGTCTCCTTGCTTGGTGAGCCATCTCTAGTTGATTTCCTTTTTCTTTTTGGTTGATAGAGTGGTCAAGTCTCAAGTGTCTGTCCGAGTTCATTTGGTCCGCTTGTTCATTTATGAGCATAGATTACATTTCTCATTGTTCAACAGAAACATTTTTTTTGTATGATTGCTTGATGTAAAAGGGAATGAATGCCTTGTTTTGAGCCCATGCTTTGGAAGTCCTCTTTGTGCTTGAACTCATATGTCTTGTAGCTTTTTGAGGAATTTCGTTACAAAGTGTTCAAAACAAGATTGTATTCTTAATTTTTGTTGCATCCTTTTTGCATTAAGGACATTTTCATTCATTTAGTTTTCATCTCAAAGTTTTCTTTTCATTAAAATGCATTAGATCAAGTTGCATTGAGAAGTAATTTTTGAAATTTATCATTGGACTTAGATTACATAGTTTAATGATTGAAAACTAAAAGTTTCTTTGAGTGCATTCTCTTTCATTAAAAGCATGCATTAATGATATTCTCATTCCATCGAAAAATGCATTGAGTGTATTCTTATTCATTCAAAATAAAAAGGAAATTGTGCATAGATTACAATTGGATAGCTTTCAAAAAGAGAATTTTGCATAGATTACATTGCATAATTCACATCTTTGAATATTTTAGATTATTTTGGGATAGTGAAAGTCATCTAGTTAGGAAAAATTTTCGTTTGCAGTATTACTGTTTGTTGCATCATTGTTCGAGACTCTTCCCTTAACTAGATAACATTCATCAAATTGAAAGATTTCTTTTCTCATATAGCTGCATATAGAAGTTATCTGATGACAACAGTAGGGCCTTGGAATTGAAACGTAATTCAAGATAAACCATAAAATTAACTCAATCAACCTAAGGAAGCATTGAAACGTAATGCTCACATTTATAGGTATAGGCTATTGATGTGTTCTAGTGTCATTAAACCTAGCATCTGTCTTTCGCAATCTTGCATTAGACAGCACTAGTACATAATTGTGCTCCCTGTACCATCACGTATATAAAGGGAGACCCTTTAGATTGCAATCCTTTATCCACAATAAGTCGAGTCTGCTGCCCTGTAACTGTGATACATTGAATACATCATTCTGGGAGACTGCCTGCACGTACGTTAAGTCCTTGGTCATTTCTCTTTCATTTGATCACCAAGGTGTATATTGCAGTTCACGGGAGCTTGGTACACCCTTTTGCCTAGAGTTTCTAAGTAGTCATTTTCATCTTTCCCTGACTCTTTAAATTTGAAAACATCATCAAGCACTTGTCCTTTCGAGCTTGTTCAATTGAAAGTGACCAGAGTCACCTTTTGTCCTTTTCTCGACACTTAAAACATGAAAATGCAGAGTCTTGTTTCAATGTTATAAAATTGACTACCCATGGAATATTCCTGGTTAAAGTTATATTACTTAGTGATTCTTTAAGGTTGATTCCAATGGGAACATTTCCAAAGTTCACTAACCAAGGAATCCCCTCAAATGGAAATCCTGGTCCTTTTCCTTCATTCGGGAATGTTGGTGCCCCGTATATGGAAATGTTGTCCGTCCCGGGATTAACCATAGGTCTTCCGGTTTGGTTATTTTCGACCCTTGTGGTTTCGAACATCCGAACAATTTCTCAACCAAGTTCTCCTCCGCCTGAACCATGTCAACCCCATGTTGATCCTAAGGTTGACCCCTCACCTTCTTCACCTATTTATTCAGCTCGTTCTTCCTCTTCGCCTGGTGAAAATATGGTTTCTAATAACCGGGTGGCTAAGAAGAATAAGGAGAAGTCGAAGAAGAAGAAGGAAAATAATCTAGGGGGAAAATCATAAACTATTGCTACCCATGCAGCTAATATTGAGAAACCTCCCACTCCGTCTCGCAGAGTCAAATTCCCTTTCAATCTATGTGAGGGTGATCACCTTCTTCGTGATTTCCTTGGTATTCCCAAGGTGTTAGAAGTGTGGTCCATTGGCTCGATTCATCCTTCATCATCAAACTCTGGGCATCATGCTGATGATAAGCCTTCAGCTAGAGATAATGAGACTCATAAGAAACATGGTAATATCAAATTTCCCTGTAGGTTGTGTGAAGGGAACCATCCCATTCACCTCTATCCTTATATGGATGAAGCTTCTAATGTATTGGATACCCTTTTCGCTTCTAAATCCTATCTTCTCACTGGTTACCAAAATTTTTCTTCAAGTCCTTCGATGGTTGATTAAGTCATTGATCGAGATTCATCTCTGGGTAATTCCACTCTCTCTGAAAGTTAGTCTCCCAAGCCCATCTCCGACCAATCATTGGTTGAGAAAAAGGTCAACTTGATTCCATCTACGATTCATCAGGTCTTTTTCATCGAGAGTGGGTCTCATCCCAGTCAGGTTCTTTTTGTTTCCTCTGATTCTCTGGGATCAAAGGCCGATCCTCCCATTTCCATGATCCAGGAGGGTGATCCTTCGACTCCCGTCACCACAGTCCTAGAAAGTTATCCTCCTTCTCTCGTTCCCAGAATTCAGAACAATGGTCTTTCCACTCCTGTAATGCAGGGGGATGATCCTCTTATTCTTATGGCACCCCCTCCATGTAGTTTTGTCACTTCCTTTGATTGGAGTCGATTCACAGGTTATCGTCTTCCTTCTTATGTGCCCTTTGAGATCATTGTACATGCCTGCAATATGGTTGTACCGGGCACAATTATTGATGAAGGAGCCTTGATTAGCATTCTGTCCTCAATTACATGGCAAGCTTTTGGTTCTCTGCAGCTTGTGCTTTTTACTCAGAAACTGTTGGCTTTCAATAAAGGAACAAGTCAACCATTAAGGATCCTTCTGAAGTTTCCTGTTACTTTGGGAGGGAAAACCGTCTATATAGACGTAATGGTGGTATAAGGCCCCTTGGATTTTAATTTACTCTTGGGGCGTGACTATGCTTATGCCATGGGTGCACTTGTCTCTTCCCTCTTTCGTGTGATTTTTTTTCCACATGAAGGGCATATCGTGACCATTGATTAACTTTAATTCTTTGGTCCTGATGTGACATCTCGTCTAATGTCGTCCCTTCCTGGTCCTTACCTGTTGGTGGTATCTTCCCCACCACAGGTCAATTATGTGGCCACTTGTTCCATGTCTGCATCCACTGATAATTCAGTCTGTGAGGTAGTACACAATGTATTGGGGGCATTGGATCCTAATTTCCAGAGTGTTGTTCTCTCGTCAGATGAGAAACTCTTGGAATCCATGACTTCTTATTCATCATGATCAACTTCTTTCGAAGCATAGTTCTTTTCTTGTGTCAAGCTCCTTAAAAAATGAAACAAGCTCATCATAGCATAGTTCATTTTCTTGTGTTAAACTCCTTAAAAAATAAAACAAGGTCTTTGGAGCAGAGTTCGTTTTCTTGTGTCAAGCTCCTTAAAAAATGAAACAAGCTCTCTTGAGGATAGTTCATTTAACATGTGAAACTCGTTAAAAAAAGAATTAGGTCACGAGGATAGTTCTTTTACTATGCCAACCTTGTTAAAAAATGATACAAGTTCCCTTTTCAAAACAAGTCTTTGATTAGATCTCGTAAAATCCCAGTTGAGTCTTTCACTTGTTCTCATATTTGAACCTTCATTCCATCCACATATTAGTAACCAATAGTTTAATTAAGTAAATGTCATGAAGCTAGGGGGCATGTACCTTGAATTAAGTCATCATGCTGGGGGAATTCAAGCAGAGTTTCCCAATTTAAAGCTTGTGTAAAAATGAACCCATTCTTATTTTACCTCTCGTGATTGCCATTTTATCAGCCTGTTTTGCCGATGAGCCTTGGTTTTCTCATTCCATCGTTACCATTTTCTCGGCCGATCATATGCCCTCACTTGGTTGTTTTACCCATTCTTGAGGAACCGATGAAATGAGTAGTCTTGTTAGCCAGCCTCTTGACCTTTACTTGTTCTAAGCAGTTCCACCATCACTAGAACCAGTTGCTACCATTAATGCCACTCTTTCCTCCAGGAGGAGTCAACTTTCAGCTCTTTTATGACTCTCAAAATATGAAAATATTGCTGATCTCTTGTCATTTTGAACTCGCTAAATGCAGTGAAACATCATCTTCCCAGTATACGTTTACCCCTTTTCGGGCTAGGACAGATTATTTACGAAAAAGGAATACCTTAGCCAATCGTGACTAAGACGTTCTCTCGGGTATTGTTTTCTACCTTTTCGGATATGAGAGACTACTTACGAAAAGGGCCATATTGAGTTTTCTTTTTGCATATTTTAAAACTATCTAAACATGAAAATACATTGAGTTTCAACTTTTTCGAGCTTGTTAAATTTTACGGCATTGGATCCATCATCATGACGATCACCAAGTTCCTCCTTCCTAGGGATCGTAAAATGCACTAGGATGGATTTTTACGAAGGAAAAACTTATATGAGAAGCATATGCTATCCTCTTTAAGCTTGTGTAAAAATAAAGAGCTACTCGCCAGAAATGGTGGGGGAAAATGGAATTTATTCATTAGTTGTGTCGATAATATGTCACTCTTGAACATGACACTTATATGCAATTCATGTCAGGTTGGGATATTTTCACTCTATCACTTTGCCTCCATGGGCTTGGGAAATAAATTTGCCTCTCATACGATTACCAATCTTGTCAACATGACCTCTAGTCCTATTTGATCAAATGCTGCCAAAATTCTAGAGTCGTGTCGCTGATATGTTCAAGAGTAAATCCTTTTGCAGTTTGTACATTCCCTGATCCTTTGTTTCAATCTTGATTAAAACTCATATTACATTCTTTGTTTCATGTCGATGATGTGGGATTCATTATGACCCTCCTTCGATGGATCGCTGCCTGTCGACTTCGAATCATTATCCGGGAGGTCGATCTAGAGACTCCTTTCTGGTACCTTAGAGCTTGCATGCCCTAATGGCAAGTTCTTCGCATTCAACGACATGTTCACATCATTGGCCTTCGAGCGGGTGATTTCATAGGTGTTCGTCTTCAATTCCTTATTCATATTCTATGGATTTTACTAGCTGTACCTTGAGGACCATCGTCATCATTTTTGGTTTCTCTCGCGCCTGTTAAAAATTTACATCATTGAATGGTAATCACGCGATTTTCCTGCATGTTCGACTTCAAGTCATTTATTCGCTTGCTTGAAATTGTACTTGATCGAGTCATGAAAGAGCACAAGACCCTAGATTTTATTCTCTAGAGTCCATGTTGCGAGGTAATATGATTTGTCCATGATTAGATACATGTTTCTTTCAGATGGATGGCTGCGACCATACCATGAGTCTATATGTGATCCTTCTTAGATGGATGGCTGCGACCATACCATGGTATCTTTTACGGATGGTTGTGTCCATACCTTGATTCATGTATTTTCATCAGAGATTCGAGTTATGTATATGTATCTATGCTTGATGTGTAGGTCTCTCGACGACAACGACTGGTCCCTTGCACGTACTCGTAAAGTATTTCACCCCTCACTCGTGTTCGGACTTCATGCTTTAGGGGGCATCTATTACACAAATTTTTTTCACTATCCCTGTACTCCCTATTCCTTGATCCTGGAGGACCCATACAGTGACCCTTGTGTACTTTCCAAGCATGGAATACATACCCCTTAACCACACTTTTTCTGCCAATTCATCTCCCTTTAAAAAATTTCTGGAAGGTCCCCATAAAGACCTGGTTTTCAAGGTTGGCGCTTTGTCTCAGTGTATAACCCGCATCGATGGAAGATATTTGCACTGAGACCTGCACCGATTGGCACTCTGTCTTAATGTTTTACCCGCATTGATCTATTTTGGAAATTTTTTAAAATAGAAGTGAATTTTCCATGACTAGAAGCTTCACGAAGCAGAGATATGGAACTTTGTTTTGAGGATATGGCCGAGGAATTCCCCTTTGGGCTTCTTGTTCCCATAAAATAGGAACTACTCCAACGGATAAGTTTTTTTCCCATTATTTGAGGGTCCATATCCTCCTCCTCCATTTTTATATAAGGAGATCTCTTTCACCTCTTCTAGCCTAGTTAGAAGTAACAATCATAGAGAGAAGAAGCAATTATAGTGATGTTATAGCTTTGGGAGAATAGAGTACAGTGTGATTGTTTTTGTGTGTTAGGAACATAGTGAGATCTTAAACCTTTGTGTATGAGAGTGTCACAAATGTTCTTGGATACAGACTTGCCTAAGGAGAGCCTCAACATCAAGGCTTGGTTGTAAAATCCCCTTGTCTTTATCATAATAAAATGCAACTGATGTTTATCTTCCACTCTTGTTTACATTTATAATGAGATTTATAGCATTCCTTGATCAGTTAGATAGGTTGTAACTGTTTTATGTTTTTCATGATTTTATGCTTGTTGTGGTGTCTTGACTGTCTGTACAGGTAATCCAACATTGGTAGTAGCGTGTATCGAGTTTGAGAAGAGAAACACATCAAGAAGCTTCGACGGAAGATGACAACATAGAATTAGAACAAGGTAGGTCATCTTCCTTGCTTTGACTTTCATTTACAATATAGGAAGGTAGATTTTAGTATGTTCCCTTGTTTCTAGACCCACCTTAGGGCTAGAGGGATCACCTCTATCCGCAGAGGGGATTTTCCTTCACAACAATACTACCTGAATCAATCAACACTATTAAATTTTTCTTCTTGAAATATCCTTATATCTTGAGAGTTTGAGGAGTGGTAATTCATGGCAATGCATTCCAATATGTGGTCAGATCCATTTCTTATTTCGCCGGGGTTGGTTCATTTCAAATTTTCATGCCACCTTGAATGTCTTGTCCAATGAATCAGATTCCCAAAGAAAAACCTCATGTTGGATGTTATCCTTTCGAGTCCCTATGAAGACATCAATCCTATGCTCCTCTGGAATATCAATTACCCTGATATTCAATTTTTGGAAGTCCTCAATGTGCTTCACCATTGAACCCTTTTGTTTTATATTTATAAATTTTATAAAGAAGGTGTTTCTCTTTGTATTCTCATAATGTGCTTTCATTTCCTTCTTAACAATCAATCAAGTGAAAAGTGGTTTACGAGAACAAATCCGTTGATACCATACAAACTAATTGGGTTCTAAATATAAAGACGAAATGCACATCTTTTGTGTGTGTTGCACATCACAGAGATCAAAATATTGCTCCATATGTAGTATCTATGTTATCGTATCCTTGCCATCAAACTTCCTTATATTGATCTTTGGAATGTGGTGGGTCTTAAACCCAACATTGGAGTCTCTAAAATCATATTTCATATTCCTTTTGTTCTCCTCATGAGTTTCATTGAATACCTTTTCGTCATTAGGTAGAATTTCCTGTAGTAACTTTGTCAAAATTTCCTTCAAACCTTCCATGTATGATTTTAAGCCATCCATGTCCCCTTTTATTTCATCTTTGGTTTCTATTTGTTAGAGAAAAAGTTTTCACAATTGGTCCTGTAATTTTGATATATCATGTTGCAATTCTTCCTCTTCATGTGTCATAGTAGAGCTTTCTGAGGGCTTAATGGGTGTATAATTATTTTGTTTTGGATTAATTTTAGAAATAAATACTAATATCTATGCTTCAATATTACCTTTTAATCACTTAAAACTTAATTTTTAAACAAAAGTTATGCAAAACTGAAAAAAATACACACCTTTTTCTTGCTTTTTAGGAGTTCAATACTAAATCTGTTGTATCTATGTAATTTCGGATCCCCAATGTCTACAATTTCATCAAGTGATATCCCTCTTAGTCTTATTTCCAATCACACAATTGAGACTGAGATTGGATTCTTCAAGCAAGAGTTATTCCCTGTCTCCCATGATGACCTGATTATAGACTAGTTTGCTAGAGCGAACTTGTACAGAGTGCCACATGTCACTGTTTCAACCTTGGGCCCTAAAAATGATACAAGAAAAGTTACATTCCATTCACTTTCAACAATTTTTTACAAAATTCAAACTTGATGCTCAGAGAGAAAGTTATGATGATTTTTCCTAGGTCTCCTGTTTGAGATGGAATTCTGGAGCCTGCAAAAAACCTAACTTCCTCGGATCATATTTCCAAAAATAAAATGAACCAAGATCTAAAATTCATACAGAAGGTTCACCAATATTTTTAATCCACTTTGTGGAAATTTCAAATTTCAACATCTAAAGCCTCATAGAAAAGAAATTATAGTGAAAATTCCAAGACGACCTATTTGAAGAAGCAAAGCCCTAGAATCCAAAGTTGTGATACCAAACGTTATACAACCGGCTCACAAAATAGAAGAAAAGATAGATCAATGACTTGAGAAATGGAATATTTGATGGGGTAACATCCTTTACATCACATAAATTAAAAATTCTTGGATGATTCAAATGATAATACCTCCTTGGTATATATAGGAGTATAAGGGGTCAAAATATAATCAAAGCCTACATAAAGATAATAATGTAAGGGCACAACAATAACAATAGTGGGATTCTATGGGGCACAACAATAACAACATGGGGAATACACAGGCACAACAATAACAATAGGTTGCTAAAATAATAATAACAATAAGGGGAATACACTAGTATTATAGGGACCTAACACACCTTCGTCCACAATTCTCAAATGGATAGTCTTACTTCAAGCAACAACCTAGATCATAAATGCCAGTTGTGGTGGAAGTTTGGGGGTATGATTCTCATGATTAAATAACACAATACTTGAATCCAAAATATATATGCCTGTAATTGCGGCAAGTAAATACCTCTTCTGGTTAGGAAATTCTGCAAAACCTTGAGATTTGACATAAAATAAGTAGCTTGAGCCAAGTCCTCAACTATATTATAGTTTTGTGAAATTCTCACACAAGGATTGAATGCCAATTTATGAATAATGCCTTTGGGAGGCTTAATGTTCAATTTAGTGGGTACCACATTTGGAGAGGGATCTAGGGTATATGATGAGGTGGAGCTGATAGGTTGATTAATAGCCTCACTAGTCGAAGGATTTAGGTTACCATAGTCTTTATTTCTGGTAGCCACCATAATTTCATTTTTCTATTTTGTGGAAGAACATCATAACCTGGGAAGAGGAAGCTGGATCTCGTGCAACTAGATTCGTCTCCTGGTTGGGAAAGGGATATTTTAACACAACATGCGTGTTAGATGATGACTTTAGGAATTGATTAACTTCCACCCGATGTGGACAATCCCTAGTAAAGTATTCCTCATTACAGATAAAGAAAGTATAACAAGGCTTTCTTTTGTCTTTAGGAAAATGATTGTTTTGTTTTTCCTGCAAAGAATTATCTTTCTTTTTCTTTCCTTTTATTTTCTTCTTAATTCTAGGTTGCTGAGATTTGGCTTTCGTAGATTGAATGACATGAATCTTGAAATTAATCACAGGAGTAGTAAAGGTGGATTTTTGAGTAGTCATAGCAGGAGTTGAACCATATAGTTTACTCAATGTCTGTTGGCTAGCAGAACCAATCACACCTTAAGCGATATGCGATTCTTTAGTGGGAGGTGGTGGAATAGTGTGTTGAAGTCTCATAGCATTGGGTATTATTTCATAGAGCGTGTCCGATTGAGCATAAATGAGACCAAGGTATTGGGAACGATCAATGACTTTCTCTTCGGTAAAAAATCCGCCTTTAACAACGTATTCAGTTATGGATGGCAACAAAGATTTGATAAACCATTCAACCAATAACTGATTAGGAATGAAGGTTTTGACCAATGGACGACGATGTCGCCACTCATGAATATGATCATAAATGTGAGTGGAGTCAGACTGTTTCAATGAGGTCAAAAGCTTGGTTCCAGTTTCATATCGAATAGGAAATTGAAAATGGGCAAGGAAGGTAGTTTCTAAGGAATTGAAATTGTTAAATGAAGCTTGTGGAAATTCAACATACCTCTTAGTTGTCTAACTAATAATATTTCTCTGGAAAAGCTATAAAATAATATAATCATCATATAAGGAGTTGGATGAACACTGTAAATGATAGTTCATAACATGAGTAGACGCGTCTTCTCTAGGATTTCCATTGCATTTCGAGATATCACTCGACAATTTGGTAAGAATAGCCGACCAATAAGGAGAATGAAAAATGGATAATTCGTCAACCAGGTCAAATCTGGAAATTCAAAGGTTTCCACAAATGGTAACTGCATATTAAAGTTAGGGGGAGGGTATCCTAGGTATGCCAGAATGACTGAGTAACATGTATCTTCTTTCCAAAATAAGGATTATTTTGGTAACCAAGATAAACATACCCAGATTTTCTAGTTATGAGATAACCTTGAAAAGGCTGAAATTGTTGTGTTTGAATATGTTGGCCTTGATAAGGCATTTGCAGAATGGTGGGTTGACCAACAAGCATTTATGGAATAGTTTGGAAAGGTTTCCCATAGGGATTTTTCATCATCCCTACATTAGGTTGACTGGTGGACACCTGGGCAATACCATATACATGTTAACTTACTTGCATTTGAGCAATATAATGGCCAAGTGGTAGAGTTTTCAAGGCACCTTTAAGAGGCTGGGCAAGTGGGATTTGAGAGATCCTAGACATCGATGGAATATTCTGTGTTTTATGTGAAACTTGAACATGTTGACTCATTCGAGATAAAAATTGGGCAGATTGAGGCATATATTGAGTAGGTTGACAAGTAGGAACCTGGGGTGTGACTGAGGCAGGTTGAGAAATGATAATCTAATTGAAAATCGAACTAGGTTGAACAAACAACATGGGATTCCAAGGATTAGAATCCACTCCCAGAAATGGAGGAATCGAATAGGATGGAACACCAAGTTGTGACATTTGATCAGGGGATGGAGACATGGAAAAAAAAGTTTCCCTCTTGTTAGGGGATAAGGAGAATATGGAGGTATATACCTCCGAGGAGGAGGGTACCTAGTATCAGATGGGGAAAATCGATGTAGATGGACAAATCCACTACCAAATGAACAATATTGCTATTCCAAAGAAGGTTGGGGTGCAACAAGTTGAATGGGTTGTGAGGTGTTCATCAAAGAAGAACCAGATAAAATTCCACATGAGGATGACAAGGGATAAGTCTATGTACTAGTCGATGCACTAGAAAAAGTTCCATATAACGACTGGTAGCAAGGTGGTACGAAAGTACCACCATACAAGTGTGTTTCTGGTGAAGTCAGAAAAATGAAAGTAGCTACAACTTTGGTTGACTCACTAGTGATAGCATATATAGGTTGAGAAACCACCACTGACTTAGTCACGGTTAAACTTCCCAAATAAGTTGGCTGAGGGAAACTCAAAGGTGAGTTAAAACGAGGAGTACTAGGCAAAAAAGCTTGTATCAGAGTATGACGAGTAAGGAAAGGATGGGATTGATAAAGAGGAGTATCTCTTAAATGTATATGAGAGTATTATCTATTAAATGTATACAGGTTGTGGTTGAGTCAAAGGAAAAGGAAGAGAGAAAGAAGGCCTTGAAGTGACAAGATTAGTTAACCGAAGCCCCTTAGGTTGTAATGTATCTGAATCAGGAAATTCGAGTTCAATGACCTCCGATAGTGAAGTTTCAAGGGCTTCAGTTTCCACTACATCGGACTCACCAGCTGGTAAAGAGGTGTTTTTAGGTTTAGTACTTATGCGAAGTGACAATTCTGGTTGTTTTATTTTAGATGTAGTTCCAGAAGGAGTAGCTTCCGAAGTACTAGTTTCGATAGTTTGCGTCTTTTTATTCTTTTGGCGACCAGGTGTTGCCTCTCGAGGTAGAGGAAGAAATATTTGCATTCTATGCAAAGGATGGGATTTTTAAGGGTGTTCTTACATGATGGTTTAATAAATTTTAAAAATTTAACAACAAAATAAAATAAAAAAGGGGTAACTAAGCAGAAAGGGATTACCAAGTCACTGTGAACTGCGGAATATCATTTCCAGTATGTGTAAGGAATCTCCTCGAATGTTGTGTTCGGTGTATCACAATGGACAAGGAGACCGACTCAGTTACCTATGGTGGGATAAAAACCTATAGGGGACTTCCAAAATATACCCAGAGATACGTGGATGTCCAATCCGTGGTAGTGATGCCTAATGCATCATGTATGTTGGAAATAATGAGGGGGGGGGGTGAATCAGTATTCCTTCCAATTAGTATTATTATTAAAATTTTAGAGCATTAGTTAATCTTCAATTATTACCAATGTTTGTACAATGATAACAGAAACAAAACGAAAAAAAAATTCACAAATTTTTTAAAGTTGGAAACCCTCTCTGGGACAAAAAAACACCTTAAGTATTTTTTAATAATTCTTTAATATTCAACTCCAAATGAAAATAAAGCTCCAACTTCCTAGAATGTAAAAAATAATTCTTCTCCATCTCCCACTGGATGGACGCTCCAACGCCTGAGATTCTTCAATAGTCAATTGAACGGATTCCCCAACACCCAATGAGCTACAACTCACCCTAGCACCACCCTACCACCCTAAAGTTTTCACAGGGTTGAACATGTTGGTGAATTCATGCACCAACCTAGCACAACACTACCACCCTATAGAATAATAAAATAATAATGGACTCCCGTACTAGGGAAAATGGTCCACTTTACAATCATATAGAATGATGTAGAAGAAGAAGAAACACTAGACCATAACCCCAACTATGACACAAATTCCTAATGATGAACCTAGACCTCCCGAAATTGACTCTTCAATTCTTGGTAGATAGACACTTGTAAAAATTTTACAATGACTCAGTGCAATGATACCTTTACAATGAGTGTATGTAGTGCTGCCCACGTGAGGAATTCATGTGGTGAAATTCTTGCTGCTGTTCTGCACCTTGATTGCTGCTCTTGTAATGCTATCCTTTCTCACTCTTCAGAACATTAGATCATGCATTTAGTCTTATATTTATGAATATATAATACCTGCAAAAAGTCTTCAAGGAAATACCCATGACATGATAATAGCAAAAATTACCTCATCCTACAGAGCATATGTTAGTGCTAAACAAAAAAAAACAAATTAGAATACAAATACCTAATGAAATTAAGAGATGAACATGCATATACAGAATATACTTACCTGGAGCTTACCTCTGCTGCACCTTGCTTTGCTTTGCTTCCCTAGAAAGTATGGTCCTTTGCATCCCTTGACAACACATGATCTAGATTTTTCTTACCTTCTAGGAGCTCGATATTGAATCTGGTGTAATCTATTATTGAGATCCAAAATATGTGATTTTTGGTCCTATAGTAGTCCTCCGAGTATTCTTTCCAATTCCATAGGTCTGGCCCAATTTGGATTCTTCAAGGCAAAGTTATGCCCAATCTCTCACAATGACCTAATTATGGACTATTTCAGTAGAGCGAACTTGTACGGCGTGCCACGTGTCATTGTTTTTTCATTCGGCTTTGAAATTGATACAAATAAAACTACAGTCTATGCAACGTTCACCTCTTTTTACATAATTCCAATCCAATACAGAGAGATATTTATGATGATTTTCCCAAGGTCACCTCTTTGAGATGAAGTTCAGAAACCTGCAAAAACCCTAACTTTCACAGATCATATCTTAAAAAATAGTGCTCACCATGATCTAAAATTATTATAGGAGCTTCCTCAGCATTTTTCCTTCACCTCACAAAAATTTCAGCTTCTTAAACTTCGTAGGAAAAATGTTATAGCGAAAATGCCACGATGACCAGTTTCAGGTAGCAAAATCCCTACCTGAGGAGGATATGAGGATCAAAATTTATATAAATGCTTAGGTTGAGGGTGTCTTCAACAAGTGAATGTGGGAGGGAATTTAAAAGCTTAAAAATTATTAATTATTGACTTTTCAATGACTACAACCAATTATTAGTGTCATGCCACAACCCCATGGGGTTTTAGCACATTAACTAGGGTTACTAACTTCAAACATGAGTATCTCTCAAACCGTGAAGAATTACATGGCGTGTCATATATCAACAGAAACATATCGACAAGTAGAAATCATAAAAAATATTATTGACCCATAATATAGTAATTTTTTAGGTCAAAATTCCCTTGCAATATTGGGGTAGCCCATGGTGCTGCTTGGGTTGACATTAATGACAACCACTGATCAAAAATACCCCCCTTTGGTATTGATGGAAACACAAGTCATCCCCTTGTGATCATGACACCTCTTCCTAAAACACTCTCCCCATTTGACATGAATGGCAAAGGGTAACTCCCCCTGACACCCAACCATCCTGTGGACCTGTACACACTTCCACTCACCCTTTATAATATGAATATGGAAAATCTAATGAGAACTTGGGAGAATCAAAAGCTTCTGGAAAATATATTCAAATTCTTCTCGAGGTAAATCTTTAATGAAGATATCAAAAATTTGTTATTTTGTACCAACTTATTCAAGTTTGATATTCTTTTTAGTGACTTGTTCTCTAACAAAATGATATTTGATCAGAATGTGTTTTGTTTTTTAATGCATGACAGGATTCTTGGAGATGATAATGGCATGGTGTTATCACAAAATATGGGAATAGGCTCACTAAATTGTACTTGAAGATCTTGCAAATTTTGTTTCATCCAAAGGACTTGAGTACAACAAGCTGCTGCTACAATGTATTATGCTTCCACTGTAGATAACGAGATTGAAGTTTTCTTTTTGCTCAAACATGATACAAGACAACCACCCAGATAGAATGCTGCTCCACTAGTACTGTTACGATCATGAATGCTTCCTGCCCAATTTGCATCTATAAAGGCTTGAATAATGAGATTGTTACCTTTGGGATACCACAAGCCATATTCTGCTGTGCCCTTTATATATTGAAGAATTCTTTTGACAACAATAATATGTGATTCTTTTGGTGCTGCTTGGAATCTTGCTACTTGTCCAACTGCTTGCATAACATCTGGCCGGAAGGCTATTACATATAGAAGACTACCAATCATAGATCTGTAAAACCTCTGATCCACATCCTTAGATGAGTCATCTATGCTCAATTTGCAACCTGTTACCATCAAAGTAAGGACAGGTTTGCAATCTTCCATTTTGAATTTCTTGAGCATTTCCTTGATGTACTTGGCTTGACATATAAATACTCCTTTCTCTTGTTGAGATATTTTAAGCCTTAAGAAGTATGTCAACTCACCAAGTAAAGACAACTCAAACTCACTTTGCATCTTTGTAGCAAATTGCTTACTTAGTTGATCATCATTGCTACCAAATATTATATCATCCACATGTACCTCAACGATTGTTAAATTATCTTTATCTATTTGTACATAAAGATTGCTATCAGCAATACCTTTCTTGAACCCTTGTTGACGTATATATCCATCAAGACGAGCATGACATGCTCTAGGAGCCTGCTTGAGACCATATAGAGCCTTCTTTAACCTGCAAACAGTCTTCTTTTTCTGATAGTAGAAAACCTTCAAGCTGTTCGATGTAAAATTCTTATTCTAATTCACCATTCAGAAATGCCGACTTAATATCCATTTGGTAGACTTTATTTTTATTGAACATGCATAGGTGAGAAACATTCAGATGGCTTCCAATCTGGCAACTGGTGCAAATGTTTCGTCGAAATCAATTCCTTCCACTTGTGCATAGCCTTTGCAAACCAATCTTGCTTTGTTTCTGGTAGCCTGTCCATATTCATTCAATTTGTTCCTGAAATCGCATTTAGTCCCAATGAAATTTTTATCTTTTGGTCGTGGAACTAATTCCTAGGTGTTATTATTCTTGATTTGGTCCAATTATTAATTCATAGCTGCTACCCAATGTTCATTCTGGCTGGATTCCTCAAAACTACTAGGCTCAAAGGTTGCTAGAAAAGCAATGTGAGCTTGTTGTGATGAACGAAGCTGTTGACCTTCATTTATGTCACCAATGATTTGATTTGATGGATGGTTATTTTGAATCCATTCTTTTGTTCTAATTGGAGGAGCTTCTTGTTGTTGTTCCAGTATATCTTGATGATTATTATTTAATTCTTCCTAGTTGATAGTTTCTTCTTTTTCTAGAATTTTCTCAGTGTCGTTTTTAGAATTTGTCTCAAGTTTCAAAGATTTTAGATCCTCATCATTATTCATTAGAACACCATCTTCCTCAAATGTAACATTTATTCTCTTCACTATCTATTTTAGTCTTAGATTATAGCATTTATAGGCCTTTCTTTTGCGTGAGTAACCAACAAAGGTACCTTCATCAACACGTGATTAAAACTTACCTAACTTTTGATCTTCTCTTTTGATATAACATTTGCTTCCGAAGATTATGAAATATTTTACATTTAGTTTTCCTTTCCATAATTCATATGGGGCCTTGTTGCAATTATTTCTGAGAAGAGTTTGGTTGATAATGAAGACTGCCGTATCAATTGCTTGAACCCATGATTTTTCATCCAATTTTGAGTCCTTCAACATTATTCTACCCATTTCCTATATGGTTATGTTATTTCTTTCAACAACTCCATTTTTCTGAGGTGTTCTCATTGTTAAAAATTGTCTTTTTATTCCATTTTCGTCACAATATTGCTGAAATAATTTGGAAGTGAATTATCCACCCTTATCTGATCTTAGACACTTTATTTTAAAATCAGTTTCATTTTCTACCAACTCCTTGTAGATCTTAAAGCACTCAAATGCTTCAGATTTTTTCTTTAGGAAATTGACGGCTTTCATCCTGGTATAGTCATCTATCATTAACATGAAATATAATTCTCCATCTAAGCCTTTTGTTCTCACATGACCACATAGATCAGTATGTATCAATTCCAATGGATGTGATGCAAAGTGTTCTTTTGTTTTAAATTCGACTTTTGTCTGCTTTGTAGGTTTTAACCCTATACAAAAATTAGTTGCAAATGAATCTTAAAAATAGAAAATAAACAATAGAGAGAGCATAAAACAGAAAACAAATATACACAAATATTTTCCCCTGGATCCCAAATCGGGACGACCAACTTGATTTTTCATTATATTCCTTTTAGTGTTACAACACATATATATACATGTCGAAGCATACATAAATCCCAATCCATTAACCCTGGATTAGAACATAACCGTAGTTCCCTTGACCGGATATACAAAATAATAGGGGCCGAAAAACATCATGCCCCAAATCCATGTGCAAACCCATGCACAAAACCATGGGCGGGTCTACCCACTAGAAAATAAGAACCAAAAAATTTTCTGGGGCGCTGCCCTTGACCCCAACAGGGGGGGCTATTTCCCCCCCTGTGACCCCCCCGTACGTTGCACCCAGCGCAACGTACAAGGGGGGGGGGGGCTATCGCCCCCCCTGTTACCCTCCCGCGTGTGACTAGTTGTGGAAAGAATATAACACAAACCCAACATGCTTGCCATGCCGACAGGCCTCACATAGTGTGTTGGAAGGTTTTGAGATTTTTGACATTTCTCGTACTGCTTCCTTTTTTCTTATCCTAACAAGATTATCAAAGTTTATGTGACCCATTCGTTTGTGCCATAAAGAACTTTCATCTTATTTAGCTTGTAGACATGCTTTTGTTGCTTCATCCTGAGCATATATGTCATTTGGAGCTCGACTTGCTGTAGCCACAATTTGACCATACCCACCTTTCCTGATTTCACATTTTGTGGATTTGAATATCATTGTGTGTCCTTGATCACACATTTGTCCAAAAATGAGTAGATTGTGATTCATGTTTTCAAATAATAAAACATTATTGGCTAGAACATCTTTGCTTTCGACAGTGACGGTAAGTGATCTTATAACATTTGAAGATCCAACATTTCCAAAGGATACAGTTCAAACCTTCTTCTCTTTCAAAAATGCAAATTTCTTTCTATATCCAGTCATATGCGTTGAGAAACCACTATCAGCATACCACACATCTTTGTTGTTTTGTGCCTTGAGAGCGAGAGCAAAATTATCGATCTTCTTCTTCTTCCATGTTCGTTCGTTCTATGGCTTTGAAGATTTTTCTGGAGGATTTTCAAGTCTGCAGTACCTTAAATTGTGTCCAAAGTTTCGACATTTGTAACATTCCATATATTTCTAAATGTTCAAATCTATTGATGTTTCATTGAGCCTTGGGAGGTTCATATTTGACAGATCTCCTAGAATTGTATTGGTTCCTAGGGTACGTGCAACATTCTACAACTTTATGACCAAATTTTCCACATGAATAATAATAGCCATGAAAAATATGTTGGTACCTGGATGGAAATTTTCGTCGAGGGATTGTCTTCCAAGGATGTTCTTGCGAATCTTGTCCAATGAAGTCTACATGCATGTCAGATCTCATAGGTTCATTGTATTTTATTGTAGAAGGTCCCGCCTCTACTTCTTTGTAACCGAGGCCAATTCTGTCGTTGTAAGATCCTTGATTGTTGATGATTTCTTTCAATGCCCTTGAGTTGTTGGCATAGTTTTGGACAGTTTTTCCCTTCTTTACTTCCTTACACAACGAGACTACTTCGGCTTCTAATGCCTCCCTTTCTTCATTTCTTTCTTCCAACTTATTTTGAAGTGACTCTTCAATACATTTTTGTTCTTCAACTTCAATTTTGAGACCTTGAACTTGTTCTTCAAGAGTATTAGAACGAATCTTCTAAGCCTTAAGCTCTTTTGTGAGCCTGATTGCCTCCTTAGAAAATTCTGCTATGGTCAACGCTTCTTCTTCGTCGTTTGATACCTCTTGTTTATTGTGCTTGGCCATAAACAATAATCTCTCATTGGCTTCTTCTTCACTGTCACTGTCTTCATTTGATGATGAGATATCTTCTTTAGAGAGAAGGTTCCTTTTGAATCATTTCTTTTTGTCTTGCTTGTTTAATTTCTTAAAGCCTTTCTTTCCTTTTGAGTTTCCATCACTTCTGTTTGGACATTTTGCTACGAAATGCCCAACCTCACCACAGCCGAAACATATCAATGGAATTTTACATTACCAATTTTTAGTTTTCTCATAAAGTAACCATATTATCCATCTAAAATACCTTCTTCATCATCTTCCTTTTCTTCACACTTGCAAGTGTAGGTCTTTTCCTTTGAAGGTTCTTTGTCCTTATTGGTTTTCTTAGATGCAACGAACGCAGTTTCTAGATGCAAAATACCCTCTTCTTCATCAAGTCTCATTTCATATGCTATGAGCACTCCATATAATTCCTTTTTGTTGAGTTTGTCTAGATTTTCACTGTATTCTAAGACAGAGACCTTTGGGTTGAATTTCACTGGTAACGTTCTAAGACTATTTTGTATAATTTTCTTCTCGTCAAGAGACTCTCCAAATCATTCAAGGGTGTTGGTTATTTCATCAACATGTTGGAAGTATGCATCAATGTTGCCATCTTATTTCATTCTGAGTTTCTCAAATTTTGCTATGTAGATTTGAAGCTTTGCTTCTTTGACATTTGAGTCACCTGCATATATATTCTCAAGCTTGTCCCATACATTTTTGGTAGTTTTACAACCCAACACCTTATGATAAGCATATTCAATAAGTCCAATGATAATAATATTCTTTGCTTTTGCATCATTTACCAAATTCTTCTTACCGTGTTCATCCGTGGTTGGTGTAAAGCCATTTTTAACAGTGTTCCATATTTCATAACCTTTTGCCAAGAGATAAAAATCCATTTTTCCTTTCCAGAGTGCATAATTATTTTCATTTAATAGAGGTAAACCATTCTTCGTATGCTCCATGACCTCTTTCCAGCTATTAAACTGCTATTGAAGGAACCAAGCTCTGATACCAATTGTTGGAAATACTGAGAGGGGGGGAAGATCAATATTCGAAATCAAGATGGCGTATTATTAAGATATAATATTTCAGAGCATTAGTTATATTCAATTATTATAAATTTTTTTACAATGATAGCAGTAAATAAAAGGAACACAAATGCACACATTTTTTAAAGTGGAAACCCTCTCCGGGACAAAAACCACCTGAATGATTTTCTAATAATTATTTATTATTAAAATCCATTTGAAAATAAATCTACAACTTCCTGAAATCTAGAAAATCATTCTTCTCAAGCTCCCACTGGATGGACGCTCCAACGCCCGAGATTCTTCAGTAGTCAATTGAACAAATGCCCCAACACCCAATGAGCTACAACTCACCCTAACACTGTTAGTCAAGGTTTTCATTGATGTAAATATGGAATTATTGGGATGGAAAATATTCTTGTGATGTCATAATCTCATGTATATTATGATGATGTCCTTACTCATAATGACAAGTCCCTCTTGTTTGATAGTGATGCCATTATGATGTCAAGTCACCAAGAAGAAGTCTTGTCCTAGATGACTATTGATCATAATGATGTCCTTGAACTAAGCATGAAGACACCATAACCTCATGTATCCTTGCTCTTGATGAAGATGCCCTAGAAATCATTATGATGTCCTTACTCTTGATGAAGGATTCCTTCTTATTAATGCTGCATATGGTTAATGACATATCATTGCACTATCTTGATGACATGGTGACATTGATGGCACACATGATGACATATATGGTGATGACATGGTCAATGAAGGAATTGGAGATCACTTAATGAAATATGATGATTAAATATATAACAAGTGGAGACCTATCTTAAAAAAAAACACTTGGTGACATATGACAATGAAGAAGCTCTTACTGTCCTAATCATTTTTTGCACTAAATAATTCAAGGGAAGTCACAAAGAAAAATGTTTTTCATCACCTTAGAGGAAACCTTTCAACATGGGACCTAGACCATCTTAAATAATATTTTTTCCTTTTTCCAATGAGCCCTTATTTTTCCCGAAACTCCTAGTAGTTTGTAAGATATTGATTTTTTAATATTAAAAAAATATTATTTTTGGCTAGCTGACCTATGCATAGTTATATCAAGTCGACCTCTCCTTAGAAAGACGTGTCCTTTCAAATATGATAAACTATTATAAATATAAACCATCACTCCTCAGTTTTCACAATCAATTTCGGTGAGAAAATTCACAGTATAACCGCAAAAGTGACTAAGAGGCCGAGAGGACATATAGATTCACTGTTTTGGGTTCAAAGATTTAAACTGTAGTGAATTTCACCTTCAGAACTCAGATTTTAGAGAAAAATTTTCAGACAACCTTTGAGGATTTGTGGAAGGAGATAAATTCAGACTTGTGACAACAAGATTCTTTCTCAAGCTTGAACAACAAATCTGTAAAGTGTGCACTCGGACTTGTGATAAATCGTTTCCTATTGCTCAAATTTATAAACAGAACTTCTGTTGCAACTTATTTTAAAGCTATGATTAAGTGGATGAACCATTCGGTCCTGTAGGGCTCGGATCACACTAAAACAATCATTTAAATAGGCTTGGATTTCTGCCTTTATTGAGATTAGAAGCTTGGTCTTGTTGCTGTCTATGTTAAAGAATATTACCTTAGTCCTGTACTTAGAAATCTACCTGGTGGAAATAGTATTCTAAAGGATTAGTAGAAAATCACATATCTAAAAAGTTGACCAATTTTTGGGTAGTGACAATTGTAAGGCTCAAAGCTACACATTTTGAAGGATCGAATTCATATCTCTGTGATCAATAGCCTCAATAACTTGGACCTGTGTTGTGGAGCTTAAGAATTGTGAAAAAAATGGGCCTTCAACAGTGATGAATTTGGAGGTGTAAAAGGCCCGTGACCTTGTCAAGGATTTGAAGGTTTGAATTGTGAAGACTTGGTTTGATTTGAAGAGCCATGTGAAGAAATATTTGGAGCAAGTTTTGGTTTTGTTTAAGAGACTATTTGAGCAAGCTCTCCATTGAAGGAATTTTTCTTGGAGC
The DNA here is from genome assembly GCA_034641835.2 of Pinus albicaulis. Classification (NCBI taxonomy): domain Eukaryota; kingdom Viridiplantae; phylum Streptophyta; class Pinopsida; order Pinales; family Pinaceae; genus Pinus; species Pinus albicaulis. Next base: position 859,466,241 of record CM076576.1, on the reverse strand, counting down.
AATCTATTGAAGATACTTGATTGAAATCCCTATGGAGTGATCTTAAGAAAAGATGCCTTGGTTACCATGAAGAGCATTGAAGATTCCTACCAAAATTATTGAAGCGAACCTTTATCCTTGAAAAGGATTTGGAGAAGTTTTATTGAGATAGCCTTTTGAAGAATCCTAGACATAGTGGAGCTGCCTCTTGAGTATTTCTGGGTACACTTGATCATCCTTGAAGAATACTTGAAATGAACAGATCTTGTTGTTGGAGAAAAACTTTGAAGACATTTTTGGAGCCTTGGAACCTTGTAGAGTACCTTGGAGTTAACTTTGAAGATTCATGGAGGTCCTTGGAAACCATGATGCATTTGTCATCATGAGGTGACCTTGAAGATTTTTTTTGGGTACATGAAGAGCAGTAGTGATACCTTCATGTGAAGACAAGGTTGTCATTGATGAAGTGATTTTGATAAGGAAATGCTGCCTAAGAGTTTTTCTAGGCTCATTGTAGATATTATTGGGAGCCTTGAAGAACCGTTGAATCTATCTTGAAAAATTCAAGCTGTGGGTTAGAGCCGTAGAGGATAGGAGTCCTCAAGAAGACCAATTGGGTGCCTATACTAGAGATAGGGTTGGATCCCTAGAGGTTGGAGCCTCAAAGTGACAAGGTTGGTGCCTTGCGAAGATATGGTTGGAGCCCTAGAGATCAAAGCCTTGTAAAGTCCAAGTTGGTGCTTGGAAGGATTGAAGATTGGTGTCTTCATCTAGGGCTGGATCCCTACACTTTATTGTACTTGATTTATTGTAAATAAGATATTAATAAAATAATTTATTCCTATTGTTCATTTTGTGTTCTAATTATAAGTGATCTAATTGGTAAAAATAACAATGGAAAAGAAATACTGATTCACCCTCCCTCTTAGTATTTCCAATAATTGGTATCAAAGCCAGTACCTTCACTCAAAGCCTAACAGCTTGAAGGTTGATCATTAGAACACAAATGACGAATCCAAGGAAGAAAGTCTCCAATTCTCCTAAATATGTGTCTTCCTCAACCATCGAAATTGAATTCAATCAATTTGTTAAGGCTCCATTGTTCAATGGAAAGTTTGATATATGGGAGGCAAGAATGAGGAATTTATGAAAGACTCAAGGTGTTTAAGTCTTGAAATCAGTGATTACTGATAGCATGATGGAAGGAGAATCCAAGGAGTATAATACAAGAGAAATGAAAGCAATCTTGAATGGGCTACCTGATTCTATGAAGGGCAATTTGGAAAAAAGTTTGTCAGCTAAAGGCACATGGGAAAAAATTCATGATCTTCTCTCAAAGGGAGCATTGACCATGACCTCTAGTCAAGAAGATGATGGAAAGCAAGAATGAAATTGAAAACCCATCAACAAAGTTGAAAATATGATGACATCAAGGCCAAAGAAGACCTAGAAGAAGAAGAAATCAAAGAAGACCTTGAAGAAGATCTCATGACTAAGCTTATAGATGCCATGGAAGAGATTAAAAGTTTGAAAAAGGAAAATTAGGAACTTAAGAGGAAAGCGCAAGATGGTGACCAAGACAAGAGAAGGAAGGAAGTTTACATTTTCAAGCTTCAAGTACGAGAAAGAAATGAGGAGCTCACGAAACTTAAGTAGGAATTTCATCAAAACGAAATAAAACATCATGAAGAAGTCATATATATGACAAATCAATTGGATAAGGCAAAGAAAAGGGAAGAAGCTTTGTCAAGCCACCTTGAACAAAGACTTAAGAGCTTGAAAAATCTTGAAGCAGAGATTGGTCAATACAAGGAAGAGGTCTCCTCTCTTAGATCTCAACTAGAATAAGCAAGGAATCAAGTGCAAGGAGTCGAGAAGGTGATTGAAAATTTGGCATTCATAGAAGGACAAGTTGATGAAGCAGAAAAGGAGAGAAACACCATGATATGCCAACTAGAAGAAAAGTGTGAAGAAATCTTCAAACTAAAATCATACATCAATCTTCTTAAGGCCGAAACATGTGAAGCTACAAGAATAAAAGAAGAAGTGGAGAGCAATCTAGCAAAGGAGAATGAAGAAGTCTTCATAATGAAATCAAATATCATCTCCCTTAAAATCAAATCACACGAAGCAACAAGGATGATGGAAGAAATGAAGAAGCAACTAGTTATGAAAGATGAAGATTGTGAAAAGTTGAAAGGAGAAATTGTCTTTTTCAAAAAGGAAGTTGACTTGCTGAATAAAAACTTGAAAAGATCTCAAACCCTATATGACATCATAAGTCATCAAAGGTCTCCCCTTGATAAATCAGGGCTTGGCTATGCAGGTGAATCCTCAAGCAAGAATGATAATGTTTCAAAAAACAAGGATGTGAGGAAGCCAGGAAGAAAAGTTGATGCTCCCAGTTCCAACAAAGGCAAGGAGAAGATTCAAGACAACAATGGAAGAAATCCTACTCCAAGGAGACTTGCAAATGATGTCAATAATACAAAAGACAATGAATATCATCAAAGAATCCCAAGGCAAAAAGAATCCAGAAGTACATCAAGGAAATATTCATCTCCCAAGTACCAAAGTATATTTTTTGGTTATTGCTATTCTTGTAAAAACTTTTGGCATATTGAAAAGGATTGTAGGGCATACCACAATGAAAAATTTAATTTTCCTCGTCAATCTCCTAGAAGAAAATTTGCAAGAAGAAATCATGCATCCTCATTTATGAGCGAAATGGAATGCTTCAATTTCCATAAAATTGGACATATGACTCGTTATTGTAACTTGACTTGGGTCCCTAAACAAGCTAAAACTATGACAACCAAGCTAGAGAATAAAGTTACACAAGTGTAGAAAAGGAAGAAAATTGGATCTGAAAGTCTCTTGAACACTCCATCCAACAACACATGTTGATTTGATGAAGACATGCTTGGCAGATGTGATATATCAAGTGTTTGATGAAAAGACTCTACCAAAAAGGAGACCATGCATACTGTTAGGGGGAGCTGGTGACTCATGACTATTCTTACAAAAGTCATCCATGAAAAGGTGTTTTGAAATCCATGATGAGTCACACTTGGAAAAGATTGACAGATCATCTCTCGGGAGTAACTCTGTTGAAGAAAATAATGAAATTCTGAATATTTCTTCCACTTGATCACAAGGCAAGAATATTTCTTTTCTAAATAAGCTAGAAGAGCTTATATAGGTAAGGGGAGTTGGTTCATCCATGGAGAAATGTAATCCCATCTATCATGGACCACATTTCTAGAAATAAGAGCACCATGATAGGGGGAGCATCGTACCTATGAAGAACTATTATTGACGAAGAAAATATGATAAAGAGAAGCAACTCGATAGGGGGAGTAGTTGAGCACCCCTTTTGCCATTGATGTCAAAGGGGGAGAGAATGTTGAAGGGAAAGAATATTGACATCAATGACAAAGGGGGATATTTTTAGTCAAGGTTGTCATTGATGTCAATATGACATTATTGGGATGGCAAATATTCTTGTGATGTTATAACCTCATGTATATTATGATGATGTCCTTACTCATAATTACAAGTCTCTCTTGTTTGATACTGATGCCATTATGATGTCAAGTCACTAAGAAGAAGTCTTGTCCTAGATGACTATTGATCATAATGATGTCCTTGAACTAACCATGAAGACACCATAACCTCATGTATCCTTTCTCTTGATGAAGATTTCCTAGAAATCATGATGATGTCCTTACTCTTGATGAAGGATTCCTTCTTATTGATGCTGGATATGGTTAATGACATATATCACTGCACTATCTTGATGACATGGTGACATTGATGGCACACATGATGACGTATATGGTGATGACATGGACAATGAAGGAATTGGAGATCACTTAATGACATATGATGATTAAATATATAACAAGTGGAGACCTCACTTAAAAAAAAAACACTTGGTGACATATGACAATGAAGAAGCTCTTGCTGTCCTAATCATTTTCTGCACTAAATAATTCAAGGGCAGTCACAAAGATATTTTTTTTTCATCACCTTAGAGGCAACCTTTCAACATGGGACCTACACCATCTTAAAGAATATTTTTTCCTCTTTCCAACGAGCCCTTATTTGTCTCGAAAATCCTAGTAGTTTGTGAGATATTGATTTTTTTAAGATTAAAAATTATTATTTTTGGCTAGCTGACCTATGCACAGTTATATCAAGTCGGCCTCTCTTTAGAAAGACGTGTCCTTTCAAATATGATAAACTATTATAAATATAAACCATCTCTCCTTATTTTTCACAATCAATTTTGGTGAGAAAATTCACAGTATAACCGTAGAAGTGACTATGAGGCCGAGAGGACATATACATTCACTATTTTGGGTTAAAAGATTTATACTGTAGTGGACTGTCACCTTCAGAACTCAGATTTTAGAGACAAATTTTCAGACAGCCTTTGAGGATTTGTGGAAGGAGAGAAATTCAGAGTTGTGACAATAAGCTTCTTTCTCAAGCTTGAACAACAAATCCATCAAGTGTGCACTCAGACTTGTGATAAATCATTTCCCGTAGCTCAAATTTATAAACAAAACTTTTGTTGCATCCTAGTTTAAAGCTCTAATTAAGTCGATTAACCCTTCGGTCATGTAGGGCTCAGATCACACTAAAACAATCATTTAAATAGGCTTGGATTGCTGCCTTTATTGAGATTAGAATCTTGGTCTTGTTCTGCCCGTGTTAAAGAATATTACCTCAGTCCTATACTCGGACATCTCCCTGTAGGAAACAGTATTTTGAAGGATTAGTGGACAATCACATATCTTGAATAATTGACCAATATTTGGGTAGTGACAATTGTAAGGCTCAGAGCTACAACATTTTGAAGGATCGAATTCATATCTCTGCGATCACTAACCTCAGTAAATCGGACCTGTGTTGTGGAGCTTAAGAACTGTGAAAAAAATGGGCCTTCAACAGTGATGAATTTGGAGGTGTAAAAGACGAGTGACCTTGTCAAGGATTTGAAGGTTTGAATTGTGAAGACTTGGTTTGATTTGAAGAGCCATGTGAAGACATCTTTGGAGCAGGTTTTGGTTTTGTTTAAGAGAATATTTGAGCAAGCTCTCCATTGAAGGAATTGTTCTTGGAGCAGTCTATTGAAGGTACTTGATTGAAAGCCCTATGGAGTGATCTTAAGAAAATATGCCCTGGTTACCATGAAGAGCCCATGAAGAGCATTGAAGATTCCTACCAAAATTGTTGAAGTGGACCTCTATCCTTGAAAAGGAGTTGGAGAAGTTTTATTTAGATAGCCTTTTGAAGAATCCTAGACATTGCGGAGCTGCCTCTTGAGTATTTCTGAGCACACTTGATCATCCTTGAAGAAGACTTGAAATGAACAGATCTTGTTGTTGGAGAAAAAAATTGAAGGCCTTTTTGGAACCTTGGAACCTTGTAGAGTACCTTGTAGTTAAATTTGAAGATTCATGGAGTTCCTTGGAAACCATGATGCATTTGTCATCATGAGGTTACCTTGAAGATTTTGTTTGCGTACATGAAGAGCAGTGGTGATACCTTCATGTGAAGACAAGGTTGTGATTTATGAAGTGATTTAGATAAGGCAATGTTGGCTAAGAGTTTGGCTAGGCTCGTTGTAGATGTTATTGGGAGCCTTGAAGAACCGTTTAATTTATCTTGACAAATTGAAGCTGTGGGTTGGAGCCCCAGAGGATAGGAGTCCTCAAGAAGACTAGGTGGGTTCCTGTAATGGAGATAAGGTTGGATCCCTAGAGGTTGGAGCCTCAAACTGACAAGGTTTGTGCCTTGCGAAGATAGAGTTGGAGTCCTAGAGGTCGAAGCCTCGTGAAGTCAAAGTTGGTGCTTGGAAAATTACAAGTTGGTGCCTGGAAGGATTGAGGATTGGTGTCTTCATATAGTGTTGGAAACCTACACATTATTTTACCTGATTTATTGTAAATAATATATTAATAAAAAACATTTATTCTTATTGTTCATTTTTTGTTCTAATTATAAGTGATCTAATTGGTAAAAATAACAATTGAAAAGAAATACTGATTCACCCCCTCTCTCAGTATTTCCAAAAAGCACCAACCTACCACCTTGAAGTTTTCACAGGCTTGAACCTGTTGGTGAATTCATGCACCAACCTAGCACCACCCTACAACCCTATAGAAGAATAAAAGAAGAATGGACTCCCGTAACAGGGAAAATGGTCCACTTTACAATGATATAGAATGATGTAGAGGAAGAAGACACACTAGACCATAACTCTAACTATGACACAAATACCTAATGATGAACCTAGACCTCCTGACACTACCTCTTCAATTCTTGGCAGATAGAAACTTGTACAAATTTTACAATGATGCTTTTACAATGACTCAATACAATGATACCTTTACAATGACTGTATGCAGTGCTGCCCACGTGAGGACTTCATGTGGTGAAATTCTTCCTACTGTTCTACACATAATACCTGAAAAAAGTCTTCAAGGAAATACCCATGACATGATAATATCAAAAATTGCCTCATCCTACAGAGCATATGTGAGTGCTAAACAAAAAAAAATTGGAATTAAGAGATGAACATGCATATACAGAGTATAATTACATGGATCTTACCTCTTTTTCACCTTGATTTGCTTTGCTGCCCTAGAAAGTCTGGCCTTTTGTAGCCCTTGACAACACATGATCTAGCTTTTTCTTGCCTTCTAGGAGCTCGATATTGAATATGGTGTATATTTTTTATTTCAGATCCCCAACATGTGATTTTCACTCCTGTAGTATTCCTATGAGTCTTCTTTCTAATGCCATAGGTCTGACCCAATTTGGATTCTTCAATACAAAGTTATGCCCAATCTCTCACAATGACCTAATTATGGACTGGTTCAATAGAGTGAACTTGTATGGCCTACCATGTGTCATTGTTTCTTCATTCGGCTGTGAAATTGATACAGAGAAAAACGAAGTCCGTACACTATACGCCAATTTTTACCAAATTCCAATCTGATACTCAGAGAGAGAGAGAGTTATGATGATTTTTCCAAGGTCACCTCTTTGATATGAAGTTCAGGAGTCTGCAAAAACCCTAACTTTGACAGATCATATCTTCGAAAATATTGCGCACCATGATCGGAAAGTTTTATAAAATATTGCTAAGGATTTTAGCTTTGCCTCATAAAACTTTTAGCTTCTAAACCTTTGTATAAAAAATGTTATAGCGAAAATTCCACGATGACCTATTTTAGGTAGTGAAATCCCTACCTGAGGAGGATATGAGGATCACAATTTATATAAATGCTTAGGTTGAGAGGGTCTTTAAAAAGTGAACGTGGGAGAGAAATTATGAGCTTAAAAATTATCAATTATTGACTGTTCAATGACCACAACCCATTATTAGTGTCATGCCACAACCCCATTGGGTTTTTTCCCACTAACTGGGGTTACTAACTTCAAACATGAATATCTCTCAAACTGTTAAGAATTACATGGCGTGCCATATATCAACGGAAACATATAGACAATTAGAAACCATAAAAAGTATTATTGACCTAGAATATAGTAATTTGGTAGATCAAAATTCTGATGCAATATCAGGGTAGCCCCTGGTTCTTCTTGGGTTGACATCAATGACAACCACTGATAAAAAATCTCCCCCTTTGGCATTGATGGCAACACAAGTACTCCCCCTGCGATCATGAAACCTCTTCCTACAATGTTCTCTCCCCCTTTGACATGAATGGAAAAGGGTAACTCCCCTTGACACAGCCATCCTGCGGACCTGTACACACTTCCACTCCCCCTTTATATTCTGAATAAGGAAAATCTAATGAGAACTTGGGATAATCCCAAGATTCTGGTGAAGATATTCAAATGCTTCACGAGGTAAACCTTTAGTGAAGATATCAATGATTTATTCTTTTGTACTAACATATTCAAGTTTTATATTATTTTTAGCGACTTGTTCTCTAACAAAATGATATTTGATCGGAATGTGTTTTGTTTTTGAATGCATGGCATGATTCTTGGAGATGCTGATGGCACTGGTGTTATCAAATAATATGGGAAAAGGCTAACTGAATTGTACTTGAAGATCTTCAAAGTTTGTTTCATCCATAGGAATTGAGTACAACAAGCTACCACTGCAATGTATTCTGCTTTCGCTGTAGATAACGAGATGGAGGTTTGCTTTTGCTCAACCATGATACGAGACAGTCACCTAGATAGATTGATACTCCACTAGTAATCTTATGATCATCAATGCTTCCTGCTCAATCTGCATATGTAAAGGCTTGAATAATGAGATTGTTACCCTTGGGATACCACAAACCATATTCTGCTGTGCCCTTTAGATATCGAAGAATTCTTTTGACAACAATAATATGTGATTCTTTTGGTGCTACTTGGAATCTTGCTACTTGTCGAACTGCTTGCATAACATCTGGCAAGGAAGCTGTTACATATAGAATAATACCAATCATAGATTTGTACAACTTCTGATCCACATCCTTAGATGAGTCGTCTATTCTCAATTTGCAACCTGTTACCTTCGGAGTAAGGATGGGTTTGCAATCTTCCATTTTAAATTTCTTGAGCATTTCCTTGATGTACTTGGATTGACATATAAATATTCTTTTCTCTTGCTGAGATATTTGAAGCCTAAGAAGTATGTCATCTCACCAAGTAAATACATCTCGAACTCACTTTTCATCTTTGTAGCAAATTTCTTACTTAGTCGATCATCATTGCTACCAAATATTATATCATCCACATATACCTCAATGATTGTTAAATTATCTTTATCTATTTGTACATAAAGATTGTTATCAGCAGTTCCTTTCTTGAACCCTTATTGACATAGATATCCATCAAGAGGAGCATACCATGCTCTGGGAGCTTGCTTAAGACCATATAGAGCCTTCTTTAACCTGCAAACATAGTCTTCTTTTTCTGATAGTAGAAAAACTTCAGGTTGTTCGATGTAAACTTCTTCTTCTAATTTGCCATTCAAAAATGCCGAATTAACATCCATTTGATAGACGTTGATTTTTCTTGAACATGCATAGGCAAGAAACATTCGAATGGCTTACATTCTAGCAACTGGTGCAAATGTTTTTTCGAAATCAATTCCTTCCACTTGTGCATAGCCTTTGCAAACCAATCTTGCTTTGTTTCTGGTAACCTGTCCATCTTCATTCAATTTGTTCCTGAACACCCATTTAGTCCCAATGAAATTTTTATCTTTTTGTCGTGGAACTAATTCCCAGGTGTTATTCTTCTCGATTTGATCCAATTCTTCATTCATAGCTTCTACCCAATGTTCATTTTCGTTGGCTTTCTCAAAACAACTAGGTTCAAAGGTTGCTAGGAAAGCAATGTGAGCTTGTTGCGATGAATGAAGCTATCGACCTTCATTTATGTCACCAATGATTTGAATTGATGGATGGTTCTTTTGAATCCATTCTTTTGTTCTGTTTGGAGGAGCTTCTTGTTGTTGTTCTGGTATATCTTGATGATCATTATTTACTTCTTCCTGGTTGATAGTTTCTTCTCATTCTATAATTTTCTTTGTGTATTTTTCAGCCTCTGTCTCAAGTTTAAAATATTCTAGATCCTCATCATTATTCGTTAGAACACCATCTTTGTCAAATGTAACATTTATGCTCCCCACTATCTATTTTCGTCTTAGATTATAGCATTTATAGGCCTTTCTTTTTTGTGAGTAACCAACAAAGATACATTCATCAACACGTGATTCAAACTTACCCAACTTTTGATCTTTTCTTTTGATATAACATTTTCTTCCGAAGATTCTAAAATATTTTACATTAGACGGTTTTCCTTTCCATAATTCATATGGGGTCTTGTTGCGATTATTTCTGAGGAGAATTCGGTTGATAATGAAGACTGGCGTATCAATTGCTTGAACCCAAAATTTTTCATCCAATTTTGAGTCCTTCAACATTGTTCTACCCATTTCCTGTACGGTTATGTTCTTTCTTTCAGCAACTCCATTTTGCTAAGGTGTTTGCGCTGTTGAAAATTGTCTTTTTATTCCATTTTTGTCATAGTATTGCAGAAATAATTTGGAAGTGAATTCTCCACCATTATCTGATCTTATACAATTTATTTTAAAATCAGTTTCATTTTCGACCAACTCCTTGTAGATCTTAAAGCACTCAAATGCTTCAGATTTTTTCTTTAGGAAACTGACGGCTGTCATCCTAGTTTTAAAATGAAATATAATTCCCCATCTAATCCTTTTGTTCTCACAAGAACACATAGATCGATATGTATACTTTCTAATGGATGTGATGCAAAGTCTTCTTTTTTTTTAAATTCAACTTTTGTCTGCTTGTCATGCTGACAGGCCTCACATAGTGTGTTGGAAGGTTTTGAGATTTTCATCATTTATCGTACTACTTCCTTTTTGCTTATCTTGACAAGATTGTCAAATTTTATGTGACCCATTCATTTGTGCCATAAGCAGCTTTCATCTTCTTTAGCTAGTAGACATGCTTTAGTTGCTTCATCCAGAGCATATATGTCGTTTGGAGCTCGACTTGCTGTAGCCACTATTTGACAATACCTGCCTTTCCTGATTTCACATTTTGTGGAGATGAATAGAATTTTTTTTCCTTGATCACACATTTGTCCAACACTAAGAATATTGTTATTCATGTTTTAAACCAATTGAACATTCTTGGCTAGAACATCTTTACTTCTGAGAGTGACGGTACCTGATCCTATAACATTTCAAGACCCATCATTTCCAAAGGATACAGTTCCATTCTTCTTCTATTTTAGAGATACAAATTTCTTTCTATCTTCAGTCATATGCGTTGAGAAACCACTATCAACATACCACATATCTTTGTTGTTTTGAGCCTTGAGAGCGAGAGCACAATTATCAATCTTCTTCTTCTTCCATGTTTGTTCGTTCTATGGCTTCGAAGATTCTTCTTGAGGATTTTCAAGTCTTTAGTCTCTGGATATGTCCAAAGTTTCGACATTTGTTACATTCCATATTATTTCTTAAATGTTCAAATCTATTAATGTTTCGTTGAGCCCTGGGAGGTTCATATTTGACAGATCTCCTGGAATTATATTGGTTCCTAGGGTACGTGTGACATTCTACAGCTTTATGACCAAATTTTCCACATGAATAACAATAGCCATGAAAAATATGGTGGTACCTGGATGGAAATATTCGTCGAGGAATTGTCTTCCAAGGTTGTTCTTGCGAATATTTTCCAATGAAGTCTACATGCATATCAAATCTCATAGGTTCATTGTATTTTGTTGTAGAAGGTCCTGCTTCTTCTTCTTTGTAACTGAGGCTTATTCTGTTGTTGTAAGATTGTTGAATGTTGAGGAGTTCTTCCAATGCCCTTGACCTATTGGCATAATTTTGGACAATTTTTCCCTTCTTCACTTACTTACGCAGTGAGACTACTTTGGCTTCTAATGCTTCTCTTTCTTGGTTTATTTCTTCTAATTTATTTTGAAGTGACTCTTTAATACATTTGTGTTCTTAAACTTCAATTTTGAGACCTTGAACTTGCCCTTCAAGAGTATTGGAACGAATTTTCTCAACCTTGAGCTCTTTTATAAGCCTGATTGCCTTAGAAAATTCTTCTATGGTCAACCCTTCTTCCTCATTGTTTGATACCTCTTATTTATTGTGCTTGGCCATAACAAATACTCTCTCATTGGCTGTCTTCATCAGATGATGATCTATCTTCTTTAGAGTGAAAGTTCCTTTTGAATCCTTTATTTTTTCCTTGCTTGTTGAATTTCTTAAAGCCTTTCTTTCCTTTTGAGTTGCCATCACTTCTGTTCGGACATTTTGCTATGAAATTCCCAACCTCACCACAGCCGAAACATATCAATGGATTTTTACCTTTGAATTTTCCCTTACGAATTTTTAGTTTTCTCGTAAAGTAAGCATATTCTCAATCTGAAAGACCTTCTTTATCATCTTCATTTTCTTCACACTTGCAGGTGCATGTCTTTTCCTTTGAAGGTTGTTTGTCCTTATTGGTTTTCTTAGATGCAACAAACCTAGTTTCTAGATGCGAAGTACCCTCTTCTTCATCAAGTCTCATTTCATATGCTATGAGAACTCCATGTAATTCCTCTTTGCTGAGTTTGTCTAGATTTTCACTGTATTCTAAGACGGATACCTTTGGGTTGAATCTCCCTGGTAACGTTCTAAGAATATTTCATATAATAATATTCTCGTCAACATGCTCTCCCAATCTTTCCAGAGTGTTGGTTATTTCATCAACGTGTTGGAAGTATGCAACAATGTCGCCATCTTCTTTCATTCCGAGTTGCTCAAATTTTTCTTTGTAGATTTGAAGCTTTGCTTCATTAGGGGAATTTTGAGGTCTAAAATGGGCCTCCTAAGGAAATTATAAAACAATAGTGGAAATAATAAAATAAGATTTGATTACATCATCAAATTTTAGAGAGATAAAAGAAAAAACTACTTTTTCAACTCATATTTTCAACTTATCTCCCAGATTTTTTACTCAAATTTCGAGCGGGAGTATTCATTGGATGCAAAATTTAATTCCATGTCCAAGGAGTACCCATGTTACATACTTTTTATGGGTCCTGCTACATGAAAAATGAGAAATAATTAAAAAAACGTGATTGTAATCACGTTTTTTTTTTTTTTAAATGTATTTCTCATTTTTTGTGTAGTAGGGTCCATCGAAAGTATGCAACATGGGTACTCTTTGAATGAGGAATTAAATTTTGCATCCAGCGAGTACTCCCACTTTAAATTTGAGTAAAATATTTTGGAGATAAGTTGAAAATATGAGTTGAAAAAGTAGTTTTATTATTATATTATTTTTTAATCTTTTTACCCTTTTACTTAAAAAATGGTGAGTCATCCCCCATGGTTGACATCATCATCTTGAATCCTGTTGGTTCTTATAAAGTTTATGTTTTTTGTACATTTTTCTTAGGAGGCCCATTTTAGACCTCAAAATTCCCCTAATGCTTTGACATTTGAGTCACTTGCATATATATTCTCAAGCTCGTCCCATACTTTTTTGGTAGTTTTACAACCCAACACCTTATGATAAGCAGATTCAATAAGTCCATTGATAATAATATTCTTTGCTTTTGTATCATTTACCAAATTATTCTTACCATGTTCATCCGTGGTTGGTGTAAAGCCATCTTTAATAGTGTCCCATAATTCGTAACATTGCGCAAAGAGATAGACCTCCATTCTTCCTTTCTAGAGTGCATAATTATTTTCATTGAACACAGGTACACCATTCTTGGTATGCTCCATGACCTCCTTCCGACTGTTAATCTTCTATTGAAGGAACCAAGCTCTGATACCAATTGTTGGAAATACTGAGAGTGAGGGGGGGGGGGGTGTGAATCAATATTCCTTTCAATTAGTATTATTATTAATATTTCAAAGCATTAGTTAATCTTCAATTATTATTAGTGTTTTTACAATGATAGAAGTAAACAAAAGGAACACAAATGCACACAGCTTTTAAGGTGGAAACCCTCCTCGGGACAAAAACCACCTGAATGCTTTTCTAATAATTATTTAATATTTAACTCCAATTGAAAATAAAGCTCCAACTTCCTAGAATCTAGAAAATAATTCTTCTCCAGCTCCCACTGGATGGACTCTCCAACACCTGAGATTCTTTAGTAGTCAATTGAATGGATGCCCCAACACCCAATGAGCTACAACTCACCCTTGCACTACCCTATCACCCTGAAATTTTCACAGGCTTGAACCTGTTGGTGAATTCATGCACCAGCCTAGCACCACCCTACCACCCTATAGAAGAATAAAAGAAGAATGGACTCCCGTACTAGGGAAAATGGTCCACTTTACAATGATATAGAATGATGTAGAAGAAGAAGACACACTAGACCATAACCCCAACTATGACACAAATACCTAATGATGAACCTAGACCTCCCGACACTGCCTCTTTAATTCTTGGCAGATAGACAGTTGTAAATTTTTTACAATGACTCAGGACAATGATACCTTTACAATGACTGTATGTAGTGCTACCCACGTGAGGACTTCATGTGGTGAACTTCTTGCTAATGTTTTGCACCTTGATTTTTGCTCTTGTCATGCTACCCTTTCTCACTCTTTAGAACATTGGATCATGCATTTAGTATTATCTTGATGAATATATAATACTTGTAAAAATTCTTCCAGGAAATACCCACGACATGATAATAGAAAAACTTACCTCATCCTACAGAGCATATGTCAGTGCTAAACAAAACAAAACAAATTAGAATACAAAGAAACTAATGCAATTAAGAGTTGAACATGCATATACAGAATATGCTTACCTGAATCTTACCTTTTCTTCACCTTTCTTTTCTTTTCTGCCCTAGAAATTCTTGTCCTTTGCAGCCCTTGACAACAAATGATCTATATTTTTCTTTCCTTATAGGAGCTCGATATTGAATCTGGTGTATCTCATTTATTTCAGATCCCCAATATGTGATTTTCAATCTTGTAGTAGTCCTCCTAGTCTTCTTTCAAATTCCACAGGTCTGACCCAATTTGTATTCTTCAAGGCAAAGTTATGCCTAATCTGTCACAATGACCTAATTATGGACTGGTTCAGTAGAGCGAACTTGTACGGAGTGCGACGTGTCACTGTTACTTCATTCAGCTCTGAAATTGATAAATAAAAAACTACAGTCCGTGTACTATCCTCCACATTTTACATAATTCAAATCTGATACTCAGAGAGAGAGTTATGACGATTTTCCCAAGGTCACCTCTTTGAGATGAAGTTCAGGAGCCTGCAAAAACTCTAACTTTCACAGATCATATATCTGCAATATTGCGCAGCATGATGTGAAACTTTTACAGGAGCTTCTTCTAGATTTCGATTTCGCCTCAAAAAATTTCAGCTTCTTAACATTTGTAGAAAAAAAATTAGAGCGAAAATCCCACGATGACCTGTTTCAGGTAGCAAAATCCCTACCTGAGGAGGATATGAGGATCACAATTTATATAAATGCTTAGGTTGAGAGGGTATTTAACAAGTGAACATGGGAGGGAATTTAGGAGCTTAAAAATTATTAATTATTGACTGTTCAATGACCAAAACAAATTATTAGTGTCATGCCACAACCCCATGGGGTTTTAGCCCACTAACTGGGGTTACTAGCTTCAAACATGAATATTTCTCAAACCATGAAGAATTACATGGCATGCCATATATCAACGGAAACATATCGACAAGTAGAAACCATAAAAAATATTCTTGACCCAGAATATAGTAATTTGGTAGGTCAAAATTCCCATGCAATATCGGGGTAGCCCCTAGTGCTACTTGGTTCACTACAAGGAAAAGACCCTCTAGTGGATGTTTTTTAGAAACCCCACAGAAAAATACCCCATACATCCGTTTCTAGCGGAGATTACTAGAGGAGGTTGGCGGGTAGAGGGTTTTGTGGACATTTTCCGCTTGGTGCGCTTATCATTAAACATCGCACTGGTGCCCTTGAAACTCGAAAGCATCGGTGCACACAAAAAATTGACACACCGGACACTGTGCACTCCATACACACCCGCCTAATGTGTCGTATTATTGTAGAGCACCGATGCTTCACAACTCTTCTGCGCCGGTGCATCATAAAACACCGCACCAAAACAAAAACTGACCGGTGCGTTCGTAAGAAATAGAATCAGCACGCTTATAAAACACACACACCGGAAAAGGGTAAAATAAAGAAAGAAATTACGGAAAAAAAATCGGATTTTTCATTTTTTCAGTGCTCCTGAGCTCTCAATTACCGGTGCGCTCTACGATAGAAAGCCTTGGTGTGCACAAAACATTGGCACACCGGACACCGTGTGTGACGTACACACCCACCTGGGGCGTCCTATTATGGTAACGCACAGGTGCTTCACAACTATTCCGTGCTGGTGCATTATAAAACACCACGCCAAAACAAAAATGTGCTGGTGCGTTCTTATCTAAGACCACCGGTGCGCCTATAAAACACACACACCAGAATAACGTTCAATAAAAAAAATTACGGCCAAAAAACCGGTGCTTTACGAATATTATGCACCAGTGCTTTACGAATATTCCAACCCGGTGCATCATCAAAACATCGTGCCAAAACTGAAACATCCCGGTGCGGTGTTATGGAACTGCCCCGGTGCATCATAAACAACGCGCCAAATCTGACACCGCCCGGTGCGGTTGTAAGTAAGCATACTGGTGCATCTATAAAACCCTGCGCACCAAAACAGTGTTAAATAAAAAGAATTATGGCAAAAAAACTGCATTTTTCACTTTTCTTAGTGCTCCAGAGCTCTCAAGCACCGGTGCCATTTCCCCTTCTCTGAGCCGCCCTGACATCGGTGCTCCCATTACACCCATTGCATGCACTGCTACTGTGCATTGGCCACCAATCTCCAACTTGCATTTTGAAAAATGATGGGAAAATTTTCTTTTTCAAATTCTATAGCCAATATGCCTCCTTGACAGCGAAATGTATAGGTATTTTTCTAGTTTTTCCATAATTAAGCTTTTTAGCAGATTATAATTTGAAATAACCTTAAAAATAACCATTAAAAAAGATTTTTTTTTTTTTGTCGCGTGGTGCGCCCGAGTCATTCAGCTCGCACCAGACAGAAATTCTGCCTGTAAAATTTATAGGCCGCACCGCCACTGGTGCTAATGGTATCCACACCATTTCTGGGGCGGTATCGAAAGGTGCCCTACATTATTTTAAATTAAAAAAATAAAATGCGGTGCGCTCATTTAGCCAGGCGCACCATTTACCATGGGAATAGAAGTGCGGTACGTTGACAAAATTATCCGCCCCAGAGTCTGTCAGCGCATCGCATTCGGCATTCTGAAAGGGTCAATGGTGCGGTCGGGTAAAAGACCGCACCGTTGACTATGTAATTATTATGAAGTCGGTGCGCTCACATGATTATACGCTCCAGGGCATATATTTCAGTTAGCGAACCACTATTCTGACATCAGATATAGTCAACGGTGCTTAAAAAAATTTCAGCTGCACCGAAGTTGGTGCGTTGTATTTCATTTGGTGCACCACCACCGGTGCGCTACAAACACAAGCTGCATCGGAATTGGTGAGTGACTATTTTTGTGGCGCACCGAATGGTCTATTTTTAAAAATAAAATAAAAAAATATATATGTATATTCCTAAATACATGTCTGTTTTAATAATCATTTTTTATTTAATATGTCAATGATTCAGAGAGAAGAGGAGGAACAGTAGCAACAACAGGAGGAATAGTATGACATGATTCGCCAGTGGAAGGCACGAGAGAGGGAGAAAGATGCATACCCTCGCCCTATTACAACAGGTACCCTGGGGATCCTAAGGTAGGTAGGCCTCCTCAAGTTATATGAGGAGGCTACTTCCCTAAAGGCCCATAGTGTGTTTTTGAGATATCTTATCCGCAGGTGGAATGCCCATCAACAAGCTTTCCAGGTTGGTCTTGACCAGTGGTACACACCCACTGAGAAGGATATTTATTTTATTATAAGAATATCGAGGAGAGGGGTGGATTTTCCCTCATTCCCAGAGGTTCCACCAGGTTGTGTAGCAGGGAGTCAGTTAGTTTATTCCCAGAGATACATTGGAGCACATGTTCTATCTCCTTCATAGTTTCAGGTACCTAGAGGTCAGTTACGTATAGGTGCATTTGGTAGACAGGACGTGCAGTGCCTCTCACTTATCATTTTGACCATTTCGCACAACACCAGTGACGGGAAACGCATTAGTTGCTCACTTTTATATTATGTTGATTCTTTAGTACAGGAGCCACGACTTGTCAGGTGGTCTGCCATTTTTTTATGGCAGTTTTGTACGGCCTTAGATAGATGTCATGCTCATGCACAAGGGAGGGTCAACTTCCCTTTTGCTTCAGAGCTATTTTGTTTATTTTTTGAGAGGTTTCCAGAGATGAGGCCTAGTTTTGTTCGACAGCCTCGTAGGCTGATGTTGGAGGCCTGGATGCACATGTGGGGGTAGATGATGCCTAAGAGGGTAGATACTATGTTTCCATCCAGGATATCTCATGATGCACTTCACTTACTAGCCAGTGTTGACGATCAACTGCATCCCTTCATTATGGTCTCATGTCCTTATGCTGGATTAGATTGGAGAGGGTGTGCCAACATCCTCTTCATAGATGATGAGCCGCCAGATGATAGAGGTAATATTACTATTTTATTTATATTTATTCTAACATGTTGTTTAACTTATTTTTATTAAATTGTGTAATGAAATTGTCTAATTATTGTTGTGTACTTGTATATGTTTTGCACACATTGGCTCTTTTGATGGCAAGGAGATGCTGAAACCACCACATGATATAGGTGTGGATCCTGATGACGATCAAGACATGGACGATGCCGAGGATCATGATCAAGATGAGGCCGGTGCAGAGAGACATCCTCCTGCTAGTGCACCGGTACCGCATTTTTCTAGGCGTGGTCAACATGAGACTAGATATAGTATGGAGTTGGGCAACCAACTTAGTGCATTGATTGTTGAGGCGAGCATCAGGCTTGCTCATTATAGAGACATACATGCCGATGATAGGCTATTACGAATGTGGAGAGGCATGCCGCGTGACATGTACAACCTGATGCGGCATGCCATAAAAGCTACGACAATTGTTACGCGACTAAGGAGGACTGTTGCACTTTATAGGTGCAGTCGAGCCACGACACGTGATGGATAGTCCGCGAGAAACGGCTCATCATCTCATGATTGTTCACCTCGCGCCGCGCCTGATGAGCATGAGGCTCCACTAGCAGTCATTATGAAGATGAGGTTGGACCATCAACCACGTCCAGTCTGTAGCCTGCAGCATCCATTTGTACTAGTCATGATCATGAGAAGGCTGGATCATCGACTGTCGAGGCTGCACTATTGACTGAGCATGCCTCCACTACTACTGCTTATATTGATGTTGTACTACCACGAGCTGATGCATCCACCAGTCCTAGTCATGATCATGAGCAGGCTCGACCATCGACTGTCAAGGCTGCACCATTTACTGGGAAGGCCTCCACTTGTACTTCTATTGATGTTGTAGTACTACCACCAGCTGATCCATGAAATTTATATTACAGTTGTATATTTTTAAAATTATATATATATATATATATATATATATATATATATATATATATATATATACACACACACACACACACACACACATATATATATATATATATATATATGGTCCATGTATTTTATGTTCATGTTGCAGCTGTACTTAATTTACATGTAGGTGATCATTATGATGTGCATAATTTTATGTCATGTTAGATATGTTCATTTAATGTTTAGCTTGCAGATAGATGTGTATATGTGATAGCATGAGTTATTTGACATGAGATGTATAATTGATGTTTGTGTTGTGATGATATTAATATATAATGTTAATTTGATGTTTGAATGTGTTTTTTAGTCAAATATGATGTTTGTACGATGGTTATCATGATCGTGATGATGTTTATTAATTAATTTAATATTAAATGACCATGATATTTATTAAATATTATGTCGTGATTGTAATTGAAATTGAAATTTTAATTGTATGAAAAATTGTAAAATTGTATTTGTGATTGTAATTTTAACCGTAATTGTATGTAAAATATTTAATGTAAAATTTTAATTGTAATTGTAATATTTAATTTATGGTGAAATGATTGTAATTGTAATTTTAATTGTAATTGTATATATGAAAAATTGTAAAATTGTAATTGTAATTGTAATTGTATGTAAAATTCTAAAATTGTAATTGTATTTGTATGTAAAATATTTCTAAAATTTTAATTGTAATTGTATCTAAAATATTTGTAAAATTTTAATTGTATTAACGTGAAAATTTTAATTGTATTAATGTGAAATGATTTTATTAAAATATTTAAATTTGTAAATTTTCAAATAATTGTAAAATAACAAATCTAGAATAATATGAATTTTTGTAACATAATAATGTTTAGAAAATAATGAAAATAAATTCATGTACTTTAGAATTATCATTATTTTATTATGATCTTACATACAAAAAAAACAAAATTTATACAGTCCAGTGCGCTTATCATCATAACACGCACTGGTGCATCGTATTACTCAGATGCACCGGTGTTTCACAACTCTTCTGCACCGGTCATGAATAAACGTAAATTAAAAAAACGCAACTCTATTTTCTTTAAGTGAAAAAAAAGCGGCAATTTGAAAAATGGGCAGCAAAATATTTTCGAAAATCTAATTTCATAAAACAATTCTTTAAATACTAAACACTTTTCATTATTTCACTATTTTTGCTAAAATTTTCTGCTAGATATTTGCCGGAGATAGACCTGGAGCAAGAGAGCATGAGGGTACTGTGGAGCAGCGAAATACATTCGAACATAAGTATTCAAACAATAATATACCAAACATCTGGTGATTCAAACCTCGTATCGTAGAATTTCAAACCATCTCGTGATTAAATTTGATTATTTTTTTTTACTTTTTCTGCAGTTTTATCCATTTTTACCCTAAACCCTTCATTTTTTTGTTTTTTCCCTTTCTTCTCCCTGTTTCTATGATTTCAGAATAGGGGTTTTCATTTTAGATTGACATCCAACCCACGGGACAGCTTGCATAGTCAGATCCCAATCCATTCGGCCATTGCGTGAATTTTTGGAAAAAATGGATTTTTCTTTATCGGTGCGCCTTACGTACCCTAGCGCACTGGTGCGCTATATGATATAGCACGTCGCACAAGTACTGTGTAATAAAAAAATTGATTTTTTTTTCTAAATCAATGCACCATATCTGAAATAGGGCACCAGTGCTCCATTTTACGAGGATAGCACCGTATGGTCTATTACACTATTTTTGCGGTGCGTTTATAATACCCTATGCACTGTATGGTCTATTATACTGTTTTGCGGTGCGTTTTTAATACCCCCACGCACCGGCCACAGTGCGTACCTCATGAAAGGTGCACCATTGTCTTGAGATTTATTTTGTACCCGAAAATTTGAGAATTTATTTATAAATATATTAATGAATGATATGGTACATGTTTCAGATTGATAACGAAATGATTGACAAGAGATCAAGTAACAAAAATACTGATAACACATCAAGAAAAGAAAAAAAGGTAAGTTCTTTGTAAATTCTTCATAAAAAATATTATTTTTGAACTATATGTAAATTTAACTAATATGTATTGTTTACTGTGTATCATGTAGAGCCACAAATTGACGAAGCTAGATATGATTATTTATGATCTAGGACCAGAAGAGCGTAAAATCTTAATGGAAAAATTGTAAAAGGATGAATCAAGTGAACGAAAAAATACTATCGATCCAAAATGAGTTTATTTTTTTAATTATCATTAATAATATACTTAAAATTATTAGATAACATGTGTCAAACATTCTATTAATTCACATATGTTTAATTTTCTACAGGGACCAAAAACTCAGAAAAGGAATGTTGTTCTAAAAAAAGAAAAAAAATAGAACATGCAAATGAAAATAAATTTCTCCTTAGCTCATTTGGAGTGGTGCTGGAAGTTAACGAAAGGGGGAAATTTTTTTACAAAAGTTTGAGGGATCTAGTGGAATGAATGTATAGGCGTTCTTTCCACTTACAATACAAAAATCAATCCAATGATTCCAAGAACCAAATTTTATCTAAACTAGAGGAAGAGTTTCCAGAGAATTGGTCAGTGAGACATGTCAAAATTTTAATAGCAAAAACTTACAACGACAAAAAAGAAGGAATAAAAAAGTAATATTCCTTTAAATGTTTGTGTAGAATTATTTACTAGCAATTTCACCATCACCAAATGTTGCAAAGGAAACGCCATAAGATTCTTAAATAAATCCAATAATTTCTAAGCAAGATATCTGTAGTGTTTTCTTAAAGTCAGCAAGAGGAAGCTTCTTATCAGCAAGAGGGGATTTCTCTACCACAAGCTTCTTATTAGCAACTGCAAGAGATTTCTCTACCGCAGACTCCAAATAATAGAACAGGGCAGGTGGGGATGATGACAAATGTTATTGTTATAAGGAGCAGTGCTAATATAACAAATTGAATAGAAAAATATTGCTGGAGCAGTGCTAATATTGACAGGTGATCCGTACTGCTCAGAAGGCTTGGTGATTTTTCCAGGTGATCTGTACTTTAACTCTAGGAACAAAAACACGTGCTGTCGTTTAGTGTTAAAAATCCGATATCCATGTAGTAATGACCTTGCTGATTTTGCACAAACTTAGTGGGCACCATTTCAATAGAAATCAGTGGAGTAAAAACAAAATTCATATTTTCCTACACCTTAATATAACTGAGAAATATCAGTGGAGTAAGAAAAAAATTCATATTTTCCTACTCCTTAATATATCTAAGAAATAACAGTCTGGCATGTCTAGGCCTGTAGCTGCTTTTATTCACTGACTGCTCAACTTGAAGGGTCTTTAAATCTTGGATGAAGCACCTCAAGTCCCACAACACAGAGTTAATTGGTTTTCTCACCAATCAGGTCTAGGCCAACCATAAGGATGGAAATCCCTTGAAAGAGTAAAAAGTAAAAATGAATCCCTTGAGAAGACATCAAGCTCCTAGTAGAGGAAGTTAAGAGAAGGAAAGAAATATGCAATTCCTTTTTGTAAATCCGGTTGAGTTTCTTTTCTGGAGGCTATTGATGTTTTTGTTCATCAAGCTTGTTGAGGGCATCCAGACCTGACTCTGAAACAACACGATGATGCTTTGGGTGTTCTAACTGAACTTGTGATTCCCTTTCCACTAATGCAAGTAGATCAGTTTCGGATGCCTAACCTGATTTCTTTGTTACCACCGATTCATAAGCACTACCAAGTTGCAACAGTCCAGAGATCATGGAATTGAATGTAGTGACAGACATTTTGTTCTCAAACAAGAGATAAGGGATGATGAATTGGGAAAGATCTTGGTGCAGGTAGAATGTTCAATAATGACATAATAGTAGGCACAGAACAAACAACCCAAGCAGGCAATTCAGCTTTTGGCAGGAACATAGTCATAGGAAGGACAACGCAGAAGAGGGTAAACGGATAAAAGGGTAGGATAAGCTTTCACAACAAAAAGAAAAGGAATATTAAGTTTTCCTTTTTCCAGAAAGCAATCTACACAAAATGTTGGGGCCCTTGTTTTGAAAACTTGTTTTGAATATTTTGACTTTTGAATAAAGAATGGCTTTTTGGGTTGTGGAACGATGACACATGGCTGTCGCAACCAAGTCGCAACTACAGTAGGTTGCGGAGCTATCAAGGTGGTGAAGAAGCAAGAGATAGCTAAAGAAAGCAGATGCATGAGTACAGACGAAGATAATATACATCAGAAGATAGAGAGCAGAACACACAGACGACAAGAGAGAAGCCGGAAGCAGCTGAAGAAGAAAGTAAAGAGGAACTAACAGTTGCGATAGCGGGTGAATAAATAAGCAGTCACCCGGCCCAAAGAAAAGATGCGACAGGAGAAGGAAAGCAGAGCGACTGAAGGAGACTGGGCATGATGGTCTATGTAGTTCCTAGGTTTCTCTTATTTACCTTTCTATTCTATAAGGCGTCTGTATCATACTTGTAAGCTCTCCTTGCGGAAGCTATGTAACTACTGGTTTGGCCGAAGATATCAAAATACTTGTAGGTTGCTATCCTATTATGTGATTCATATGCATGCATAATGGTTACGGTGATTTAAAATTTTATTTGCTTAATACCTATATGCTCTCTAAATGTTCTTGCGTATATAATGATGTTTATGCTATCAATTCAATGTTACTCATGAGTTGCGTATCTGTTCACTACTATCGATCTATTCCCCTTCTGCATGTGGTTGCGGCATGCCTCGGGTGAGACTCTCTGCTCTCCGGAGTAGGGTGATAATGCCGGCGTGGTTCTAGACTACAGTGGATTCCTTTCTTGACCCCAACCCCTGAACCTGGGTCTTGCCTGCGAGACCTGTTTCCTCACCAACAAATGGTTCTGTTGCCGGGACCTACATGTTATGAGGGGAACTAGATCATGGTATCGAGGATCTTCGAAGGAGAAATACAGAGATGGTGGGATAACCATCTGGACCAGTTCGTTGCTCAGCAAGCGGAGTTGACGAATCAAAAGGAAAATGTGCTCAAGGATCTCGTCTTTTTCTCGGATTCTGCCAGTGATACCTATGAGATCCTCTGGGGAAAATTCCCTAGCGACCTATAAAATTGGTTGCGGAGGTTACAGACGAAGGTGCCTAGGGATAGCTCGTGAAAGATAAACCGTAAGTGGGTGCACGGGGATCTGGTGGCTCTGCATCGGTTGGACACTGAATTGACCCGCGTGGTGGATTTTTGAGTAGAGACCACTTTGGACGGATATATTGTGGAGTTTTCCACAGAGTGCTACCAATCCTTCTCGAAGGCTGAAGCTATTTTCCGCTCCAGGCTAAGAGGGAAGCTACTTAAGGAGATTTTGCTGTGGATTAAGGCCTTGATGGTGGACGAGGGGCTGATGGAATTTCAAAAGTCGAGCATGGAAGCGTAAACCTCCAGTGCTAGGGGGAGGGCTGAAGGGACAGATGCTACGTGAAGTGTGAAGCGGGGAGTGGGGGATGGATGCTGAGGCCGCGAGGAGATTGAGGGAGAGACGTGCACATCGGCGGACGCAGATCGCCGGCAGGTGGCGAGAAAGGGTGATGCGAGAGTTAAGAGGACGGGGAAACGATAGGAAGAACCAAGACGAGGCGCCTTAGAGGATAGGAATTATGGACGCTTAGGTAGATACCCTGGAAAGGGAAGGGACCATTGCGGGAGTATGGCGGGTGCATGGGAGCCCAGCTAAGAGGGAAAGGGAGACGACGACTGACGAAGATGATGTAGGTGTGCAGCTCGAAGAAAGTTCCGATGGTGAATGGTACATCGTGATGCAGCGGTTGTTTCAAGAGCGGACGACATTCATCTCTCCCGGCACCCCTACTTCCAAAAATTTGCACGGCAAGGATCCCTCCCTTCCCCTGGTACTCTATCAACCTTTAAGTAATATTTTCGTTAAGTTACAAGCATTGAGTCAATTGCACAGCAGTTCAGTGTCGACAGTGACACACGTTAATAGTAGTGCCACTAGTAGTATTGCATTCCTCAGTGGAACAGTTACACAACCAGGACCCATAGGATTTATCCTGGTCAACCCTCCGCAAGTAAATATGGCTGGGTCATTCACCCGGTATCTAGAATTCTCTGGCCGAGGCAACGATGATGTAGAGCAACACTGGTATCTCTGCGAAGCCATATGGAGGGCTCGGTAGACGCCAGACGCAGAGAAGCTAATAGAGATCCAAACCACGCTCAGAGAGAGGGCTCTACGATGGTTTATAAAGTGGTCCGAGGCCCATCCTAATCCAGTAATTGTATACGTTAAGCGGGATTTTTTCCGGGAATTTAAACTTCCCCAGACGGACCAGCAGGGTTTGTCCGAGCTCTGTGAGATTAAGCAGAAAGAAGGAGAGACTACATGGGAGCTTATGCGTCGATTCAAGGATACGATCGGGAAACTCAGCTACCTGATTGATCCAAACCATCAGAGGGACTAGTTCATCAAGGCTCTGCTTCCCTTGACACGAACCCCCCTCACCCAGCACAAGATTGACAACTTGCAGGATGCTTTGGAACAGGCCATGAAGATAGAGGCCATGGCGGGCTACCCTCAGGAATATCGGGGAGGGCTGGCCCCGCAGGATCCTTCCTTGGTGCAACTGTAGCATCATATTTCTAGTCTGACATAAAAGCTCAAGGAGATGCAGCCTATAAGACCAGCCAGGCTGAACGTTTGGTGCACTCACTGCCTGGTTGAAGGCCACGCCGCGACCGAGTGTCCTCGACTGTGGGGCACTGGGGTGGGACCCTATGTTGCAGCAATCTAGGGGGGTCCAACTGCGGGGGGTGGCACGGGGATGAATCCGCATGGGGTATACCAGTCGCAACAGCCTTATGCGGGGTTCACAGCTCAACCAAACCCCACCGCCACGGAGTATTGCGAGATTTACCGGACGATGGTACACCCACCTCAGATGTGCCCGATACTACAGAAGTAATCCAACGTCCCAAACAATGTATACTATGAGTTTTGTGCTTCCACGACTCACAACACTGAGTAGTGCGGGGCTCTCGACGCACTCGCGGATCGGTTGGACCGACCCTCCTATAGGGTGAATGAGGCTTCTAGGGGAAGAGGAGGCGGGATGCGCGGAGGTCGCACAGGGGGACGAGGTCCAGTGAAATGCTACAACTGTGACCAGGAGGGTCACGTGGCTCGAGAATGTCCCCTTCCCGACGTCCTT
This sequence comes from Pinus albicaulis, assembly GCA_034641835.2. Classification (NCBI taxonomy): domain Eukaryota; kingdom Viridiplantae; phylum Streptophyta; class Pinopsida; order Pinales; family Pinaceae; genus Pinus; species Pinus albicaulis. The sequence goes on along the minus strand of CM076576.1, from coordinate 859,439,864 downwards.
GGTGTTCCCAGTGCCGCGTGAACGCCCATGCAACAGAGGACTGTCCAGAACTCATCAAGAAGTGGGAGGAACGGGCACGGTAGAGGGGCACGAATTTGGTAAAATCCGAGCCGTGAGGAACTGCGACTTCGACCATGCAGAATGTAGCGATCATCATGCGTGGCGGCAAGAAGACGGGGGAGGATGCTCATGGAAAGGAGCCAGTCCGGGCTATTCGGCTCGCCTCCCCGAAACAAATGATCCGGCTGGATGTGTAGAAGAGATATTTCCAGGAGGCGGTGGAGGCATTTGCTCAGTTGGGGGGAGCCAGAGGCCTCGAGGTACCCCTGATGACTGGCTCCGGAGAACCGAACGCTACGGGGACTTTGATTGAGGAATGGCTTCAGCTGTTCCTCAAGATTGTTGATAATGCCTCGATGCGGGACCAACTCAAGCGTATACTGGAGGACGCAATGCAAGGGAATACGGGGCTGAGAGAACCTGTGGACATAGAACCCCAGTATGTGCAGCGGGTTAAGTGGAACAAGCGATGAACGGGAAAGGAGTTCTGGCTTAACATGCAGGTTACGGGATTCCAAATTAGCGATACCATGCTTGATTTAGGGTCTGACGTCAACATCCTGTCGCGGAAGACGTGGGAGGCTCTTGGATGGCCACGGCTGACCTACTCACCAATCCAACTCAGAATGGCGAACCAGTACTGCATTGTGCCGATTGGCCCACTCGAAGGTGTCGAGGTTGACATTGCGGGGGTGAAGAATTACACGGATTTTGAGGTTATTGATATTATGGGAGACAAGGATCCTTACCCTGCCCTGCTAGGCATCGATTGGGATTTTGAGAATTACGCCATCATCGACCTCAAAAAGGAGCTGATGATCTTCGAATATGGAGAAGTCCGGGTCACTCAGCCCCTAGACCCGTATCAAGGCCCGTGATATACCGAAACTGTGGACAACCGGGAGGATGCTCAGATGATGGACCACCTTTATCAGATGATTGCAGGGAATCGGGCTGACTATATCTACTCGACTGCCATCGGCTCCGTTAGCTGGCGCAGTGTCCAGAGCTCGGAGTTGGGATCAGAACTCGCCTGGGAAGACTGGCAGCAGGGGGGGTACGAGACCAACACGTGGAGATGTGCCGCCATTGCCTACGTCCGTTGGATTGACGCTGAGTTCAGAGAATACCCCACCCTGTCGAACATGCAAGCTGTCAATACCTTTATTGCAAAGGTGGAGGACATGGTACCAGAAGGACGCAAGATACCACTTTTGAACGTCGCACTACAGTCCACATCAGCTAGGTGGTGGAGGAACCATCGCAACACCCTGTCGCGGTGGAGTTGTGTGGTAAAGGCTTTGAGGGTGCGGTTTAAAGAGGACGAAGGCCCTCGAAGTGGGCACAAGTACCAAGGGACTTCCGATCCGTGAGACCACCTAAGGACCTGTGAGGAGCAGTGGCAAAGTCTGGGATACCTGCAAGAGCTGTGGGTACATCGGTTCATCCACTCCTTAGATACCATCCCGCAGGCCTAGTACTTAGAAGAAGAGCGGAAAAGAGGAACCAGCTCCTGGCAGGAAGTTGCGAACAAATTTGTTCGGTGCTTGTCGTTCGAAGGAGAGACAGAGCTGGTGTCCCGAGAACTACAAGCTATCAAGGGGGTACTGTTTCTCTGCGACCCAGAGACCTACGGGAGAACCTTTGCATCACGTCCTGAGGCCAGGCGCGAGTTGGCTTGCCAACAGATTGACGGCGATCCAGACGATGACAGTCTGGAGGACCTCAGGCACCTATATTTTGAAGAGAAGGAAGGCGAGTGGAACATCAATGAAGAACCGACCACCGAAGGCGTCCATTTATAGCCGCTGAAGACTGCGAAGTTGAACATCGGCACGACGGAAAAACCCAAACTGGCTACGGTTGGGGATTACAGGGACGAGGAGACGACAAGGGAAATTTTCAGCCTCCTCCAAGAATACAAAGACTTATTACCTTCATCGGTTGCCGATCTGAAGGGTATCAAAGGTGACCTCGAAGAAATGCGTATTGCGCTGAAACCGGATGCCAGGCCCGTAAAGCATCGACCCTATTGATTGAACCCACGGATCAAAGAAAAGGTCAAGATGGAGATTGACAAGATGTTGGCCGCAAGTCTCATCTTTCCAGTGGAAGAAGCAGAGTGGGTGAGTCCTATCGTCATTCAGAATAAGAAGGACAAGTCAGAGATACGCGTCTGTGTGGACTACCGAAGTCTGAAAAATGCCTGCATCCATGATCCGTTTCCCACTCCTTTCAACAACGAAGTATTGGATCATGTTGCGGGAAATGAAGCTTACTCCTTCACTGATGGTTTTTTGGGTTATCATCAGGTGCACATTGCGGAAGAAGACAAGCCGAAGACGACATTCACCACCGAGTGGGGATTGTTTGCATACCACGTGATGCCGTTTGGCTTAAAGAACGCCCCGGCCGTGTTTTCCCGGATTGTCATCGCTGCTTTCCGGGAGTATATCCACAAGTTCCTAGAAGTCTACATGGAGGATTGGACCGTCTACAGTTTGCTGAAGAAACACGCCACCCTGTTGTGTATCATGTTTGATCGGTATCGCCAGTTGTAGATTTCCTTGAACTTGAAGAAATGCATTTTTGCAGTTCCTTTCGGCACCTTGTTAGGACATGTGGTGTGCAAGCAAGGGGTCTGCGTCGATACCGCCAAGGTAGCAGTGATCGTCCACATGGAAGCCCCCGAAACAGTGAAGCAGTTGCGGGCACTGCTTGGGCACACAGGCTATTACAGGCGGGTTATCCGCAATTACGCGAAGATCACCGCCCCTTTGGAAAAGCTCCTGCAAAAGTCTGAAGTATTCCAGTGGACAGAGGAGTGTCGGATGGCTCTTGACACTTTGGAGGAAAAGCTGGCGACGACGCCTATTCTTGTTCACCCAGACTAGGATAAGTAGTTCCATGTGCATATTGATGCTTCCAGTATTGCACTTGGGGCTGTCTTGGCGCAACCCGGAGAGACGACAGTTGACCACCCAGTCTACTTTGCCAGCCGCAAATTGTCTAATGCAGAGAAGAATTACACCACTACCGAGAGGGAGGCCCTGGCGATGGTATACTCACTCCAGAAGTTCTGCCACTATCTTCTAAAGGGAAAATTCAAGTTCTTTACGGACCACTCTGCATTGAAGTACCTGGTCAATAAGCTTGTCTTGGAAGGACGGATTTGTCGCTGGCTTCTACTCTTCCAAGAATTCACGTTTGAGGTGATCGTCAAGCCCGGGAAGTTGAACGTCGGGCCCAATCACTTATCCAGGTTGGCAACAGGGGAGAACGACAGCTCTCTCGATGATCAGCTGCTGGATGCTAACCTCTTCCAAGTCGAAGCTGTCCTGGATTACTTGGATGACATTGCCACCTATCTGACCACGGGGCAGTGCCCTCAGGACTACACCCCGCTCCAGAAACAACACTTGGTCATCCGCGCCGCCGAATACCAACTGATTGTGGGACAACTATACAAACTGGGTCTCGATGAGGTTTTGCGCCGATGCGTACTTGACCATGAGCGTGAAGTTGTGATGTAGGAATGCCACAACGGTGTTGCTGGAGGGCATGTGGGGGCAAAACCCACCGCGAGGAAGGTACTCCAAGCTAGACTATGGTGGTCGACGGTCCATGCAGATTGTAAGACATTTGTTAAGAGATGAGATGTCTGTTAGCGAACGGGGAGGCCCTCTCATAGGGACGAGCTTCCGCTACACCCAGTGCATGTGTTGCGACCGTTCGAGAAGTGGGATATCGACTTCATAGGCCCCATAGCCCCGGTTTCCAGGCACTACAAGGCCCGCTACATCATTACCGCAACCAAATACCTCACCAGGTGGGCCGAGGCAGCGGCGGTACGCGACTGCACGACAGATACAGCAACACGGTTCATCTTTGAACACATCATCAACAGGTTTGGCTGCCCGCGAAGTTTAACCAGCGATCAGGGTACGCATTTCATTAATGACACGGTCAAGTCGCTGCTGGACACATTTATGATCCAACATCACAAAAACAACCCATACCACCCGCAGGCCAATGGTACTGTTGAAGCGTTTAATAAAATTCTTGAAAAGGGGTTAACAAAGATCTGCAACGCCCAACGGGATGACTGGGATGAGCGGCTACCAGCTGCACTCTGGGCCTACCAGACTACGGTGAAGTGCTTGACCAATCAGACACCGTTCCAGTTGGTGTATGGCCGGGAAGCTGTGATTCCTGCCGAGTTCACTGTACCAAGTATTTTCATTTCCACGTCTCTCAAGTTCTCGGAAGAAGCATCGCTCCAAGAGCGTCTACATGAATTATAGGAACTGGATGAGGCCCGGTTCCTGGCCGAATTTCACCAGAAGGTTCAGAAGGACAGGTAGAAAGCGTGGCATGACCGCCACATCAATAAAAAAATGTTCCAGGTTGGAGGTAAGGTCCTCTTATACGACAGCAGGTTCCAGAAGTTCCCAGGAAAGCTACAAATGCACTGGTTGGGACCTTAGTTCGTCATCGAGATTAGAAAGTCCGGAGCCGTTCGGTTGGCTCAACTGGACGGTATTGTTTTACCGGGATGGGTGAATGGCGCATGCATAAAACCCTACCAGGAGTAAGTTTATTTCCCTCTTCATCAATAACTCTCGCAACCGAGAGCACCCGTAGAGTAGCGTAGTTGAATAACTCTCCCGCAACCAGGATGAGCATAGGTAGTGTTTTTTTCATGCATTGTTTGTCAATAACCGCTCTATGGCGGGACCGCACCGCAACCGACTGTGGTCGAGGAGGGGCGCGTCCAGCGTGTCATCCCCGTAGGCATCATAAATGTGTCAAGGTCAGTCCAGGTCATTTAAGTCAGTACTTGTGTCAGTCCGTAGGATCGTCTAGATTTGCACCATAAATTACCATAATTTGAAGTAACCTCGCAATAATCATTTTGCCATCATCCACAGTAACCTCAGTCATCGCGTCCGCCCATTTCCCCATGCCACCGTCAGCAACTTTCAGAATACAAATTGGCACGCGATTGATCGCATGATTATCGCAGAGAATAATGCCAGCAAGAATTAACTCATTAGGGGGTTTCATCAACTCCACTCGTGCCAGGTAATTACATACCTTGCATGAAAACCAAAAGCACGAGAATTTCGGAATAATTAGAATTAGCAATTGCAGCAGACCCAGAGCAATAGAAGTATCCAGACGCACAACACCAAGAGAGGCCGCCGAGACGAATTCTACAGGTCTATCAGCGCCGAGCAAAAATGCTGAAGGCCATCCCAGCCGTCCTAGAACCAGAGCTCGACAGCAGAATTCATAAGACAGAGTCCCTTGTAGGGAAACATGACAATGCGACCCTGATAGATGCTAACCTTTAAGACTCCTCTGAATTCCTGGCACTCAACTGACAAGTGTATATGGAACATTACTACTCAACAGCCGGGCACTCAGCAAACATAATTTTACCAGAATTCTGAGGTCTTCGGCAATCTTCTCTACTGAACTTAAGAAATATTCTGGTCTTCGGGACCACAGGACCGGCTATGCAGTGCACTAGGTTCCTGCTCAGCCACATTTAGAATGGGTCCTTTTGGATGAATAAGGAAATTCCCATTCATGCTGAGGATATCCATCGTCTTACCGGGCTTTCACTGAATGGTGCGAATGTCTCGATTGCATGTCAGACCACCTCCAAGCGAGCGCGGAAGTCGGGAGACGCAGACTTGTATGTGAAATATGGCACCTAACGGGGAGGGAAGGGAGCCAAGATGGAGCTTATTAATAAGCCCGAGATCAAATTTTCATGCTAACTCATTGCCAACAAGACAATGAGGCACTACACAAAGGGCGAATGCACTCTGGACACTATCTCCATTGCAGAGCACTGTGTTCAGGGCGCCAAGATGAACTGGTGGTCCTTCTTGTTGAAGGAACTATTTGACACGTGCGAGGAAAACTACAAGCACACTACCATCTTCATTTACAGATATTTGATCGTTGCCTTTTCCATGTGGAAATGGCACACTCCCCTTGTATGGTTCCAAGTGGAAATTCTAGAGGGCCAGCCTCTGGCGATGAAGTTCGTTCCGTGGAAGGTGTCAGCTGATCCTAGCACCAAACAAGTGAATGCAGAGGCATTTCAGTCCTGGTACGGCCTAATGACGAACGTGGTAGCCAGCCAGCAACGGGTGCCCAGGAACCTGTTAGATGAGTCCAGCGAGCAAGTGTGGTTCGGGGTTAGTCACGGGCATACTTACCTCCGAACTAATTGCGTGCTAGAGGACACCTTCCACATGAAGCCATTGAAATTCCAGCTTGACGATACCGCCTTCCAAAATGAGGTCTGTTCGTGGCCGGGGGTTGCGATAGAAATCCGGGACGGGGTACCCAGGTACAACTTTGAGCGAATGTTACCGCAGCAATAGCCTGCCGAAACTGATGCGATGACGACAGCACAGGAACTCCCCGAGCCGCTCGTCCCCATCGTCCGCCACTTGAACACACATGTACGCAATTTTAATGCGGCGGCCCAGGTCATTTCAAGCGGTGCCGCTCCTTTCCCTTTATTTTCCGAGTTCCCGTTTTCTCGCTCTACCTCGCACCCCCATACCACTCCTCTCACCTCCCCCATCCCTACTGTTCTATTTACTTTGGCAAGCCCAATCATAACCTGGATGGGAGAGAAGAACAAGACTACAGATCCATTAGAATCCCCTCAAGCTAAGCGGGCCCACACCATTCAAGCAAATCCAGTGGTGGACCTCACTGTTGATGATCCACCACTGGCACCAAGCACAGGGGTGTTGATACAGGAAGAACCCCTCATTGACCCCTTAGAGTTTATCAATATTCACCTTCCACATCCCTCCACCACTCCACCCTCTGTTCCACCTCCACCCACCACTTCATCTGCTCCATCCAATTCATCTGCTACTGTGTCTGACCCAATCATCCGGGAACTCCTTGGTGGGGATCACGGGGCCGAAGTTGACTCCAATACTGCAGTAGTAGTACCACCGGTTGACTCCGCGGGAGAACCGAAAGTTTCTCTGTCTGATATATTTACCTAGAGGGCACATACTGTTGCCGATTCAGCTGAGGCTCAACCTAAGCCTACCGTCCCTCCACAAACTGGCCCTACAGATCAATAGGAATGGCCGGACTTGAACATGGCCGACTCAACGCACCCACAGACCCCACTGCCCTCCCCTCCAGAGCATTCTAATCGATCATTTTCCAGTGGGAAACCCTTGCAAGAAAGGAGGCCAGACCAGGACACTTCGGGGATCGCCAATTTAGAAACTTGGGGTACAGCTCAGCTGTACTTATTTATCCAGAGGGCGGCCTAATAAGCCGAAAGGCTTCATTCGGAGCTTCATCAGAGGTGTGACGAGCAGCAGCAATAGATTGCAACGCTTACTGAACAACGCGACCAGCTTATAATGACACAGGATCAACTGGAAGGTCAGATAAACACCGTCACCTAGGTGTTTTCAGAGCTATGGCCGAATGTCGGGGCTCATTAGACTCAGCTGCCTGCCGATGTCATGGAGATGAGTGTCGTAGCACAGGCTTTCCACCTCCGGATTGTATACAACGACCTCCACAGGGAAAACCAGGAGCTTCAAGCAGCGTTGGCCGCACGGCCAGCGCTGCCCGATCCAGAGGTTGTCTATTCAGCACAGGTTGCAGCAAAGCAGGGCCAGGCCACTCAAATGCAGGGAACTCTTAACTCTGCGGTGCGCGAGGCTCACAACCTCCTGAAGGGTCTTCAGGAGTGCTCAATGACCCTTACAGTCAAAACACAACCAATTTCAGCATAGCTATAGCAGATTTCGAGGGAAATCCAAGAGGCCACGGACCCCGCGCAGTTGGACCAGCTATATGCCCAGGCCGATGATCTCGAAGTGCAGATCCAGCAAACAGAGGCCAACTCAGCAATGGACAAACGGGTAATTCGTGAGCCCAGCCCGACCCTCCAAATCAGTGCCAGGACAATGTAACAACTAGCCGCTGAGGCCGAGACCCAGCTTAGCACGATGTTCGGGGCTGTACCGGTGCACATAGAGGAGGCTGCTGTCACCAAGATTGCCGAAGAAAAAGATTCACTGCTGCAGGGGTGGCAGCAAGCTGTGTCGACCTTCACTAAACTTAAAGCTACAACTTTCTGCAGAGTCTCGGATTTGGGGCCCTTGTTTGGACATCAGACGGAAGAAGCACAGCGAGAACAGGGCACGGGGTCCAACGGGCCGATGGAGATAGAGACTGTGATTTGTGATTGACTCGGGGACGAGTCAAGAAACTGTGGTCGGGGGCTGTTGGGGCCCTTGTTTTGAAAACTTGTTTTGAATATTTTTACTTTTGAATAAAGAATGGCTTTTTAAGTTAGATATAGTGAGAACTAACAGTTGCGATAGTGGGTGAATAAATAAGCAGTCACCTGGCCGAAAGAAAAGATGCGACAGGAGAAGGAAAGCAGAGTGACTGAAGGAGACCGGGCATTATGGTCTCTATAGTTCCTAGGTTTCTCTTATTTACCTTTCTGTTCTATAAGGCGTCTATATCAGACTTGTAAGCTCTCCTTGTGGAAGATATGTAACTACTGGTTTGGCCGAAGATATCAATATACTTGCAGGTTGCTGTCCTATTATGTGATTCATATGCATGCATAATGGTTGCGATGATTTAAAATTTTATTTGCTTAATACCTGTATGCTCTCTGAATGTTCTTGCATATATAATGATGTTTATGCTATCAATTCAATGTTACTCATGAGTTGCCGATCTGTTCACTACTATCGATCTATTCCCCTTCTACATGTGGTTGCGGCATGCCTCGGGTGAGACTCTCTGCTCTCCGGAGTAGGGTGATAATGCTGGCGTGGTTCTAGACTACAACGGATTCCTTTGTTGGCCCCAACCCCTGAACCTGGGTCTTGCCTACGAGACCTGTTTCCTCGCCAACACAAAAGGAAAAAATAATGAAAATTTCTGAGAGACTGAGTGGCCACACTCATTGAAACCTTCATAACATTCATATGTAACAAAATAACAACACAGTTCCCAAATGGCTAATGTATATTCTAAATGAATAAGCTCATAATGAATGGACCAAGCTTGGAATGGATAATGTCTGGAAGACACAAGAAAAACGATTGCATTGGACCTGAATGCCATCGATGTTGCTGCTTTCTATAAGTTTCGTATGACTCTGGAAGTTCACAGAGACACTGCACAGTGAGACCATGATTGTTCCAAAAGGTAACATCACTTACAAGGGCTAGTGATAGTCAAACAAGGAAGACCTGTTAAAAGGGGGGGGGGGGGGGGAACCATACCTTAACATCATCAAGAAATATAAATTTCCATCCGCAAGTTGAATAGCCTTATCCATGGCCTCTTTTGAGGGCTTGCAAATTATAGGTGTCTTCGGGATTGTAGAGTTATCAGTCGACACATCCCCTTCATTATTGCTTTCAGTTATTTTTGTGGGAGGATTAAGTGTCTCAAAGCATATTATGCCTTCAAAGAAATCTTGCAACCCCAACCCCTCAAGGACCTTTGTAGCATGTACTTTGTCACCATTTGTAATACATCTCATAACACCCCTCTAAATCCAGAGCACACCACATCATAATGCCCTCCACTACTGGATGAGAAAACCCTTCTCTCAATATCTCCTCCAAATAATGAGCCTGTGTTTCTTCATCGAATTTGCTGCTAACATCCACTTCCGTGAGCCAAATGGGCTGTCCAAGGGTACTGAACTTGTCCATCACTGCTCTCATTAATGGAAGGTTTGGTTTGCTGAAATGGCTTTCAAGGCCAATGCCTTTGATTACTCGCCCTGAGTTTCTGAGCTCCTGAAGCTTTTAAATGTATGAATCCACAATAGCCTCTGAGTCATCACATGTCTCGATGATGTTATAGTCGTTCATGAACATGGGCGTCCAGGGATCGATTCCTTGGGCAGCCTTGAAGAAGGAATTCAAAGAATTAGGGCCTAGTTTTTCCTTGTAAAAAGAGAAGTGTAGCAGCTCGTTGCTCATGTCCCAACTGATAAAATTCCCTTCGTATTTGATCACCAGAGACTCAATTCTCCGAGAGACTGCTTTCTGGAGTTGTTCCTTATCGAGGCTGATGACCCATGAAGGGTTGTATTTTGGGTTTTCCCAAAAGATATTGTGCCATCAAGTAGAAATACTGTTGGCATTACAGAAAGCCAACATCTCATCTGCAAGGCTGTAATTGAGTTTTCCCTGTTTTGGCTCTGTCGTGTACCATTTTAGCTCGTTTTTGAATACTGTCGTGTTGAATTGCTTCACAACCATCTCTGTTCAATGAGTTTGCAAAATTGGAATCTCCATAAGATTATAGTGTTTTGCAGAATTAGAATATCCATAAGATTATGGTGTTAGCTCATTGTCAAATGAAAAAAAACGAAGAGCAGAGCATTGAATATTTGACCTGATATGGCTCGTTTCCAAGGATAGTCTTGGCTATTGTAGACCCAAACGGAAACTGCCTTGATTTCTGCTTCGCTATCACCTCTACATTTTGCAGTCGATTTCCATGCAAATCCATCACATGGACAATGACTTTATTTTTACTTTTCTGTCATTCAATCCCATAGGACCATGAAAATTAAGATTTGAATTCAATCTCAATTATATAACTATTCTACCATGAAAATTTGCCAATTTTCCGCCAAAACCATACGACTACATCAAAGCCTTTAGCGATGTCGCTGCTCATACTTCCTGCTTCTCCTATCGCTCTTAAAGTGCTCATCAGAATGATGAAAACCTGGAAAAGAGATTTGGGGGTGTCCCCCTACCAAAATTTCAGAGCCACATTAAGTATAGTGATGCATTGTGATGCTCCGAGAGCACATCATGCAAACAAAGATTGTTTGATACTGTCTCTGCGAGGTCCTTCTTGAGTCTTTCCGAAGAGACGAAGAATCTTGTCCTATGAAGAGAAAGCACTAATAGTACGATGGTTAGCAATAGAGCAGCTTTACAGAGCAGAGAAATCATGCTGATCATACTGACCGCATTCCTTTTGGTTTCAGTCTTTCACATTCCATTTGGTTTCAGTCTTCTCAGGCACCGACGCACCGTCACACTGGAATTTTCATCGAGCTTTATCTGGATATCAAAAGAAATGCAGAAGTAAGTTAGTTAGTTAGGTTGGAGGAGGTATTGAATCTAATGGTCAAAAACATTTCAATCGTCTAACATTTCATCCAATGGCCCAAAGAAGGACAGAGTGGCAGCTAGGAAAGTTGTTTTCAAATAATAACGCCTTACGGCGTAATAAATATCACTTTTTTTATATTTAATTTTCATATATCAATATACAATTAAATATTTTATTTTCATGTTACATTTTCAGGAAGGTTATGAAAATCTCAAAATATGAATGAGCTGATATCAGAAATATGCCTGTAGGAATGTCCAAAAAGGTGTACAAGGAGATGGTCAAAGAAATGGACAAAATTACATCACAGGAGGAGCCATCTCAACAACAATGTGCTTCAAATGTAATATGTAGTCATTGAATTTTTCGATCATTAGGTACAATAAATAAACAATTTAACATTAAATATTAATTTTCAAGAATTTTCTTGCAGAAAAGAAAAGAAAATGGAACCCATTCAGCACATAAAACAGGACGATAAGGAAGAAAATGGTTGATTTCTAAGTTTTTGAGTAATTGTTACTTCCTTATAACAACTTAACTAGATTTCATTTTTTTATTTTTTAAGTTGTTTTACAAAAATCATCATTGAATGTCTTCAAACAGGTGCTAACCTACAAAGAAGAACCATTAGACGAATTGATTGAAATCGGGTTAAATACGGGTTGTGAGTATATGTTGGCATATCAGAAATTAATTGTGGAATTTGTAAGCATCTATCGATCTTGTTTTACTTAGCTCCGTCTATAATTAATAGAACAAAAACGTATTTTATATTAAATATATGATTTGTTATGGGGTATAAAACTTGCAGGAAACAAAGTATGGAACTGCGCCAACAGATGAAATTTTGAAAGATGGCATGGTACATGGTTTTGAAATAATGTGTATAGTTTATGAGTCAATTGTTCCTATGGTATGTCATTTTTCTTTTCGATTTACATTGATGTATATTATTTAATATTGCAATTTTCATTATTCTCACCAATGTATATACACTCATTTCAGTTTATTTTTATGTTTATAGATGGAAGGTGAAGAAGAAGAAAACAATCAATGCTGTGAACAAAACATTCCTGAAAATAACCCAAGTCATGGAAGTAGCTCTAGCAGTGACATCAGTTCAAGCGAAGAATGATGATCACTATGTTTGGATATCAAAGCAAGGCGTTTTATTTTTTGAAATATATATGTCTGTGAAATCAGACATTTTGTTTAATGTAATGGGCATAGTGTCCCAATTGAAAGACAAAGGGATACCAATAACTATCCCATTTTGTATGATAAACACTGCCTTATTCATATATATATATATATATATATATATATATATATATATATATATATATATATAAAATCATAAAATGTGTTTTAATTTATTCTATTTCATTCTCCATTGTCGCTATTGCGTTCTCCATTGTCGTTCTCAAATGCACTAATAACAATTTAATTCATATGAATATTGTTATAAGATTATATATATGTGTCGACTTTTGATGAATAATGAATTTAAAAAAAAACCACAATAATTCTGATATGATATAACAAATTAATCCAAACAGCACATTTGAATGCATTAATTAAAATGTAATTAATATGAATATTGTTATAAGATGTGTCAACTTTTGATGAATAATGAATTTAAAACAATCACAATAATTGGACTGTCACAGATCGATGTTTCTAAAAAATACAACATGAAAACCAGTGCGTGTCAGTGATTGTACACCGGTGTGTTTATGTGTCTATACGCACCGGTGCCATTGTACGATCTATGGGCACCACACAAATACCGATAACAGGTATAAACATCGGTGCGTTTGTCTGATACTGCACATCGAGGCGTTTACGTATCTATAAGAACCGTTTTTTTTTACGATCTATGGGCACCGCACGAATACCGATACCAATTATAAATATTGGTGCCTTTATCTGATACGGTGCACCGGTGCGTTTATATAAGTATATGCACCGATGTGTTGATACGGCCTATGGGCACCACACAAATCCCAAGACCAATTTGAACGGCCCCGTGCATTGTATGACCAACACTACGCACAGTGCGGTTTTACACCTAAACGTCTCGGTGCGTTGGACTGAGACCGCCCCGGGGTGCCATCTGCATGTACGCACCAGTGTGTTAAAGGCATAGTCGCACACCAATGAAAAAAACATTTGTAATAACCTCCAGCCGCCCATTTTTTTTTAGTTGTGTTGAATTTCCGTTAAAAGCTTCGCCAAAACCTTCGTAACCATAAACGGATGTTGTAGCAAATGTTTTTTTGACAATTTTGGCCAGTTTTATAACACTAAAAACCTCCTTTATAACCTCCGCTAGAGGGTCTTTTCCTTGTAATGGTTTGAAATCAATGAAAACCACTAATAAAAAATGTATGATAGGAAGTATTCCGATATACTTTTCATACGTAGAGCACCATCTGATATACCCAAGGGTAAATGGAGAAAAATATGATATACTTACATACGTGGAATATTGAATACCCCTAGAATGTAACACATATAAGTAATGACAACTCCTACGTTTAAAGACGTCGGAACACATCTCTAGCCTAGACCTCTATGTGTGTTGTTAATGGCCCAAATTATCCTTATATTTATTGAGTAAAGTTTAGGGTTGATCTTCAATTATGTTTCAGTTTCAAGGCTCATGATATGAGTTCACCTGAATTCCCTATAATGAAACCTAGCATGATAACAAGAAATCTTTCTTTTCAATGAAAATCTATCTACAGGAGGGAATCAAAAAAGAATAATGCAACAAAAAAAGCTTCATAAGTAGATATTTTAATGCAACTGCTCCAATTTAAATTCAAAACCCTATATGATGCAAATAATGATTTTTTTCTTTTATTTCCTCTTAATCTTCAAATGCAATGAAATTAAGATGCAACTAGCTCATAATTGATTCAAAAATCACATATAATATGACTGTAATAAGTTTCTTCAAACTAATCAATAATCAAACCAAATATTTACAAAAAACATAATTGACAAGAATGAAGAAAAAACCAAAGAAATTCTCATCAAAGGCTAAGAAAATCAAATGAAAACATTATGATGGCTTTTCAGAGACAAAAAAACTCAGAGACTCAAGAAAAAATTGTTGGACCAAAGAAGAATGGGGATTAAGGAAAAGGAATGTAAATTTTTGCATCCTACAGGATCAACGTAGGTGTAGAATAGACATCAGTGCACTACAACTTAGTTCCAGAGAGGATAGGTAGCTCTGGGGAACTCTGGCTCAAAACAAAGAGTGGACTAGGGAAATTTTGGTCAAAACACGACACGATAAACCCAACCAAGCTAAAAAATGTGTCTTCCTGAGGTCAATTAATATTTGAATAAGTCAATTAAGGTCATTTTGATAGGTGAAAAAAATGGTAAGGCCAAGGAAACCACTAAGGGAAATATCAATCCCTAGTATGGTCACCAATTTTTATATGGAAAATTCACTTATGTGGAAAAAAATGAACTCCCTAGATCTAGTGGTATGATATAGAACAACAGAATAAAAAAATATCTAAGTTTTCCTTAGAGAGATTAGAATATAGAAAATATACCTACCTGGAATCCGTAGTAAATCCTCCTCTTCTCGTTAATTATAAGCTCCAATCCTAACTCCACGCGCTATAAATGGAACTTGCAACAACGACTAAAACAAGAAAAGGAACTACAATATCCACATAGCACAATCCAATATCTCTATTCAATGACTCAACATGGCATTGAAATACATAAGCATCAAAATGAAGCAAGTATAAGAAAACATAACACTTTTTGTATTAATAAATAAAGGAGAGAGTTTCAACCATATATAGAAGTCGACTTTGTAGATGTCTCCCCAATTGTCTTGTTCTTCCTTTTTAAAAAGAAAACCTATACATTCAACACTAATTCTAACCCAAACATGAGGGCACTAACAATCTCCAAAAGCTAACCCAAACTCCATCGGAGGCAATAAATTTATAGGGTAAACGTGGTAGTTTAGGATTTACCAATCTAGGCTTGAGATCCACGTATGAGGGAGGATAAGCTCAAGGGATAAGAGATAAAAGTACTAGAGTAGGATAATATAGGATTTAAAGATATCTATCCATTGTAAATGGTTAAAACCATCTTAGAAGCTTCTGGAAGGAGAATATTCTAAAATGTTTTTTAATTTTCACGAAATTCTAGAATCAGTGCACCTGCAGGATAGAGCAACCTATGCTAATACTTAGTTACACAACTTGCACCCAATGCAAGTGGACAAGCACATAGGGTGCATTAGGGCTAAAGACATGGTTTTTGATCAAATAGACCCAAAATCTCAGGATTTTTGGAGAGATGATGCTTATGGATTTGCAAAGGGATTATGACAAAGTGTTCAAGAATGCTGATTGATCCCGTTTTTAGGCCTTTTGAGTGAATGTGAAAAAATTATCTATAACAACGAGAGTTGGAAGATACAATGTGGAACGTACACTCGTAGTTATTTTGAATTTTTCATGGAAATTATGTATATATGTACACCTTCATGGTGCTACGTGTTAAAGAAAGTGTCAAATTAAGGAGTGGAATGTAATACCCCAACTTTGATCCCATAATTAGTAATATAGGTTTGCACATTATGAAAGGCCAAAGATCCTAACAATGTAACGAATTTTAAATATTATTAATAAAAATACATTATAGGAGACAAATGGAGAAGGAAATAGTCCTAGGGGCTATTATTCCATAAGAGAATGGAGGGTAAGAGAGGCTAGACCACATTATAACATTTTATTAAATCCATCTTGGAATTAGTTGGGAAAAGGAGTTACATGAGCTTCTTCGAAAATATAAATGGAACATCACGAGAATTCATATATTAACCATATTTTAATGGAAGAGGGACAATTTTCCTCATTATTTCTTGTTCTTGTTTCTTAGAGAGAAGAAAAAATTTCCAATGTACAAAGCCATTGCTAGTTCCGTATTTGAAAAGACTTGTTATTTCAAGCAATGTAAATATTCTTGTGTGTAGGGAAGCATTAGAATTTTGGAGGAAATGTTTTCCATAACTGAGAGTCTCTAGAACATTTGGCATTGATGTTTAATGGCTAGTTTATAATGGAGCTATAGAAAGTAATGCAATTTCTTAAGGGACTATATTGTAGATAAGGAGATTCATTTCTTTGGGTTATAGGATGAAAGGGAAAGAGAGCTAGTAAGTTGAGATTGTTGTGTGCATGAACAAACTATAAAAACATGCAAAATTGACTATCAATGTGAGATTAGAGTTGGTTGAGACATTTGGATTTATGTATCCATAGCCTTAGCTTGGGGGTGACTTGATGTTGATAGATTTGGAGTAGCAATGTGTATGGTTGGGTGGAATGTTTGACGTCTGTGTATAGTTGGTGTGGTTATTTGATAAAGATAAATGTGCTCTATGTATGATATTCATGTTGTGCGTACAATATGATTTTCCATTGTTTAATGCTATGCAATTTGCAAGAAATATACTTTCTTGCATATGCACACATGCACACACACACAAACACACACACATCTTTATGCATGCTTATTATTTTTGCTTTAAACATGGTATCACATTTTGAAATCATTTCAAGATTGTGAATCTTGAGGTACCCAACAATGGCTATGTTACTTTTTGGTATCATAGTGGAAATTTTAAGTAACATGGCTCAACTTGGAGTTGGGTATATTACGTTATGGTATCAAAGAAAGATTTGTAGTAATGTGGGCCAACCTGGGAGCTAGGTACTTACATTTCAACCTACAAATTGACTTCCACCACCACTTATTTTCTCTTTCTTTGTCATCTTCTATCCTAACATCATATCCCAATTTTGCTGTGTAATTTCTCATATTTTGATTATTTGACTAGATATTACATCATCTTTATCTTTTAATATGTTGGTGATTTGTTTTTTTTTTTTCCAAAGAAAAAATTGAACTTTCTATTAGGGTAATAAAAAGTTACAGAGTATATGTTCGCAGGCATTCGATGAAATTGTATGTTTTTTCCTGAAGAAATAAAATAAATAGAGAGTGTAACAAGTTTGGAGTGTATAAAACTGATACTCACTCCAACCCAAAATAACCTTTCAAAATAGCATCACTGTATCGATCCCCGAGCCTCCTATATAAGAGGAAAATAACCCTAAATTAAAATAGAGTACAGTATGAGTCTGAAAAATTTTCACTCCAAAAAACATTTTCAAAGTAGCAGTACTGTAGCGATTCAATAGAGGAAAACAACGCAAACTGAAATCCAAAACAATATATGTCTATAATTTTGCAGGAAAAAAAACCTGTAAACAAAAACAATATATATCTTAAGTATGTCATCAGAGCAGGGAAATAAAAATGACCTCTGATAAAGCTCTTTAAAGAAAAAAATTCCAGCCATGTCCAGCAAAAACCAAAAATACATATATTAGATAAAATCACATTAAGGAGCAAAGGTAGGTTGGTCCGAAATTCAGATCATTCCTCCATAAATTTATTTTATGGTCGAGTTTCCCACATCCTGTTGTATTCCCTCCTTATATAAGAGGTATGCATCCATGTTCTGTTCCCTGTAAATGTGGCAGAAAAAGATTTCAGTAAAATAAAGTTTCAAATTCAAGACTTCTTTCTAACATAGGGAGCAACATATAATTTTGAAATCTAAATTATCCATTTAAACCATTTGATGATATTCAATGAGTCTCCAACTATTTCAGCTGATCTCATGCCTAACTAGATAAGCCATCACAGGAGAAATTTGAGGGACTGAAGTTCAACAAAGTTATTGGTTCCATTTCCCAGTCCCACTGAGGTTTTTATTGATTTTCTTGTATGTAAATGAACTGATATCCCTGCTCCACATATGTTTTTGGGATCCAAAGCACCATCAAAATAAGCCCACAGGATGTCTCCTCTTATCTCTTCGACCCTTATGACCCTCTATTTCTTTTTTGTGTTTTGAATGGGAATCTTCTCATATATAGAAGCCCCTTCCACAACTAGATGCTCTAAGGAGGGAATTATGTCCTTAAAGATAACCCTACTTCTTGCTAGCCAAGTGCCCCATGAGACAATTAACAATATGTTTCTCACGAGATCCTCATTTTATTCATTGATAAATTTTTCGATGTCTCATTAATAGTTGACCTTCCCCATCTCTAAGTGATATTTAAAAGCCTCAAAGTTTCTTCCCATAATTTTTTTTGAAAGAACAATTGAGGAACAAATGCTGAAATGTCTCCTCAATTTCCTTACATGGGGGGCACCAACCTGGCCCTATATTTCTTCTTTTCTAGAGGTTATCCCAAGTTGGAACTTTATTCTTGAGGATGCACCAGAAAAAGAGCCTATATTTTGCTGGAATTTTTAATTTCTAGATCAATCTGTACCATCACTTTGGTGCAACCCACCCACTATGAGTAATTAAACAACTATATCTGTACTTTGGGGCATAGGATCCAAAGGGTGCATGTAATCATATCAGAGAATCTGTGCGGTCATGGAAGTGTACATTGGATCTCTGAAGTTCTTTGGTAAAGCCCTGCCATTCCTCTAGCAATTGGTCTTCAATTTGTAAATCCCCCCTGATTTCCACGCTTGTCCCCATACTGTAGACTGGCCTATTTTTTCAATCTGGCATAGCCACTAGACCCCTTTAGTGGAGAGATGGTCAATGAGCTCCTTAGTGAGAGAAAAAGCACCATTTCACCCCACCCAAGGGTCCTGTCCAATTCTGACCTGTTCTCCTTTCCCTACATGCCATGCTAATCCTTGTTCAACAATTTTTATCAACTCCAATGTGGATTTCCACACGACCGAGTCTTGTGGGTGTATTTTATCTAGGGATCTGAGGTACTCACCCATAGGATTTGGGTCGATCTATTTTCTTTTTACCACCATCGTCAACAAGTTTTCCATATATATTAGCCTCCATCCCAGTTTTGCTGCAAGGGAGGGAGTGAAATCATAGATATCCATGATGCCCAATCCTCCCCATTCCTTCGGGTGTGCCACTTTCTACCAGGCCACCCAAGGGAGTACTGAGTCCTCCTTCAACCTTACCCACATGAATCTACTATAGATCCTCCTTATTTTTGAAAGGATTCCTTTGGGCATCCATGTTGGAGCATATTAGTAAACCGAGATTGCTAATAAAACTGACTTGATCAAAACTAGCGTTCTCGCACTAGACAACTATTTGTAGCTCTAGTGTTTTATCCGCTATTCTATATTTTCCACTAGCCAATGCCAGGCCTAAATCCTATATGAGTTAGGTTTTAAATGAAACCCAAAATATTTGAAACTGTCCGACAACCTGTTTACTTTGAAATGGAGCTCTTCTGATATTAATCCTACTTCCACCCTTGAGAAAGCTTCGAGGGTTATGGATGATTTTTGATTGTTTATAAACAATCCAGTATCTTTTAGAAACAGGTCTAGGATATCTTTGATTTGTCTAATGTCAGCTCTGCTTCCAATACTGAACAATATGATATCATCAATGAACATTAGGTGTGTGATATTTAGGTTGACCGCCACTACAATCCCTTTGATATCTCCTCTCCTCCTTGCATCTAGAATAATTTGGCTAAGACATTCAGTTGCTAGGAGGAAAAGGAGGGGGGGGGGGGGGGGAAGTGGGCACCCCTGGCGTAGACCTCTATGGATATGGAAGAAAGGGGTGGCTGCGCCATTGATCAAAATTGAAAAACTTATTTTTGTGATGCACCCCATCACCCAATTTATGAAATCAATCCTAAATCCCAGACGATTCAGGAGTAGTTTGAGGTAAAGCTAGCTAATGCAGTAATAGGCTTTGGAGAGGTCAATTTTTACAATAGCTCCCTTTTTCGCACTCCTTTTGAGGTTATGGAGAGTTTCTTGTGCCACTCCAATTGCTTCATGAATATGCATTCCATCCAAAAAGCCAAATTGATCTTTGGAAATGTTTCCTGAAAGAATGGGTTTCAGATGGAAAAATATCACCTTTGTTATGATTTTATAGATGAAATTGCAAAGGGAGATATGTTTAAAGTCCTAAAAGCATTGAAAATCCTCATTATTATGAATTAGGGCCAAGAAAGTGGAATTGAAATGTTTATAGATAGTTCCTTTGACCCTTGATTCTTCAACCACCCCTGTAAGATCCTCCCCCAAAGTCTCAAAAATTGTTGGAAAAACTCTACGGTCCACCCATCTGAGTCTAGAATTTTTTCATTATGCATTGAATTTAGAATCTCTTCAACCTCTTCTCTAGAAACTAGTCCCATAATATTTTCATTTTCCTCCTCCTCTACATACCGAGGGAAGAACTCTGCCACTCGAATCACTTCCATAATGGATGCTTCAGCCGCAGCTTTGAATTTTTTTTTTAAGTGGTTACTTCCCAAGAGGGAGAGGTATTAAAATGATTTTTCTATCCCCACTTCCTCTGATTTCATGCCCCATATGATATTTATATTCTTTCTACCTTTTGCAAAGTTCTGGAAATTTTTTTAGTTTTTCGTCCCCAACTGTCAACCAAATATATCGGCTTTTAAGCCTCCACTGTTCTTCCTTTTAGAGTGTGATTTTCTTTTTATTTGATTCCAACGACTTGATTTTATCCCTCTTTTCACTTGTTTCATATCCATCTTCCTCCAACTTTTCAAGACAGTCTAGCTCCTATCCTATCTGTCTCAAGGCTTCCTCCTCTAAAGCTTTTTTCTTTTTTTCCCAATCCAGAGACACCTTTTTCATTAGCTTTAGTTTTTCTAAGAAGAGGTAACCTTTGTCCCTACCCAGGTCCTCACTCCTCGACCTCCAATTTGTTTGAAACAGGTTGTTATAAGATTCATCCTTTAGCCACGAGGGGTTGAACTTGAAAGGGGATCCAGGTTTCTTATTAAGGAGTTTTAGTTCAAGGAGAATAAGAAGATGGTCCGAGTCTCCACCTTGCCCCACCTAGTGCCAGAACACCAGGATTTTACTCACCAAATCCTCCTTTAAAAGAAACCGATCCAACCTCTTAGCCACATGATCAACCCCTAATCTATTGTTCCTCCAGGTAGGACGAGGCTTGATCAAATTAATGTCAACTAGGCTCTTCAAGGCTATATTATTCAGGAAGAACTCTGCTAGCGGATCTACATTTCATGAATGGCCCCAAGCTTCTGATAACCCCAGTGAAAAATTAAGATCTCCACCTATTACCAGATTCGGGTCCCCCATAAAATATTTTGAAAAAATATTATTCCAATATGGAGCTCTGTCCGAACAAGGTCCATAAACATTCAAAAGAAATAATTTCGAATAGAGCTCTATAGAGTAGACCTCCATTCCTAGGATTTGTTCCATACCCCAGGTATTTAACTCCTTCACTCTTCATTCTCTAATTTCCAATGCCAAACCCGCTGACCTTCCTTTTGCATCCAAATTCTGAAAGGACTAGCTAGGAAACATTTTGTTTAAAGCCCCCTTTATCTCTTGTCCAACACCTAGGGCTTCTTGAAGCATTAGCACATTAGACTCATATGACTTGACTAAGTCCCTTAAGGCTAGTTTTTTGGAGCCACTATAAAACCCTCTACAATTGAAAGGAATAATCATCATTTACAACCATGGGAGTGGGTCTGCGCTGCTCTAAGCACCCCTGACAGAGATAACTGTTTCCCGTCAGCTATGTCGATTTTTTCTCTTAACTGAGCTTTTAATATGTTTGACTTCCTACCTCTGGATTTTCGAGGTATTATTGATATGGGATGGGAGCCTAAACCTCCTACCACTTCCCAAGGAAATATTTTCTTATCTCTGGGTCTAAAGTTGTAGTGGGGCTTCTCAGGGGAAGGGTACAAATGAAAGGATCCCTTAGACCATGAGACTACTTGAAGGTTCAGATTAATATCGGGATTGGAAATAATGATACTATCCAATGCATCAGTTATAGATCCAACGTGAAGAAATTCCATGATTACAAGCTTTGAGGGACCAGGCCTTGAAAAATAAGAAAGCGATGATAGAAAATTAGAATTAAGAGAAAGGATAGGGTCCGAGACCATACCCTCCATCTGAGGCGTGAAGGCTGCATCCCCACCTTCCCCTACGGTTGGCCGATGCAAATTGTCCATCTGTGTAAGTTCTAAAGGGTTGATGATATCAGTCTACATGTCTTGAGGTTCCTCTGCGTCCTTCTAAGCCTTATCCCCATCCACCCCTTCCATTAACTCCACTGCATCCTCTTCACTTTTCTCCTCTTCCTTACTTCTTCCTTCCACCCCTAAATCCCTTTTCTGCCTTCTTATTATTCTATACCCTAGAGGGAAATCCTTGGCTAGGTGCCCATACTTATGACAATGGTGCCACTAAAAAGGTACTTGTTCACAATCAATCATCCGAGTAAAAGATAACTCCTTGTATTTCAGATGAATTTACTTTTCCAATCTTTCCTTTGGGTTTAAGCATACCAGAATGCTTGCTATAATTTTGTCCATTGTTTGCTGGAATGATATGTTAACCTCCAGAAACTAGCCCAGAGTATTCCAAATTTCTCTAAACACCAACTCCGTCTAGAAAGGAATGATCAATCCTCAAAGTTTCACCCATACCGGGGTCCCCTCCACCTTTTCTCATTGAGCATCAAATAAGGGATTCCATTTTGTGAAGAGAAATAGGATTTTTACCAAAGTTCCAATTATGTCTCAATACCCATTCTAGGGTTTCATTCTTACTAAATTTTATCATAAATCATCCACGAGCTAGGGTTGACACCTCAAACTTCCCTCCAGAGCCTCTTTCCAAGCTGATGATGTCCATTCCTTGATATAGTTGGCCGAGTATTTGTCCCCCTTTTCCCTTCTGAATAAAGTGGTTTCAACCTTCCTCCATTACCTCTTCGATTTGGATATCTACACCCAACACCAGATTAGGGTTTTTCTCCCTCCTCTTGATCAACTTAACTTTTTTGTCTTGCTTCCTGCATTCCTGCTCCCTCCTCCTTACTCAATCCTAGGTGTTTTTTCTTTCGCATTGGAACCTCTTGTGAAGAGAGGCCCTGACCACCCTTCTACAGAAATTGGTAGCTCTGAGTGGGGTAAAAACTCTCCTTCCTGCCCTTCCCTGCCCCCTATGCAAGAAATCACCATCGCTTCTGGGCGCACACGAAAATCACTCTCGCGATCCTCTGCATGTATCGAGAAAAAACACCCTCCAAATTGTTCACTTCTATTCCCCTCTCTAGAGCCCAAGTTTTGCAGAACCCTCCTATCTGCCTCCATCCATTTTTCCACTGCCGCATCACCTTGGCTTGGGAAAACTTATTCATGCAGAGCCCTTTTCCTTCAATGTAACGGGCTTTGGTAAGCTATAGAGAAGTCCAGGTGTATCCCCCTAACCAGTTCCGACTGCCCTTGGTTCTCAACCAGAAAGGAATTCAAACCTTCATTCCCTTTGAACCCACAACTGGCCACAATGTCTTCAAGCCCTCCCGAAAAAAGTGGATTTTTAAAACCACTATACGAAAATTTACTTACTTGGGTTCCTCTCGCTTCCTCCACAACTCTATGCGACACTGGTGGTGTAAAAACTTGCTGCAGTTTTGGACTTCTTTCCACAGACCATGCATCGTGGCCCATACTGAGTAGACTTTCCTCCAGAAACACTATCCCTTTGCCTTTCCCCCAAGCCTCTCCCGAGGCTCGTAACTTAGCTCTTGCAATCCCATCGGATGAATATATTGTAGAAATTATACAACAAGCATGTATATCATGGATTCAATCCAATCTAACAATGTAGTAAAGTTAAATACTGAATCACTTCTAAAAATAAATTGCAGAATTAAAAACATAATCGCCAATCACATGACGCAAATAAGAATCAATCAAACCGCAACACAAATAATTTCTTGGGGAAAGCTTATTGCTCAAAATCCCACTATCTTCTATTGTATATTCAACATGGATACATGAAACAATTACATACAACTCTTCTCACAAGAGCCCTCCTATACTCAACTAACTGTCTCACATTGTCTTGGATAAAACTTACTAATTCCTAGCGATTTACTGCCTCCAGACAGCCTGCCTTGCTTGCACAATTTGCGTGGAATGAAGTCCTATTCCATAGGAATTTTGGCCTACCTAAACCATGCAAGGATCATGGGCAATAAAATGGGTGTTTGGTTGCACGGGTGCAACCCAATAATCCTACAGCTGGTAGTCAACTTCCCTTTCACCTAGATCTCAACTGGGTCTCCACTGGAACCCCGATCCTGCCTCTATGGTATTCTAATTTTTTCCTGGTGAGTGCCTTCTTCAGAATATCTGCATCCTGATTTTCCGTGGGAATGTACTGAAGTAAAATTATTGGCTTCTACACACAATCTTTGAGATGGTGGTACTAGATATCTATATGCTTGGACCTATCATGAAACATAAGGTTAATTGAGAGTTTAATGCAACTTTTATTATCACAATGTATCACTGTTAGATCCATATGAGAACCAAACAAACCAACCAAGATATTTCTCATCTAGATAGCCTCACATGCAGCTTGAATTGCTGCCATGTACTCTGCTTCCGCTGAACTGAGTGCCACAGATCATTGCTTCCTGCTGTACCAAGAAACTGCTGTCAATCCTATGCTGAAGATCCCTCCTGATGTGCTCTTTCTGTGGACTACCTGCCCAATCTAGATCCATGAAGCCTTGAAGCTTCACTCCCTCTATCCATATGTAGCATAATCCATACTTTGATGTGACCCTCAGGTATCTCAAGACATGCTTCCCCGCCTTCCAAAAGAGATTTGTAGGAGTAACCATAGCTTGACTCAGCTGGATAATGCGTAGCAAATTTTTGGTATGGTGTTCAAT
Organism: Pinus albicaulis; assembly: GCA_034641835.2. Lineage (NCBI taxonomy): Eukaryota > Viridiplantae > Streptophyta > Pinopsida > Pinales > Pinaceae > Pinus > Pinus albicaulis. Next base: position 859,414,762 of record CM076576.1, on the reverse strand, counting down.
AGATACATCAGTGAACCAACCAACTTCCTCTAGACAATATCATCCACTACCTCTCCAGAAGTATCATCCTTTTTACTCCAATTTCCTAGAAGAGGAGTGTCCATGGGTTTGCATCTTTCCATGTGAAAATTACCCAGTATCTCTTTGGCGTACTTTCCTTGAGAAACAAAAATTTCACCATCTCGATGCCATATTTCCAAGCCAAGGAAATAATGAATGATTCCCATTTCCTTCATTTCAAACTCCATTTCAAGTTCCTCCTTGCATGAGTGTATCAACCGCTCATCACTAGTCAAAATTAGATCATCAACATAAAGAACAATAATCAATATCTTACCCTCAACCATAATCTAGTACATGTTTGCATCAAATTCACTTTTGGTGAAGCCCAGTTTGGTGAGATAGCTGTTTATCCAAGTGTACCAAGCACGAGGTGCTTCCTTTAGCCCATACAATGCTCTCTTGAGTCAACACACATGCGAATCACTGTCGAAGATCTTGAAACCCTTTGGATGCTTTATGTACACTTCTTCCTCAAAGACTCCATTGAGAAACATAGTTTTCATATCCATCTAATGAATGTTCAAGCCCATCTGCACTGAGAGTTCAAGGATGGATCTAATGGAAGAGTACCTTGCAACTGGTGCAAAAGCCTCATCATAATTGATTCCCTCAATCTGTGAGAATCCCCGGGCCACAAATCTGGCCTTGTATTTCTCCACACTCCCTTCAGCAGCTTGCTTTACCTTTTAGATCCATCTAGATCCAACTACTGATTTACTGACTGGTCTTGGGAGAATCTCCCATGCACTGTTATTGACAATGGAGTCATACTCCCCCACCATTGCATCAAACCAAATTGGTTGCTGCACTGCCTCCTGAAAGGAAGATGGTTCAGTCACAATAACTTTTCTCATAAGATCCATGTATCCAGTAAACCTATATGGATACTCTCTGTTTTCATTGTGAAGTAGGGGCTCCTACATTCTCTGCAACATCAAGTCTCAATCTATCAACTTCCATGGTGCGCCTTATACCATTTTTGATGGATGGCTCTGCATGAGTGTTTTCTGCCACTTCATGATCCTCCACATGTGGTTGCTCCACATCTAGAGGCTCATCATTGGGAACCAAGAGTTCCTCCTCTGCATGCAAATCCAGCTCCCTCTCAAGTGAAAATGACATGGCTTTCTCCTCATCAAATTTTATATCTCGCCGCACAACAAGAATTTCCGTTGTTTCATCCTTGGAAAATAAACCCGATATTTCCAGGGAGTTTCAGTGTACCCCACAAAAATCCCAATCTCAGCTGTTGGTTCCAACTTCTTCCTGGCGTCTTTGGTCACATGCACATAAACAGATTAGCCAAAAATCTTAAAATGTGAAACATCAGGTTTCTTACCAGTGAAAGCCTCTTTCGATGTACTCATGCCAAGTATCCTATGAGGAAAATGGTTCTGCACAAATACCGCAGTGTTTCATGCTTTCGCCCGTAGATGCATTGGTAGGCATTGATCATGCAACATTGCTCTTGCTGCACCCACAATAATTCTGTTCTTTCTTTCAGCAACCCATTCTGCTGTGGGTTATGAGGTGCTATCAATTCTCTTCGAATTCCTTCTTTGCTGTATAAGTTCTTGAATTCGTTAGAGATGTACTCACCACCATTATTGCTCATAAGAGCCTTCACTTGCTTACCTATGTCTTTCTCCACCAGTGCTTTAAAATCAAGAAATTTGAGAATGTCTGACCTTTCTTCTGTATGAAGTAGATCCAACACTTATGAGAAAAGTCATCAACAAATATCACATAGTACTTATGTTTTTCTATCGAAGCAACAAAGAATGGTCCACACATGTATTTGTGAACTCTCTCAAGGATCCCCGAGGCTCGGTTCTCCTTCTCATGAAAGGTGGTATTTAAATATTTTCCCATAGTAAATCCATTGCATGTGTCTAACTACACAAGTGTGCCCTTGGGAAGAACAATAGAAATATGCTGCATGACTTTCAAGGCTCCGTGGTGAAGATGGACCAATCTCCTGTTCCATAACTCGCCCTCATCCCAACTCACCACTTTGTCCATCTTGCCCATCAATACTGCGCAACCATCTACATCCAACTTGTAGATATTCTTATCTTGAATCCCAATATTCTTGGCTTGTCCTGTTGTTTTGTGTCGCAGGAAATATTTTCCTTCACTAAAAACAACATCATAGCCTCTATCCTCCAATATTGCAACTGAGACTAAATTTTTCTTCAAACCTAGTACATGTATTACATATTTTAATTGAAAGGGTTTACCTGATTGTCTCTGGAAGGTAACAGTACCAATCCTGGTAGCATTGTACCGCCCTTCATCACCCACATAGATACCAATGCACTTGACACCATGCATGCGATCAATGAGAATTCAAACTCAAATTTCAAGGCCAAAGCCTCACCAACTGAAAATCCTCCAACCTTCTTGTTATTCTTCTTTTATGGACAGTTAGTAGCATAATGCCCATGCTCGTGACAGTGAAAACGCTTCACCCTAGACATGTCTCGCTTCTTGCCATATTTGGCATCAGATTTGGATTGTAATTTCTTCCCCTTCACTTTCTTCGCCTCGGTAGCCAAAGAACAATATTCTTCATCTTCATTCTTAGAGGAATATCCATCTCTGTTGTTCCATCTAAACTCCTCCTGCACCAAATTTGACCACAATCGTTCCCAATCTGGTAGCTTTTCCCTTCCATTGACAAAGTCTTGATAACCGTGGCAACTCTTGGGAAGTCATAGGAGAGCTATACTCACCAAATAATCATCAGCGATAGTTATGCCAACGCTTCCCAGTTCATCCTTACATTAGACAAACTTTTTTAGATATTTTGTCATGCAGTCGCCTTTCTCCATCTTGATCTTCTTGAGTTTATCTTTCAGTGCCAATTTCCTATGTTCACTTCTGCTCTAAAATAGATCCATCAAAGCCTTCCACATTGCATATGGTGTGGATTTCCCATGGAGGCTTGAGACAATGTGGTCTCGTACTCCCTCCAGTAGGATCCTCCTTGCCTTTGCCACTTTCTTTTGCCATGCATCAGGATTTGCAGAATCCGTCACAACGGGTTTAGGAACATCATTGTCAATGAATTCCTTTAAGCCATTGTCTTAGAGTAGTACCTCCATCCTGTCCTTCCAAGAAATATAGTTGGATATGCCCTCGAGTGCATACTCCAATATCAAGCCATTGAAAGCCATTTCGATCCTGAATCAACTATAGCATGAAGAAATTCTTTTTGCAAATTCGTATTCTATCCAGTCACAAAATCAACTCCTCCTTCACTATTGTGATTTCCTGTGCTCTGATACCATGTATAAATTATACAACAAACATGTATATCATGGATTCTGTCCGATATCACAATGTACTAAAGTTAAATATTGAATCGCTTCTACAAATCAATTGCGGAATTAAAAACACAATCACCAATTGCATGAAGCAAAGAAGAATCAATCAAACCACATCACAGATAATTTCCAGCGGAAAGCTTACTTCTAAAAACCCCACTATCTTATATTGTGTATTCAACATGGATACATGAAACAATTACATACAAATATTCTCACAAGAGCCCTCATTTACTCAGCTAACTGTCTCAAACTGTCTTGGATAAAACTAACCAATACTTAGCCAATTTACTGCCTCTAGACAACCTGCCTTGATTGCGCAATTTGTGTGGAATGAAATTCCTATTCCATAGGAATTTTGGCCTTCCTAAACCACGAAATGATCATGGGACATCCAATGGGTGTTTGGTTGCATGGGTGCAACCCAATAATCCTACAATTGATAGTCAACTTCCCTTTCACCTAGATCTCAACTAGGTCTCCACTGGAACTCACATGCACACAGCTAATAATAGTAAATCCTCAGTTGCATGCGATATCACTGATTGTGAATTAAATAATATTTAATTCACTTGATATCTTACTAGTGTATTTAAAATTTACAACTAGCACAACTAATTTTAACTCACTTAACTAAGTTAAATTGATTACAACCTGCATTAACTAATCCACCACTTCACTTCGAACTCTGTTACAACTAGAATTACTCTGCATCCCTCACCAAATACCCTAAAATTGAAATTCATGAGTTAACTGAGTTTATCACACTCAGTTAAATACTAAAAGTTATTTTTAGATTAGATTACATTTTATTTTCCATCTTAATTAAGGGATAACTAAAATAGACATGCACTAGCCCACACCAATGTAGGTGATGCTAAAACTTGTGGTCCACACTAGTGTAGGTGCTGCTTGGACCTCATGGTCCCACACTAATATGGGTCTTGAAATTTCTTTTTGAACTTCAACACTCCCTCTCAACAAGAAATGGATTATCCTTCACCCCTATCCTACCTCTATGGTATTCGAATTTTCTCCTGGTGAGTGGCTTCGTAGAAATATCTGCTTCCTGATCTTCCATGGGAATTTACTGAACTAACATTATTCACCTCTACACACAATCTTTGAGATGGTGGTACCAGATATCTATGTGCTTGGACCTATCATGAAACACAGGGCTAATGGAGAGTTTAATGCAACTCTGATTATCACAATGTATCACTATCAGATCCACCTGAGAACCAAACAAAAAAACCAAGATCTTTCTCATATGGATAGCCTTACATGTAGCTTGAATTGCTGCCATGTACTCTACTTCCGCTGAACCAAGTGCCACAAATCGCTACTTCATGTTGTACCAAGAAACTATTGTCGATCCTATGCTAAAGGTCCCTCATGATGTGCTCTTTCTGTCTGATGAACTGCCTGCCCAATCTGCATTCGTGAATCCTTAAAGCTTCACTCCCTCTATCCATCTATACCATAATCCATACTCTAATGTGCCCCTCTGGTATCTAAAGACATGCTTCCCCGCCTTCCAAAAGAGCTTGGTAGGCTTAACCATAGCTTGAATCGGCTGGTTAACTGCGTAGCAAATGTCTGGTCTGGTGTTCACTAGATACATCAGTGGACCAACTAACTGCCTGTAGATAGTAGCATCAACTACCTCTCCATCAATAGTATCTTCTTTCCTCAAATTTCCTGGAAGAGGAGTGCCCATGGGTTTGTAGCTCTCCATGTGAAACTTACCCAGTATCTCTTTTGCGTACTTCATTGAGAAACAAAAATTTCACCATCTCGCTGCCATATTTCCAAGCCAAGGAAATAATGAAGGAGTCCCATGTCCTTCATTTCAAAATCCCTTTCAAAATCCTCCTTACATGAGTGTATCAGCTGCTCATCACCAGTCAAAATTAGATCATCAACATAAAGAACAATAATCAATAGCTTACCCTCAACCACAATCTAGTACAAGTTTGCATCAACTTCACTTTTGGTGAAGCCCAGTCCGGTGAAATATATGTTTATCCAAGTGTACCACGCACAAGGTGCTTGCTTTAGCCCATACAATTCTCTCTTGAGTTGACACACATGCGACTCAGTGTCGAAGATCTTGAAACCTTTTGGCTGCTCTATGTACACCTTGTATATCCATCTAGATCCAACCACTGATTTGCCGATCGGTCTTGGGACAATCTCCCATGCACTTTTCTTGACAATGGATTCATACTCCTCCACCATTGCATCAACCCAAATTGGTTGCTTCACTACATCTTGAAAGGAATATGGTTAAGTCACAATATATTTTCTCATAAGATCCATGCATCCAGTAAACCTGTCTGGAGACTGTCTGCGATGTGAAGTAGGGGCTCCTACATTCTCTACAGCATCAAGGCTCAATCTATCAGCTTCTTTGGTGCACCTTCTACCATTTTTTATGGATTGATCTACATGAGTGTTTTATGCCACTCCATGATCCTCCACATGTGGCTGCTCCACATCTTGAGGCTATTGCACCATAGTTGTGGGGAGTTTCAATGTGCCCCAAAAAAAATCCCAATCTAATTAGTTGTTGGTTCCAGCTTCTTCTCGACGTCTTTGTTCACATGCACATAAACATATGAGCCAAAAATCTTAAAATGTGAAACATCAGGTTTCTTACCAATGAAATCGTCTTCTGGTGTACTCATGCCAAGTATCCTATGAGCACAACAGTTCTGGACAAATAACAAAGTGTTGCATGCTTCTTCCCGTAGATGCATCGGTAGGCCTTGATCATGCAACATCGCTCTTGTTGCACCCATAATCGTTCCGTTCTTTCTTTCAGTGATCCCTTTCTGCTGTGGGTTATGAGACACTATCAATTCTCTTCGAATTCTTTCTTTGCTGCAGAAGTTCTTAAATTCGTTAGAGATGTACTCACCACCATTATCGCTCCTAAGAGCCTTCACTTTCTTCCCTGTGTCTTTCTCCACCAGTGCTTTAAACTCAAGAAAATTTGAGAATTTCTGGCCTTTCTTCTGCATGAAGTAGATCCAACACTTACGAGAAAAGTAATCAACAAATATCACATAGTACTTATGTTTTGCTGTCGAAGCAACAAAGAATGGTCCACACACGTATGTGTGAACTCTCTCAAGGATCCCCAAGGCTCGGTTCTCCTTCTCATGAAAGGTGGAATTTTAATATTTTCTCATAGTACATCCATTGCATGTGTCTGATTGCGCAAGTGTACCCTTGGGAAGACTAGTAGAAATATGCTACATGACTTTCAAGGCTCCGTGGTGAAGATGGCCCAATCTCCTGTTCCATAACTCGCCTTCATCTCGACTCACCACTTTTTTCGTATTGTCCATCAATGCTGTGCAACCATCTACATCCAACTTTTAGAGATTCTTAACTCGAATCACAATATTCTTGGCTTGTCCCATTGTTTTGCGTTGCAGGAAATCTTTTCCTTCACTAAAAACAACATCATAGCCTCTATCCTCCAACATTGCAACTAAGACTAAATTTTTCTTCAAACTTGGTACATGCATTACATATTTTAATTGAAAGGGTTTACCTGACTGTCTCTGGAAGGTAATGGTACCAATATTGGTAGCACTTTACTGCCTGTCATCACCCATTTCAATATGCATATGGAAATCCTTCTCCTCCATGCTACTGAAAAGTTCCTTGTCTCCTGTCATGTGAAAGGAAGAACCCTTATCCAAATACCACATATATCCAAATGCACTTGACACCATGTATGTGATCAATGAGAAGTCAAGCTAAAATTGTGAGGCCAAAGCCTCACCAGCTGTAGATCCTCCAGCCTTCTTGTTCTTCTTCTTTTGTTGACAGTTAGTAGCATAATGCTCATGCTCGTGACAGTGAAAAAACTTCACCCTGGACATGTCCTGCTTCTTGCCATCTTTGGACTTGGATTTGGAATGAAATTTATTCCCCTTCCCTTTCTTCACCTTGGCAGCCAAAGCACAATCTTCTTCATCTTCATTCTTAGATGAAGATCCATCTCTGGTGTTCCATCTAGACTCCTCCTGTACCAAATCAGACCACAATCGTTCCCAATTTGGAAGATTTTCCCTTCCATTGACAGAGTGTTGATAACTGTGCCAACCCTTGGGAAGTCCTAGGAGAGATAAAGTCACCAAATAATCATCAGTGATAGTTATGTCAACGCTCCCCAGTTCATCTCAAAATTAGACAAACTTTGTAAGATATTTTTGCATGTAGTCACTTTTCTCCATCTTGATCTTCTTGAGTTTATCTTTCAGTGCCAATTTCCTATGGTCACTACTACTTTGAAATAGATCCGTAAAAGCCTTCCACATTGCATATGGTGTGGATTTCCCATGGAGTCTTGAGAAAATTTGGTCTCATACTCCCTCCAGTAGGATCCTCCTCGCCTTTGCCACTTTCTTTTTCCATGCATCAATATTTGCAACATCTGTCACATCAGGTTTAGGAACATCATTGTCAATGAATTCCTTCAAGTCATTGTCTTCGAGTACTACCTCCATCCTATCCTTCCAAGAAATTTAGTTGGAGCTTCCCTCAAGTGCATACTCCAATATCAAGCCATTGAAATCCATTTCAATCCTGAATCAGCTGTAGCACTAAGAAAGTCTTTTTGCAAATTTGAATTATATCCAGTCACAAACTCAGCTCCTCCTTCACTATTGTGATTTCCTGTGATTTGATACCATTTATAAATTATAAAACAAACATGTATATCATGGATTTAATCCGATCTAACAATTTACTAAATTTAAATACTAAATTGCTTCTACAAATCAATTTCAGAATTAAAAACACAATCGCCAATCAAATGAAGCAAAGAAGAATCAATCAAACCACAACACAGATAATTTCCCGGGGAAATATTATTGCTCAAAACCCCACGATATTCTATTGTATATTCAACATAGATACATGAAACAATTACATACAACTCTTCTCACAAGAGCCCTCCTGTACTCAGCTAAATGTCTCACACTGTCTTGGATAAAACTGACCAATACTTAGCCAATTTACTACCTCTAGACAACCTGCCTTGCTTGCACAATTTGTGTGGAATGCAATCAATATTCCATAGGAATTTTGGCCTTCCTAAACTGTGCAAGGATCATGGGAAATCCAATGGGTGTTTGGTTGCATGGGTACAACCCAATAATCCTACAACTGATAGTCAACTTCCCTTTCACCTAGATCTCAACATGGGTCTCCACTGGAACTCACATGCATGCCGCTAATAATAGTAAATCCTCAGTCACATGTGAGATCACTGATTGTGAATTAAATAATATTTAATTCAATTGATCTCTCACTAGTGTATCTAACATTTACAACTAGCACAACTGATTTTAACTCACTTAATTGAGTTAAACTGATTACAACCTGCATTAACTAATACACCACTACACTTGGAACTCTGTTACAACTAGAATTTCTCTGCATGCCTCACCAAATACCCTCAACTCGAAATTCATGAGTTAACTGAGTTTATCACACTCAGTTAACTATTACAAGTTATTTTATGATTAGATTACATTTTATTGTCCATCTTAATTAAGGGATAACTAAAATATACATGCACCAAATTTAGCCCACACTAGTGTAGGTGATGCTAAGACCTCTAGTCCCACACTAGTGCAGGTGCTACTTGGACCTCCTGGTCCCACACTAGCATGGGTGCTGAAATTTCTTGTTGAAATTCAACATATATTTCTCAATATTATGATCCGGAACGTCCAATCCCCAGACCGTTATAATGTCTCCTTTCTCGGCATTGAGATTAACGAATTCCCGTTCTCTAAGCATGGTTACTGGCACTGTTCGCAGGTAAAACTCTTCCCCATAAGTGATAAAACAAAAAAATATCTACATGTGTGTGCTTGATTCTCCAGAGGCTAGCGAGATTAGGGGAAACAAAAAACCCAAACTCCATTCTCTTGAGGCCTAAACCCCCATTGCCTTAGTACTTAATCCTGATTCATGCTGTGGATGCTACCGATCTGCCCAAGTGTCCTCCACACCTTGACACTAATTCCAAACAAAGCTATCCAAATGCCTACCGTGGTTCACCTGTAGCTATCCCTTGTTGACGAGTGTTCGAAACTGGTTTCCATCACTAGGGTTTCATTCAACACTGTGCACTCCAATAGAATCGTAATAAGTCTCACTATCTCTTTTATCTTGAAGATAATTTCCTTTCATTTATCTCCCAGTTTTCCTTGAATATCTAGGTAATAAGTTGTTTTCCATCCTTGATTCCATATAGAGCTACTAACTTGATTTGCATCATTTTCAATGTTGTATATCCCCATACTAATACTTTTTTTAAAGGTCTACATATTATAAAAGTCCATGTACATCCCATCTAAGGATTTCCCCCACCCATCCTTACTTTGTTTCCTCTTCCTATCTTCCACACCAACCAATTACCTAGTAATGGATATGATTTCACTAGATCCTTTTAGATGATAGAGGCTATTTAAAAAGTTTCACCTCTTTTCCGATCGAGCCCTCCTTTGTCCTCCGTGTTACATATTTTTATTTCATAATTTTTCTTCGAAGACATTTATTTTGTAGTAGGATCCACATGATTTTAGTAGCTAATGCATATCCAAACAAGTGTATATTATTGAAATATGAACCTCCAACCTCTTTTGGTTTTGCATTTTTTTTTCCACTTTACCAAAGGAATAACCTCCCCCTTTTCTCTTTTATATATCTATAAGAAACCAAAGCATTTTTTCCTTATTGTTTTTAAGATTTCTTTTGGAATGTGAATTAAAGATAACTAATAAGCTAGAATACCCTTCAATGATAATTTAACTAAAGCCAACCTTCCTTCTATAGATAACCATATTGAACACCAAGTTGTCACCCTCCCTTCAATATTTTCATAGAGACAATACTAATCTTTAGATCTATAATCATTTGGCATTAAGAAAATTACATGATATTTTAGTGAATTTTCAAAGGGAATTAAAGTCAAGGACATTACCTTAGCTCACCATTTTTCTAATTCTTCCCAACTCCATTGAATAGAATTTCAAACTTAGGGATATTCACCTCATTACTTGTACCTTTTCAATAAAGTTCCATAATTTTCCATTTTTCCAACTTCTTGTACTAATCCCAACCCAAACATAAGGACATCATCTGCAAATAAAGTATGAGATAATGATAAATAGTTTCCCATGTTTACACCTTTGCTAGAGCCTTCTCTTTTACAAGTGATTATCATCCCACTTAATCCTTAAACAACCAAATGAAATAGAGAGGTGGAATCATACATCCATATCCAAGTCCCATAATAATGCAAGTTGAATAATTTATCATAACTATAAATGCGTACATCCCATTATATAATCAACCATTTTTAATCTTGTTCCTATTTGAATTAAAACTAATCTAAAATACAACAAACTGAATTTGTCATATTCTTATTCCAAATCCAATTTCATTACCACAACTAGCAATTTCTTAACCTTAATTCTACGTACACCTTATTGTGTTGATACCAATGGCTCATGGATTTGTCAAATTTTTTTTTTTAAAGAAATAAAACGTATATATTAAAGTGGAAATAATGTGTGTGTGTGTGTGTGATGTCTGTCATAATTTGTAATTCCTTGGAAATGTTATTTTTACTACAAAAAATCCATGAAGAACAAAAAACAAAATTTAGTGGAGAAAAAAAATAGAATGAGAGATTGGTCTCCATTGATATAATCTCTATTCCATATGAAAACTCATATAGCCCAACTAATCCCACTGGAAGGGAAAGTGCTTCCCTAGACAAGACATCTACTTCTGTGTTAAGTTTGCAAAGTATGAAACAAAAGGAAACGTGTTCAAAGGTGCCCCCAATTTCCAAAATATCATTCAAAAGGGATATGAGGCCAAAGTTGGAGAGTTCCACCTTGTGATTTATGCAATCTATGACAAGTTTTGAATTCCCCATAACTTGTAATCTAGATAAAATTTTTTCTCTCACCGCTGCCATCTGGAACCACATAGCAAGAAATTATGCTTTGTTGTTTGTTTCTGTTCATGGTGTATAAAAAAAAATACATGAAATGTGTATAAATAAAATAAATAACAACCCCAATGCCAAAACAAGGAGCCTTGGACTTAATTGGAACAATAAAATTGACCCTAGGGGGCATCGTACCAAATCCAACATGATCAAATTTAGTTTCTTGATTGGATTTGAATTTGACTTGAATTCATGGGCCAAAGCAACCACCTTTGCCATGCAAAATTCTGGGGGCAAGAATGCAACTTGAAAAACACATATATTTATAGCTCTCCAAATGTATGATAGACGGGGAAATTCATTGTAGGTAGAACTTTTTTATCAACTGACAGCAACAAAATTGAATCGGGCCCCCAAGGAGAGCTGGTTCCTCTACAGTAGCTATGTCAGCATTTCCCTTGAGTTAATTCCACGTAGTCTTCCTCATTCTTTTATAAGTTTATTTATCAATTTTGGATAAATTGACAAATAAATATATTCAGCAACTTTGGAAATCTCAATGTATCCCCAAACTTTTATTCTATCGCTGAACCTTATACTAAGGTTACAATACATCGGTTTATATTAATAAACCGATTACAATACCCACTTTAATATACCTTAGTCCCAGGCCCACACATAAAATCGGCGAAATTCAATGGAATACATATGCCCGTACCTTTTATTAAACCTCGTGCTACTCCTGCGAGCGATCATCATTCGATGAGCCTTCATCTAGATCGACGGTGTTCGTCGATATCGAATTTCCTCCTCAGTCGAAATTTAATGTGCGATGGCACGCGAAAAGGTGGTTTTTCGGGGTCCCACCTTATGCTACGTGTCGACCACTCTATGGAATCGCTCCCAATCGGAAAATACCACTTATCTCACGAAAGCAGTGCGATCAATACCACTTCCCGCTTTTGAACAGTACGTGACCACAGGTTACACCGAGGTTACGATATCCTTCTACTCTCTCGGTTCACAGACTCAGGGTCTAACCTTGGTACAGGGTTTTCAATTAATAACAAAACAACTCAATTTCTTTTATAGGCGGGGTTCCACTATGACCGGAATCCACAGTTCTGTGATAACCAAACAACTAGAGCACTCATTCAAAGACTGGCATTCTACAACGTCTGCGATGCTGGTTATTGTATCATTCTCGTCCTGTCATGCAATGAAATGAAACAATTTCAAGGAAACCCAAAATCAACCATAGACAGGGATTGCAGAGATTTACACAGCAATTCTCTTCATTGAAATAATCACAGGACAATATGCTCGGGACCAAAACAAGTTTACACAGAAACTATTCAATCGCACACAGATAGTCAATGAAGTACTGGCTTTTATTCAACTAAAGAAAAAGCTTAAGACACAAATCACTGTGAAAATCTCTTCCCCTTCAATGAACCCGGGGGTTACATTTATACATCAACATATGTCTCTTCGGTTCCTCTGTGAGGACCGTTTTTGGTAAATTAAAAGCCTAACTACAAATTATTCGAATTAACTGAAACATGACAGATGGACTGAAGCTAAAGCTATTTGACTTCTACTGATTCTAACTGTTCTAAAGTAATAGATAGCTAAGGTATTGACACCTTGCTGTTTACAATTTTGAATACTCTTGAACCCTCCTAGCCACAACATGTGGACAAAATTTCCTACATTGCTGGCTAGTGTCTAATGCCCCTGCATCAGACTCCCGAGGGAAATTTTCTTCATGGACTCCTGTCCATGAGCTCTTCCACTGATCTGCCTATCTTCTACAGCATTCCTTCAGTCATCCAAGTGGCATCTTCCTCTGGCTGGTCCTTCCACTTGATTAAGTACTGAAAGTACTCTTGTCCTTTGGTCTTCCTGAACACTCTTTTGTCCAATATCTTCTCTGGCTGCAATGGTTGTGCTGGAGGTAGGTGCTTTTCCCACTCAATCTGTTCCTTGTCTGCTGGTCCTTCTTCTGCACCATCATCTTCATACTTGTACAAATCTGCAACATTAAAAATGGGAGATATTCCAACATCAGGAGGAAATTCAATCTCATAAGCATTTGCAAAAAACTTTCTAAGTATCTTGCATGACCCAATCTTTTTGAACTTCAGCTTATTATACTGCTTCTTTGGGAATCTCTCCTTTCTCAAGTGTGCCAAAACCAGATCTCCTACTTCAAAATGGACTTCTCTTCTTCTCAAGTCTGCTCTGCCTTTGTATTTGATGCTGCTGCCTTGTAGCTGCTGTTTCACTTGCTCATGTATGGCTTGGATCTCGGAAGAAAATTCTTCACCATCAGCACTTCTCAACTCTACCTTTCCCAGATTTCTTAACTCTGATATTCCTCTGGGGTGCATTCCATAAACAATATGGAATGGACTCTGCCCTGTGCTCCTATTTGGTGAGTCATTATATGTGTAGAAATTTGAATAATAGCTAAATTATTCATCGAGATTATCCTGATTACACACTATTTAAGCTTCATGCATAATACATAACCTCTTCTACAATTGATCATCAATATGCGGAAATAGAAGCAGTCGCATGCGCACATTAAAACATAATCAAGCACACATAGAACATAGTATGTAATGGGGAAAGCTTACAGCTAAAAACCCCCAACTATCTGTATATTATAATGATGGAGAACATGTAACAATACATAGCACAAAGCTCCTCACAAATCTCAGCACTATCACCAATAGTTACACACAAACTAGCTCAGATCTGAACAAGTCACAGGTTCAAATCTCCTCCACTGTTTGCCTGCCTCTACTACGCAATCCAAGATGAGAATGAATGGATCCAAGTTCGAATTCCATTGGCTTGTACTGTGCAATCCTCATTGGCAATCTCAATCAATGTGTGTGCAAATCTCATGCAGAGCTATAGTCACAACTGATAGCCACACTCACCCTTTCACCCAACTCTAACACTGGTCTCCACTGCATTGTCCATGCATTGCAGTTAAATGATGTGTTCTTTAGTTGATTTATGAGTTAATAATTAGTGAATTAATTAATAATTAATTCACACCACTCATCACTAGTGTATTTTTCAGTTAGACTAAATACAACTAGTTCAACTAAGTTAAACCGAACACAATTCCACCAACTGTCTCATCAACTCCACCAAACTCTACCACATGAGTTCTAACTGAAGTCAACCATGCAATAGCTCAACTAACCCTTAGGAAAAGCGTATTTCCTTCTGTCAGCTGCATGTGCCACATCCAAGCATCAAGCTGAAGTGCTCCAAGAGGATAAGATAATGTTTATAGTCTAAATATTATTAAGGGTTAATAATATTTGACTGTTCTATTTTTAGCCCGGCAGTCTAAAAATAGAAACCACCCAATTTCTAAAAATAGAGGTCCATCTATTTTTACCAACTCGACCAATCATCCATAAATAGCATCCTGCAACTCATAGACCATGATCCATATGTCTAAAAATAGACATAGTCTAAAAATAGACTTTGCGACAAAAATCACCTATGTGGCCCCCACCTAGTTTAGGTGATCACTTTCCAACTAGGATTAGGAAAGATGTTTCAGGATGCCTCCTTCACTGTTTCTTGTTGCAATCTTCAACACTCCCTCTCAACAAGAAAGGACTGTCTTTGCATGCGACATGCAACTCCATGCATTCGCCCTGCAACCTTCACAAGCGCCATGCAACTCCATGCATATGCTCTGCAACTCTTCCGAAACTGAATAGGCTCCAAACAACTCAATCAATATGATGCATCTATCATCAAAGTCTTCGACTTCTGCTGGTACCAACTGCACATGTCATCAGGAACTACTGCGCTGTTGAACTCTTGGACCCATGCACTCTAGCACTTGTTGTCAACTCTGATCCGCGCTCCAGTATCCGACATTGTCACTTTGATTTGCATGCATCAATCCAACTGATCATGCTACTGCTGTGCTGTGGGCACCTCGTAGCCAGGTTCAATTCATGAGATCCACACCATCTCATGAATCCTGCCCAGAAATTTCCTCTTGGGATTAATCATGCATGTCGCCCCACCTCTCACCTGGTGGTATAGATGCATGCACTCCCTCTGCTCATCTGGCACGAAATTTCTCTGCATGAGTGGTTTCTTCCACTCCATGATCCTCTTCTTGTGGCTGCTCCACATCCCGAGGTTCACTGTTACCTGCATGAAAAACTTTCTCCCTCTCAAGCATCAGTTGCATGTCTTTCTTGCACTTTCCAACAGTAGGAAGCTCCGTAGACATCCCATCTACTTCAAGTCTGTAGAGATTCTTTTCTCGAATCCCAAACTTCTTGACTTGTCCTGTTGCCTTGTGATGAAGGAAAAATTTTCCTTCACTGAAGACAACTTCATACCCTTTATCCTCTAACATTGCGACTGAGATAAAATTCTTCTTCAAACCTGGAACATGCAATACATCTTGTAAAAGAATGAGTTTACCTAACTCCCTTTGAAAGGTTATGGTACCAATGCCAGTTGCATTGTATCGTCCATTGTCGCCCAACTCAACACGCAACTGGAGATCTTTCTCCACCAAGTCACTAAAAAGATTCACATCTCCTGTCATGTGAAAGGAAGCGCCACTATCAAAATACCACCCCGATCCCAATGCACGAGACACCATGCATGCGATCAATGAGAAGTATAGCTCAAATTGCGAGGCAAGAGCCTCACCAGCTGCAGCTCCAACAACCTGCTTGTTATTCTTCTTCTGTGGACAATTTGTGGTGTAATGTCCATGATCGTGACAGTGAAAACAATTCACTTTGGACATGTCACGCTCTTTACCATCCGCACCGGACTGAGAAGAATTCTTCTTGCCCTTCCCCTTCCTTTCTTTGGCAGCCAAAGTGCAATATTCTTCATCAGATTCCTTTGATGAAGATCCATCCCTGGTACTCCGCCTTATCTCCTCTTGCACAAGATCCGACCAAAGTCGCTCCCATCCTAGAAATTTCTCCCAACCATTGATAAAATCCTCATAGGAATGCCAACTCTTCAGAAGACCAAGGAGATCCAAGCTCACCAAGTCCTCATCATCCACACTAACTCCTACACTCCCAAGCTCATCCCTGCAGTGGACAAAATTTTTCAAGTATACCAGAATAGTGTCATTCTTCTCCATGTTTATTTTCCTGAGTTTATCCTTGAGCGCCAACTTCCTCTGGTCGCTCTTGCTTTGGAACAATTCTGTCAACGCTTTCCACATCAAGTATGGAGAAGATTTTCCATGCAGGCTGGATACTATGTGATCCTTCACGCCCTCCAATAGAATCCTTCGACACCTTGCTGTCTTCTTTTGCCAAGCCTCAACTTGAGCAGCATCAGTAGGCTTTGGGACTTCAGCATCTATGAAATCCTTCAGCCCATTATCATCTAACACCGCCTCCATCCTATCTCTCCATGAAATATAATTCGAGCTGCCCTCAAGAGCATACTCCAATCGCAATCCTTGATAAGACATTTTGACTTCAACACCAAGAAAACACTGCTGCAAATTCGAATTCCACCAGCTCAAAACTCAACCGCTTCTGTTCTGTGAGAGCAAATTATTTCTAGCACAGAGATCGACTATAGGGGAATTTACTGGATATATCACCTTTCAAAGAAAGGATGGATCCAGAGGCTACCTGGCCCGTTACAGACTTTGTCTACCGAAATAATTGTAATCACTGTAATAGATCCGATGATCAATTTCGCTCCGATACCATGTAGAAATTTGAATAATAGCTGAATTATTCACCGAGATTATCCTGATTACACACTATTTAAGCTTCATGCATAATACATAACCTCTTCTACAATTGATCATCAATATGCAGAAATAGAAGCAGTCGCATGCGCACATTAAAACATAATCAAGCACACATAGAACACAGTATGTAATGGGGAAAGCTTACAACTGAAAACCCCCAACTATCTGTATATTATAATGATGGAGAACATGTAAAAATACATAGCACAAAGCTCCTCACAACTCTCAGCACTATCACCAATAGTTACACACAAAATAGCTCAGATCTGAACAAGTCACAGGTTCAAATCTCCTCCACTATTTGCCTGCCTCTACTAGCAATCCAAGATGAGAATGAATGGATCCAAGTTTGAATTCCCTTGGCTTGTACTGTGCAATCTTCATTGGCAATCTCAATCAATGTGTGTGCAAATCTCTTGCACAGCTATAGTCACAACCGATAGCCACACTCACCCTTTCACCCACCTCTAACACTGGTCTCCACTGAACTGTCCATGCATTGCAGTTAACTGATGTGTTCTTTAGTTGATTTATGAGTTAATAATTAGTGAATTAATTAATAATTTATTCACACCACTCATCACTAGTGTATTTTTCAGTTAGACTAAATACAAATAGTTCAACTAAGTTAAACAGAACACAACTCCACCAACTGTCTCATCAACTCCACCAAACTATGCCACATGAGTTCTAACTGAAGTCAACCATGCAATAGCTCAACTAACCCTTAGGAAAAGCGTATTTCCTTCTGTCAGCTGCATGTGCCACATCCAAGCATCAAACTGAAGTGCTCCAAGAGGATAAGATAATGTTTATAGTCGAAATATTATTAAGGGTTAATAATATTTGACTGTTCTATTTTTAGCCTGGCAGTCTAAAAATAGATTCCGCCCAATGTCTAAAAATAGAGGTCCATCTATTTTTACCAACATGACCAATCATCCATAAATAGCATCCTGCAACTCATAGACCATGATCCATATGTCTAAAAATAGACATAGTCTAAAAATAGACTTTGCAACAAAAATCACCTGTGTGGCCCCCACCTAGTTTTGGTGATCACTTTCCAACTAGGATTAGGAAAGATGTTTCAGGATGCCTCCTTCACTGTTTCTTGTTGCAATATTCAACAATATGCATACTCAGCCTGAGGCAAAATATGATCCCACTGCTTGGGATGCTCTCCTGCAAGACTTCTCAACAAATTTCACAGACTCCTATTCACTACCTCAGTTTGTCCATTAGTCTGAGGATGATAAGCTGTGCTGAAACTCAGTTTGGTACCAAGTTTCTTCCACAGTGTCCTCCAAAAATTTCCCACAAATCTGGTGTCTCTGTCTAAAGCAATACTCTTGGGAAACCCATGCAACCTAACAACTTCTTTGAAAAACAAGTTAGCAACATGGGTGGCATCACTAGTTTTATAACATGGAATAAAATGTGCCATTTTGGAAAATCTGTCCACTACAACAAAGATTGAGACATTCGCTCTCTGAGTCTTGGGTAATCCTAGAACAAAATCCATACTCACCATATCCCAAGGCCTGTCTGGAATAGGCAAGGGAATGTACAATCCTGCATTCTGGCTCCTTCCTTTGGCATATTGAAAGATTTTGCAATTTTTCACAAACTTATCCACTTTTTCTCTCATCTTGGGCCAATAATAGAAGTGACTCAGCTGCTCATAAGTTTTATCAGTACCAAAGTGTCCAGAAAGTCCACCACTATGCTTCTCCTTGATAAAATTTTCTCTCATGGAACATTTTGGTACACACAGTTGGTTTCCCCTGAATAGTAAGTCCTCCTACGAGAAATAATCTAGCCACTGGCTTCTATCTGTTAGAATAGGGTTACAACATGCCTCAAATGATTCCTTAAAATCTGAATTTGTTTTATACAATTCCTTGAGAAAATCAAATCCTAAAACTTCAAAATTTGTTTCCTGAACAGGCATGTGCCTCCTACTCAAAGCATCAGCTACTTTATTTGCTTGGCCACTTATGTGTTTCAAAACAAAGTTAAAACCTTGGAGATACTCAATCCATTTGTCGTGCTTATGATTCAACTTGGGCTGCTACGCAATGTACTGCAAAGCATGATTATCAGAGTATAATACAAATTCTTTGGACATCAAATAATGCCTCCACTTTTTCAATGTCTGAACGACTGCATAGAATTCCTTCTCATAAGAGGAATAATTCCTCCTGGTGTCATTCAACTTTTCAATGAAATAGGCTATAGGCCTATCATCCTGACTCAACATAGCTCCAATGGCTTCTCCACAGGCATCACACTTCAATTGAAATGGTTTAGTAAAATCAAACAGAATCAACACAGGTTTTTCAATTATCTTTTGCTTCAAAAGTTTAAAGTTTCTCTCAGCTTCAGCAGTCCATTTAAATGGTTGTCTGCTCTTTTTTATTGTCTCAATGATGGGTGCATTAATCTTACTGAAGTTTCTTATAAATTTCCTATAAAAACTGGCAAGTCCATGGAAACTTCTTACCTCAAAAAAATTTCTGGGTGAAGGCCACTCCACAATTGCCTTAACCTTTTTTGGGTCCATCTTCACTCCTTCTATAGAAACAACAAAACCCAAATACACCAACTCTTCCTTCATGAACGAGCATTTCCTTAAGTTTATCAACATTTTTTCTTGGTGCAGTTTCTTCAAGACATAATTAATATGCCTTAAATGTTCTTCTTTAGTTTTGCTGAAAACTAATATATCATCCATATACACTATCACAAATTTACCAATGAATTATTTCAATACTTCATTCATAAGTCTCATGAAATTGCTAGGTGCATTTGACAACCCAAAAGGCATTACCATGCATTCATACAGTCCTTCATTCGTTTTAAAGGCAATTTTCCACTCATCACCCTCTCTTATTCTAATCTGATGATATCCACTTTTTAAATGTATCTTTGAAAAATATTTAGCACCACTCAAACAATCCATTAAATCCTCAACTCTAGGAAAAGGGAATCTGTACCTGATTGTTATCTTATTGATTGCTCTGGAATCAGTACACATCCTCCAGCCTCCATCTTTCTTTGGGCTCAATACTGCTGGTACTGCACATGGACTCAAACTTTCTCTGATCAATCCCTTGTCCACCAATTCCTGTACTTGTCTCCTGATTTCCTCATTTTCCGTGGGAGTCATTCTGTAGGCTGCCTTATTTGGCAGATTTGAACCAGGGGTAAAATCTATCTGATGGCTGATCTTCCTCATAGGTGGCAACTCATTAGGTAAATCATCCACAACAATATCACAATAACTGTCTAACATCTCTTGGATTTCTATTGGAAAATCAGAAATCTTTGTAGAAGTAAGAACTACCTTAGGTTTGAAAACTAAAGCAAAGCTTACCTCTTCTTCTTCAATCTGCTACAGATATTCCTTCCTGCTTAGCAACAAGATATTTGGATCAACCACTCTGCTTGATGGCTCTCCTTCTTCCATGGGTATCAATGTATGATGTACCCCGTCCTTGAAAAACTTGTACGTGTTCTTCTTGCCATCATGTACTGCTGATCTATCAAACTGCCAATGTCTACCCAGCAGTATGTGACACACATCCATGGGCATCACATCACACAGGACCTTGTTTTTATAGTTTCCCATTTTCAGCTCTATCTCACACTGTTCTTTTACAATCAGCTGGTTCCCTTTATGCAGCCAGGACACCCTGTAGGGAGTTGGATGCTCCCTTGTCTTCAGTCTCAACTTCTCTATCACCTCAGTGGAAACCAGGTTGTCTGTGCTGCCACTATCAATAACTAGCTGGCAGAATTTCCCTTGGACTTTGCATATGCTCCTAAACAAAGTCTTCCTTTGTGCAGGCTCAGTGACCTATTTTGTTTTCTTAAACAAGACCTTATTAACCACCAAGGACTCTCCCCTCTCTGGTATAATTTCTTCTTCAATTTCTGCCTCTTCTCCAGCCTGGGAAACAACTGCATTTCTTGGACCAGCACCCACATTCTCTGGGCACTCATAGTGCTTGTGTCCCACTTGTTGACATCTATAACACCTCAATTCTCTACCTCTGCCTCTGCCTCCTCTTCCTCTATAAGAACCCCTTCTGCCTCTTGCATCACCCTCTGTAGATGCATTCTAAGGTGAGCTACTCTTAGCTCCATCCCTGGGTGTAGTAGACTTTCCTCTACCACCCTGACTTCCCTTTCCACGGAAATCACCTCTCCCTTTGGCAGACTACTTCCTCAGGAGTTTCTCCTCTGCTTTCAAGGCCATCTGGTAGGCCTCTTCCATTGTCTTAGGAGACAGAAGACCAATCTCATCTTGGATCTCTAGCTTGAGACCATTCACATATCTGGCAGTCTTCTCTGGTGTGTCTTGGAATTGCCCAGCTCTTATGCTTACTCTGTAGAATTCCTCTGTGTATTCCTTTACTGTCAGCAACCTCTGTCTTAGGTTCTGCACTTGCCTAAACAATGTTAAATGATAATCACTAGGCAAGAATTTAAATTTTAAATTAGCCATCATTCTAGTCCAGCTTTTGATAGGCTGCTTTCCAACTCTCCTCCTTTCTGCTTGCACTCCATCCCACCAAAGTGCAGCATGTCCCTTCGGCTTTGTTACTGCAAAGTTGACCTTCTTATCTTCGCTCATTTCTTCATAGTCAAAGCACTTGTTCATTTCATTAATCTAGTCCACCAGCTCCTCTGGATTCAGTCCTCCTGCAAAACTTGATACTTCAATCTTGGGCTTAACTGCAGACCACAGAACAGTTCTGAGGAGCCTCATGTCAGGAGGAATCTCAAAATTTTCTTCAGCTTCTTCTATTTCAGGTTCACTGATGTCTTCAGGATCTCTGGGATTTCTTCGCACCATGGCATCCATTCTGGCCTCGAACCTTTGTAAGATCCCCAACACTTCTGCATTGGCAATGGGTCCGCCTCTCCTTCTGCCAGCACCTCTACCAACTCGGATTGCCATGTTAATTCTCTGCAACAACAACTTAAAAACAATAGCTCTGATACCACAATTGACAGAAAAAAAATTGAATCAGACCCCCAAGGAGAGCTGGTCCCTCTACAGTAGCTCTGTCAGCATTTCCCTTGAGTTAATTCCACGTAGTCTTCCTCATTCTTTTATAAGTTTATTTATCAATTTTGGAGAAATTGACAAATAAATATATTCAGCAACTTTGGAAATCTCAATGTATCCCCGAAATTTTATTCTGTCACTGAAAATTATACTAAGGTTACAATACGTTGGCTTATATTAATAAACCGATTACAATAACCACTTTAATATACCTTAGTCCCGGGCCTACACATACAATTGACGAAATTCAATGGAATACATACGCCCGTACCTTTTATTAAACCCTACTCCTGCGAGCGATCACCGTCCGATGAGCCTTCCTCCAGATTGACGGCGTTTGTCGATATCGCACTGCCTCCTCAATCGAACTTTAATGTGCGATGGCACGCGAAAAGGCGATTTTTCGGGGTCCCACCTCATGCTACGTGTCGACCACTCTATGTAATCACTCCCAATCAGAAAATATCACTTATCTCACGAAAGCGGTGCGATCAATACCACTTCCCGCTTTTGAACAGTACGTGACCACATGTTACACCGAGGTTACGCTATCCTTCTACTCTCTCGGTTCACAGACTCAGGGTCTAACCTTGGTACAGGGTTTTCTATTAATAACCAAACAAATCGATTTCTTTTATAGGCGGGGTTCCACTATGACCAGAATCCACAGTTCTGTGATAACCAAACTACTGGAGCACTCATTCAAAGAATGACATTATACAACGTCTGCAACACTGGTTATTGTATCATTCTCGTCCTATCACACAATGAAATGCAACAATTTCAGGGAAACCAAAAATCAACCATAGACAGGGATTGTGGAGATTTACACAACAATTCTCTTCATTGAACTAATCATAGGACAATATGCTCGGGACCAAAACAAGTTTACACAGAAACTATTCAATCGCACAGAGATAGTCAATGAAGTACTGGATTTTATTCAACTAAAGAAAAATATTAACACACAAATCACTGCGAAAATCTCTTCCCCTTCAATGAATCCAGGGGTTACATTTATACATCAACATATGTCTCTTCGGTTCCTCTGTGAGGACCGTTTTTGGTAAATCAAAATCCTAACTACAAATTATTCGAATTAACTGAAACATGACAGATGGACTGAAGCTAAAGCTATTCAACTTCTATTGATTCTAACTGTTCTAAGGTAACAGACAGCTAAGGTATTGACACCTTGCTGTTTAAAATTTCGAATGCTCTTGAACCCTCCTAGCCACAACATGTGGACAAAATTTCCTACATTGCTGGCTAGTGTCTAATGCCCCTGCATCATCAACCCACTAGCCACGGAAATAATCACATAGAGAAGATATTTCCCAATGAGCCTTTGGCTTGAATGTGTTCCAATGGTTATCTTGAACCTTAGACAGATAACTACACCTCATAAAAAGGTGAACATGTGATCCCACTTGTTAATTGAAAAAATAACATTGGTTAGGGCCGAGCAATTTGCACTTTAGAAATATATCCCATGTGAGTATATTAATGTTGAGGGCCAACCAAACAATGAGTTTTGATTTCAATGGGGAACTGAATTTTGATGTTACCTTCCACCACTAAAGTTTTTGATTTTTGAAACAATCCTCAATGTTATAACCCTATTTTCCACTCCATTATAGTGAGAGAAACCTAATGTCAAATTACCTCAGTTGTTTGGCTAAAATGCATCCCTTTTCACCTTTTATTTTACTTATGTGATATTTATCCCATGATAAAAGGGTTGAATTTACATAATTGAGAAATTTCTCATAATTATTTTTCCAAAATATTATAATTATGAGATAATAATTATTTCATAATTGAGAAAAAACTCATAATTATGAAAAAGGTTTATAGAGTTTTCCATTGCTAAGGAGATCAACTTGACGCACTTGTGTATGATTTGGCTAGGGGTCCATTATTGTAGAATTTTCCTAACTTCTCAAGCCCCTAGGTGTCTAGATACATTATTCTAAAGGATAGAATGAGCCTATATTATCTCACCAAGAGGAAAGGGGGTAAGAGGAAGTATCAAAATTATAGCACGAGAGTTCTACTGTCTTGGGAGAGGAGACCATCCTATAAGTTGGAGGAGAGGATATTATTTTTTGAAGGTATATTTATGTTCTTTCACTTCTATTATTAATAGAAACATATGTTCCTTCCATATATATATATATTTGTATTCAACATGCTTTATATTTGTTTCTATGATATTTTGATCTAACAATCTTTCGAGGAAGGTCACTTGTTGTCTTATTTTGTTTGTGGTTGTGTAGGGATCGTGATCAGGTGTGGATGCAGTAGACCACTCGAGTGGAGTGAGGGAATATACATCAGACCCAAAACCCTTCCCCAACCTATGAGGAGGCTAGGTGCACACATATTTCCTTGTAGTATATAGAATCATCTGCTTGATGCATGTTTGATCATTTCGGTTGGGATACTATTATATTTATATTGGTATTTTCTTTTGTTTTTTGGTGATCTCAATCAAGCATGAGGTATCAGAGAAATATCTCCTTGCATAATTAAATGCAACACTCAAACTAGGCTTTATAACTGAAATTCTTATTGAAAATTCTAGATTGTGGATTTTTTGTCCAACATAGCATATAAGGGGAATTCCTGAGATATCCATGATTTTCAACTAAAAAATTGATGAAATTTTCCTACTCTTCTATTAAAGGGACAACTATACCCAATGTTGAAGTAGACAACTAACCATTCCTACCTTTGATTTGGGGATCCTAGGCCTTAACATCGACCAAGAATGAGATATTCAATCAGTCGAGAGCATATAATAGAGGGGTTGAAAGTACATAATTATTACATGCATTAAATCAGGGCCCTTGACAGACCTTGATATGGTGACCATACCCTATACACCAAGCTAACTATTTTTCCACCAAGGGTGCTGCCCGAACCAAGGCCTTCCACACATTTAACCCTTTAGAAAATTTATTTTGGATCCTAAACTAGTACACCAAGGATGTACATGGAATTTATGGGTAGATTCTCCAAAGGATTTTTCTAGTTAATTCTTTTGCTAAGAGGAGAGGGTTTTTTAAACCCCATCCATAGAGATCGTTTAGGGAAATGATTTGTGTCCATTCAGAAAATGCCATTCCTTTTTTATTATATCCACTGGCCATAGGAAATGAAATATGACCTTTCATATCATCAAAATAATACATTTGGGCACAACATAAATATAGTTCCAGTAAAATAGAATGCTCTATAGGACATTCTTAATTAGCACCAAACACCCTCCCCTTGAGAGAAAATGATTTTCCCATATGGAGATGCACTTCTATAACTTCTTAATCAACCACATCTAGTCTGATTTGCAGTTCTTATTTAGTTTGATATCAAAACCCAAGTATTTTAAACATGTATCCAGATCCTTGATAAGGAATGGAAAGGACCATAGAGCAGTGATATTTTCCACCAGAAATTTGATGACGATAATGCAATATTTTTGCAAATTGATCTCTATTATATTTTCCTTATATAAGAGATCAAGAGGAAGAATTTGAGGGAAGAGATGTTATTATTGTACCCCATAATAAAATAAATCATGTCATGAATAAAACATGGGAGATTGCCACCTCTTCTGACACCTTAACACTATGGATACTCCCCCTAGATCGATATACCTCAACCAACATATTAGAATCTTTAGGAACAATAAGAAGCAAAAGTGGAGATAAGGGACATGCTTGAAGAAACCCCCAAGAGACTGGAAAAAAAATAGATGGATCCATGTTGATCAATACAATGAAAGAAGACGATTAAAGGCAACCTATGATACAATTTACAACCCGCAATGCAAATCCCATATGGATGAGGACCAACAACATGAACATCTAATCAACTCTATCGTAGTAATTTTAAAGGTCCAAATTTAAGATGACGACTTTTATATTTGTTGATTTGGCCAAATGAAAACCCTCCTATGTAACTGTTGTAGTATTACAACAACTCCCCATTTTTCTAAAATAGATAGTATAGAACGAACAATGGGGACCCTTTTAAAAGTCTTAAGATTAAATTCATTTTAGAAATAAAACTTATAATTTAAGTCTATTAGATTAAATTTTTTTTTTTTCCTTAAAAAACAAAAGAAAAACATAAAAGGCGCTCTAAGGAACCATAAAGGCTAAAAGTACAAGAAGCGAGAGCTAAATTGCCGAAACGAAAAAAGTCGATATATGAAGTTACGAAACACTGATATGCGAAATTGTGACATGTCGATATGAGAAGTTGCGAATTACGTCGTGTAACAAATATGATATCACAATATTTCCTCTTACATACGCTAATATCCCAATCTTTCATCCAAAATAAAAGCCATCGCAATATTGGATTTTTGCATGTCGCACATTGCTGGGAAAGGTCGAAACTCCCTAATCATGAAAAAATCGATTTACAGATCTCGATAAGATAACAACTTTCAAACTCACACATTGACCATGCTATAAATTTAATGTTAATTCAGGTGTTTTTATGATCTCGAGGTTTTCAATCAATTTTATAATTATTTCAGATTTAATACCGAGGATTCCCATTATGCATGAGTTAAGGTGATACGACAGTTAATAGAATTTGACGTGATCTTAGCTTACACTCTCTAGTTTTCTTTCAACTGGGTAATTCCGGAAACTTAGGCATAAAACGATGTCAAGGCTGATTAAAGCAAGAAGGAAGTCCACTACCCCACCTTAGTTAGTTGTTCAACAAGAGGAAAACAACGATATGGATCCTTTTGTTAGTATGAATATTAATTCCCAGTGTACGAAAAAAGACCACTTAGGTCAAGACAACAAACAAATTTAACAATAAATGACCTTAACATCTTCAGATTCCAGCAGTGATCAAGATAAATGTCAAGAAAATCTAGATCTATGCATTAGAAGACATTAAAATGAGAAAGAATAAGATTTACTCCATGCATCCAATAGACAAGACAAGAATAACAATGAATTTTGTATTAATGACCGAGGAAACATACAGGTGTTCTGTGTTCTCCTCAATGGGATGGGTTCTTGTAAGTCCTCAACACTTCAGATTTATAATTCCTCTCCTCGATGGTGTAGAAAACCAAGACAAAATGAAAAATATGGCTATGAGGGTGGATCAATAGCTGTGACTAAGGGTTTAGACTTTATATCTTAGGCAACAAAATGTGACAAATGAATGGGAAAACCTCTCTATTTATAACAAAATATTGAGTTAGTCTAGATATCAAAAAGTTAATTAAAATATTATTAACCAAATCAAGATCCAATCTTAAGGAATATTTTATTATATTTGCTTCGAGGTTAATCTGACTTCTGAGTCAAATCCCCTTATTTATAAATAATAAATAAATAAAACACTATTTATCATTGAGACAGTATTTATAATAATAAATAAATAAATGATTTATTTATCATTTTATTGATATATTTAGTAATAATCAAAATAAATAATGCATTTATTTAATTATTTAAGGGGAGATTTACCATTAATGAAAATAATGTGACAATAATGTTTAAAAATTATCTGAGATAATAAGATAAATAATGATTTATCTAATTAATTTCCTTATTTTGGGTTAAATATAACCAGGAATATTAATTAAATTGTTGTTTAACTAATTATTCCTTGGAGGAAAATCAAAACAAATTATGGATTTATTTAATGTTTCATGGGGTTTCCAAAGATTAGGATTCATAAACAACTTAATAAAGGTATTTATTAAGTTATTTTCATAGTAATGAAATTATATACTGGGGTAAAAATCGTCTTACATGGTGTACTGGGTCCATCTAATACCAATGGGTTAGATGACCAAAAAATGGTGTACCGTATTTCCCCCAAAGATGCGAGCATTAGGAGCTAATCGTATGACCGAAGTATGTTGTAAGAACTCAATCACTAGACATCCAAGGGGAAGTCAAAGAGAGAGCAGGAAGGGACCAAAGTGCACAAAGAACTAGACCGAGGAGAGACTGCAAAGTGATACAAGTCTCTTTGATAAGTGAGTACTTGCTATAAGTGGTGGGGGAGACATACCTATACCCACCGAGGCAATAGTACAAAAAATAAGGCGTCCGGAAAACCACAGGACGAAATAATAAAGCACATGCGTCGGCATGCCAAACATGTTTTCGATGAATAACATGATAATGAATCCCACATATGATTTCTGGTGGCCTCTGGAGCACAACTCACAGGGCTCTGCACACACATTCCAGTATGAGATATGAATACAACCTTGTATGTTCTAGAATGCAGGCTCTAAAATTCTGACTAATATGCATCATGAAGGCCAAAGGACTCCAGGCTCAGGTATCATTAAATATATGGAGCCGCATCGAAGGTCAAGGGAAGAAGTCATTCAGTATGTGGGGGCTACTCAGAGGGGCCACCTCATGAGGGCGAATATCTTACTACTACCACTGGGAATCACCGATATCACTGCCGTATCACCGAAACTATCAAGTATACGACCTGATCATTAAAAGGAATTGAGCTAGAACCAATCAACAAGGGTTAAGGAGTCCCGTTCGATTCAAAACAAACAAGAGGAAGCTGGAACAGTACACCACCTCTAGGGACCCGTTCGGAATGAATGAGTTGATACGTACAAAGGAGGTCCATAGGTGAGAAATATGACCAACTAAGGCACTAGATACAATAGTAGAGCGACTACGTTATGTCACCAATGATGATGATGAAATGGGGGACCGAGTAGTGAACGGATGACTTCTCATAGGAGCATAAAGAGCATGGATGACCTGCAAAGGATCATACAACATCGTTGAGGGATACGTTAAAAGCTAAAGGCCATAATGTACACACAGGAGAGGGACCAAGAAATGAAGATGAGGATCATACAGATGGAAGTGACTTGGGATAGACTCCATGAAAGAAATGATGACTCAAATTCAGATGCCTTCTAAACAAGGTGACTCGATAGAAAGCCACACACAAAGTAGTGCTGGTCTAATGGGGACCATAAAAGCATATAACAAGAAGGTAAATTTACTCTAAATTCTCAAGACACCAGGACAAGTATGGAGGCCACGTGGTTCCCCGCACGAGTGTTTCAAGTGAAGAAATTCTATTTTGAGGAGGATAAGTGACGTTTCTGGAAAAATGGTAACCTAGTGAAGTATCAAATCACTAAAAAACGAATAGATACTCCATTTGAGGGCTTTCCAATGGTACATATGGTTCATCAAACCGAGCGCATTTGCCGTGCAGCAAAGAAACTGGGTTTTCTTTTAATAAGGTATTTTCCTCCAATTCACTCATTCACAGTGGAGCTATGGTAATGTAGAGATATAGTCTTAAATCTCATGGTGATTGTAGCAAACAAACTGACTCATGGGAATTGGAGAGTACGGGAAATGCAGTAAGAGGCCTAATCCTACTCTTCATTGCTGATTGAAATTTCAGCCAGGTATCCGTAGTCACAACAAAGCCAGGTCACACTGGTTTTCCACCTGGGTGGGGTAGTGTTCTGCAGGAAACTGCTAACGTCTGTGAAATTAATTCAAACAAGACACTAACAGAGAAAGGTTTTTGTTGTTTTTGGCCGAGATCTAGGATTTTTATAGTTGAGGGGCATAGGTGCTCCAAAGCATGTTAGGGACATGCCAAATTATTTTAGAAAGGGAATTTAAACAATATTTATTGATGTTGTGCACCATTTGTGTTTGTTATGGTTATGCAAGCTTTGAGTAAAGGTCAATTACTTCCAATCTCTTTGTACCGTATATATGAATCAAATGGACTTTAAGTTTCCTATAATACATGGTGTGTTACTATCCCAAAGAGAGGATTTTGCAGATAATGAACTAATGTTCTCCCAAAGAAACCCATAGGTTACCAACCACAATGTTTATGAGATCAAGTTATTGATGTATGAAGAAATGATGCTGAGGGTATCATCCTTTGAGTGATTTAAATGATATGGGACTCAGAGGTTCTTCTAAATGTGGAAGAATAATGGGACTAGAGTCGATGACTAGATTCACTAGGAGAGCCAGACATTTCTTTCTCCTAGTCTCTCAAATAATGGTGCCCTTACCCAAACATTTGGGTACAATGTAATGGCCACAAGGTGCATGTGTGTCTATTTATGAGTTCATGTAAGGGGGGATAGATAAAGTCGGGAAAGTGCTACTTCCATAATGTCGTCATCGTAAATAGAAGATGGGTGACCATAAGAAATACCACTCTAAGCGATGAAGCTAATTTTACTCACTACCATGGAGAAGAGAGGAATGATATGTGCATCAGCAAGGGGTGACAAAAGAGCAAAGCAGGAGGATCTACCGATGTTGAACTGCAGTGGTCAACATGGAGCAGCGCACTGGGAGTATCGAGGGGACTTCCATTTGGGGTCTCATGGATGATGATGTTGGGATAGCAGGAGGACCAAGGCCTTGTTATCTTAACATCATATGGGGGAATGTCAATGGGAACCATGTCCTTCCGGTGTTGTCGAAGCAAGATGCAAAAATAAGGAGCAGCTAACTCACGTTTGGCCTCGAACTGGCGTAAGGCTTTCAAAGAGGAACGATACTCTTCAAGGCGCAGGACAGAGGCAGGAAGCAGAAATTACACAAAGCACAAGGGTGATTTGTGAACAATGGTTTGGAGTTTTGGGATTGAATCGGTGATATAGTGACATATACCTGTCGTATCTCGAAACATCTCACGACCATGGACTTGAGGTGAGGCACGGACAAGTATGGGTGGCGGGCTAACAAAATCACACAAAGCACACTAGATGGTATAAGCGCTTGGAGGCCGAGCATAAAGTGGCTCGCTAGGTAGCTCTGTCTTGATGCCTCCTCACAGCTTTTCCTCTCACGGGGTTACCAGAATCTGGGGAGGTGTCTCATGGAGGTGAATGAGGCACTCATGGTGGGGGCCGTGGGAGAAGTCATAGGGACCACTAACTGTGTGGTCAAAGCAAGATAAGGTTTGGGCTCACGTGAAAATGCTGAAGGTCGAGGCACCCAATGAGAATCAGCAATAAGTGTTAGGAAGAGAAAGGGTGGGCCACAATGTATTATGTACACTCGGTGGGGAGATAGGAACAAGATTCCACCGTAGTGGGCAAGGACTGACGGACACCAAGATGGTTATGGCCTCGAAGGAACCATTCTAAGGAGGGTAAAGGGGGTCATGAAAGTACCCGCTCAAGGTGAAGGGGTCGTGGAGAAGGAGAACTATAAGGCCGATCATAGGACATCATGAAAATCGTAATCGGCGGAACTAGATAAGAGGTTGAGTGGCCACTTCACCTTCAGGGTCAAAATACAAATACTGCCGAGGGAAAGGACGCGTAAGCACAACCGGCCGGGATAAGAAGGAGGAACAGCAGTCATGGCTTGTCGTCCTCTAAAATTTGCTTGAGACTCCCATAGCCGTTCATCTATGGAAAAATACACAATCATGCGACGCATTCATAAATACCCATCAAGAACATGGCGATTCGTGCACAGGCCCGGGCTCCCGTTTCGGTTTGCGCCTATCGGCGCGGTTCGTAGTGTTAGGAGCATTACCTGGCTAGGTCTAGAATCATATGCGCCTTGATTTTTTGAGTGGTTTTCCCTCCCTCCTTTTTGAGTGGGAGAGGGATTATCGTGCCCCCGTTATTCGTATATCCGGCTCTTAGGTGGTGGTTACATTGCATGGAGAAGGCAGGAGAAGAGGTGTTAATGCCTATAGATATACCCAAGCTTTCAGGAATACATAATAAGGAGGTTAACAAGAAAATGTATCGTTGGGCAAAGGAGAGGCATGCAAAAGATTCGATACGTGCTACCGTGAGGGGGAAAAGCCAAGGTGTCGGCTCCCTCTCGAGGAAAACCATGTTTCGTGGAGGCGGAGCGTACGGATTAAAGAGAGCCCAATGATAATGCCGGGTGGCGTGAGATGCCCTGGAGCAAGTTGGCACCACTGTCCGGGGAAGACTGTGCAGAGCTGTATAAACATAGCCCCACCGAGCGTAGATCGTGTCATATTTTAATGCAATTTGGAGAGCGGTTTTTCCTGTTTGAGGAAAAGAGTAAGACATCTTTCCCAATATACAAATAGGTCCACAACCACCATGTAGACAATGGTCTGCCAGCTCACACAAGCGTTTTCCGCCATGCCCGAACATGGTCGATAGGGCGCGGCATCATCGACGGTGGCAGCAGGCCAAGAGTTCAAAGATTGGTGCTGTGGCCTGTGGTCAATGGGACAAAGCCTTAAAGAGTCAGTGGTATGAGAGGTGGGGCCCATCCACACATTTCACTTAGAAGCTTCACCGTAAGGTTTGCTGGAACAACCAACATTTACGTATCTATTTGCATGGAATTAAATACGAACACCACATGGAAAGATTGAACATGATTTGAAGTGATCTTCTCCAAGAAGGCCTTAAAACTTTGGAATTTATGAAAGGAGATTTGTTGGCATAAAGGTGCCAACTAGAATCGTGTATAGGGTTATTTATTAATCGGTCAAAATCGGGAGGTCGAGTCTGCCAGAAGTGGGAGATGGCAGAAAAGGGGCCAGGTAGTGTTCCACAGCAGGTCCCACTAGCAGGAGACTCGATAGGAGGCTTCAAGCTATCAACAAGATGAGGTCCTCGCACTTATTAATAGTGAAAGGTCAGGGGAGAACCAAAGGAAAACAAGAAAGAGAAAGTCCGAGGGGGACCAAGAAGAGCTCTGTAAAGTGACGTGGAGGACTAACTCGAATTCGTGCGGAGGGGTGGGCGTCTTCCTACCGAAACCGAGGATGAAGGAAGAAGTTCCAGACAACGTCTTCGGTGGCGCAATTACCAGACGAAGGTCAAACACTAAGAAAGGAAGAAGGGACCACAAGGCAGGAGGTGGAGGATCAGAACCGATTACAATGTCGAAACAAGGGCAGAGGTAGGACTTCTGACTGATTTCAATGAATATTTTTCTAGCTGTGTGTTAACCAAGTCCTTTTTCGCTTAGGGTGTGTATATATAAAAGTGTGTAAATCTTACTTTTTAAACCTAAAGACGTTTTAGAGTAAAAGAAAAGTGTGTTGTATAGCCGCAAATAAATTTAAATACAAAGATAGATATAAGTCCAGAAAAATGGAAAATAAACAATAATAATGGTAATGATTCAAACTTAAGGAGGCGGGCTTCTCAACAATTAGTCTATAGTGACAAAAAACTAATCAAAACACACTAAAAGGGCCAATAGATCTAAGGTAAAGAGGATAGATATAAAGAACTGTCAAATCTCATTGAAAGTGTGTAGAAACAACAACAGATCTATAAAAATTATCAAAGTAAAAAGAGGTGGCGAAAGGCTATCTCCTCTGTGAGGGTGCCATGAACCCTTAGAGAAAACCCAAACAAAGCTAAATGAGGTGATTTGGATGGATAAAAATCCCATCCGGGGCGGGATCCGATGAGGCATTAGATCCTCGAAAAAAATGGTCAAGACTCAAATTTTAGACAACTCCGCAACAAAGAAACTTTTCCACAAAAGTGGAGGGTACCGAAGCCCCAGGGGCTAGGTTACCACGCAGTTGAGTGAAAAGAACAAGTATAGGTCCAAAACGGGCAGAGACGGAGGTCGACAACCGACGAGGCGACAAACCGTCTCTAAAACTTTCAAAAAAAAATCCCCCGTAAAAAAGTCTAAGTCACAGCTTCACTGCTTAGTGTAGGTCGTATTTTTTGGGCTAAAAAGTGCTCGAAGGTCCAAGTTGTGTTTTGGGCCAAAAAGTGCAACCCGCACTTCGGCACTCTCGGCGGTAGGTTTCGTAAAAAAGTTTCCATCTCAAATGCGCCTATGTCCACCCGCGCAATAGGTCCGAAAACACACAAGTCGAATTTTATTGTTTTGTGTTTATAGTTATTAAAAACATCAAGAAAAGAAAACAAGGGATTGAAGAGAAATCCTAGGGTTTGAAGCATCCGGATATGCAGATTAGAAAACACAGAGGTCGTAATCAGAACCCATGGGAGTCGCCATGAGTTAGTATGAATCTTAATACCTAAGCAGTAGCATCACTTTAGTCACAAGATAACAAATAACACTAACAACAATTTAAATTCCTGGCTAATATCTTTCAGACTGCTAGTATCAAGATAAATGCCTATAAAAATCTAGATCTATGTATTAGAAGACATTAAAATGAAGAGAAAGAATAAGATTTACCTTATACATCCAATGGGGACAAGACAATAATATATCAAATGAATTTTATTAATGGCACTTGGGAGGAAAACACAAGAGGGTGTTCTGTTCTCCTCAATGGGATGGGTTCCTGTAAGTCCTCAACACTTAGATTTAGAATTCCCCTCTGATGGTAGAAAACCTAGACAAATGGTAAAACATGGCTATGATGGTGGATCAACAGCCGACCAAGAGTTTAGATCGAAAGACATTAGGCAACAAAGGTGACAAATGAATGGGAAACCTCTATTTATAACGTAACATTGAAAGTTAGTCTAGATACTTGGTGCATAATTAAAATATTATTAACAAATCAAGATCCAACTTTTACAAGGTTTGGTTACAGTTCATGGAGGGTACAATTTCACTGAGCTAACCTTGTATAAATAATAAATAAATAAATTATTTATTTATCATTTTAAGGATGCGATTAATAATACAACAAACAAATGATTTATTTATCATTTTAAGGATATACTGATAATAATCAAATAAATAAATACTTTATTTAATTATTTATGAGATTTAGTCATAATTAACAAATAATATTATTTAAGTAATGTTTAAATAATTATTCTTAGAAAATAATAAGATAAATAACATTTATCTAATTAATTTCCTTGTTTTGGGTTAAATATAACCAGGAATATTAATTAAACTCGTTGTTTAACTAATTATTCCTTGAGGAAAATCAAATAAATATGGATTTATTTAATGTTTCATGGGGTTTCGTTTAGACCATAAAACTAATAAAGGTGGTTTTATTGCTGTTTCTATGAAGCACAATTATACTTGGGGTAAATTGACCTTGCAGTGTACTTGGGTCCATCTAATACCAATGGGTTAGATGACCAAAAAATGGTGTAACACCTTTAACTTCGTGGACACAACATGCAACCTTTAACTGGTTCCTCAAGTCAGAAGGATTCTGAGAAAGCATGAGAACAAAAATCCACAAGTAGTTTTGAACAAAAAAGATGTAGTCGATGATTCACATCCACGGATTCGTACCTCATAGTCCAATGCAATCAACTCTTTTCACAGAATTGCCGTATCATCCTAAAATGTCGCCATACAATGATTCTGAAATGGGTTTTGGATCATGTGGACATTTGAGATACGCTTGTTACCAAAACAACTACCATTGGTTCTCTCAGCTCCGCATTTCCAAAGGATATGTATAGATTTCCCAAGCCCTAAAATATATGACAACTATATTGTCTAAGAATTCATGCGAGAGAATGAACACCCCGCAAATGTAATCAAGATTTAAGAAATGATCCTAATCACCATAAACTAAAATAGGCATGTAACTGTATTAGCTTCTCTTAAAAATCGTTTTCTCGTAAATTGCTACAATGATGTGTCGTATTTTGGCCTGTAAATACAACCAAGTTTATGGAAGATCGACACTGATAGAAATAACCTCTAAAAAACTATATTCTTGATTGGGCTAATATTCTCTTCGATAATTTGATTAGACTATCACTTTTGAGAGAAAATCGTAATCTTCCATCCAAGATGTCACTCCCCTTTTATGCCGGTAGTTCCTTTATCCTAGATGTTGTTTGTTTTTCTATTAAATTTCATTAAGAGATGGAAATGGACCAGAGAAGTAAAAACCTCTATCTTTTTGTACAATTAGAATCATGCAAAATCAAAATACCACTCTAATATGTTTAAAATATGTAATTATATAATGCTCCCAATTTTTCAAGTCATCTTTCAAAAGGAAAATCTATAGAGTCACCCATGAAGCCAATAGAAGTCTAAAGTCTATAGGAAGGTGGTTCGATGAAGAATTTTTTCACATGCATCCGAATTTTTAGATGTCATGCTTCTCATGTCCTACCCTTATATATACCATATAAATTATTGGCCAAGGAAAATGCTTAATGCACTCATAAATGGGTTGACTAAATACAAGGATAAAAAGATAATCAATAACTTTTTCCTATTTCATGTGGGTCATATACTCGACAATTCCAAGCATGCATGTCTTGAAATTGATCGATTAAAACCCTTCAATTTTCCCAATTTCTACCCAATAGAAATTATGATTCATATTGTGTTGCAAGAGAAATAACAAATCAAGTTAAGGTACAAGTACCATGCTTGTGCCCACTAAATTTGACGATGTGTTTGAGTCAATCCCATAATTCTCAAGGGTTCTCAGTAAATAAACCATAAGGTTCAACTAAGAATGACACAATTCAAAATACCGAGAATAGAGGAATTCTCAAGCCTGCATCACACCATTAAAAAGCAAGCATAAAACAAATTCCAATTCCTACAAGCTCATGCTGCATGCAAAAATTTTTGGTTCCGATTCTCCCAAATCAAAATTCTAGTAGTAGAACTGAAATCATGGATATTCTGAGGAAAAGTTTAATCAAGACCGGGAAAGTTTTGAAAATTATCTAATACTAATGCTACCATCGTAGTGCCATTTTCTAGAAACTTCTTACCGAAGATTTCAGCATGAAATCCATATATGTGAATCAAGCATTCAAAAAGTTTCCTCTAATCTAAATAATTCAAATATTAAGGAGAAATTCAAGAAATATCATTCATCATAGAGGGTCACAAATTTTCAAAGAAATCAGACACTAAAGATCAATGATATAGAGGAGAAACAAGAAGAGACATTGGCCCAAGACATGGAGATCATCCCCGCTTCAACAAAAATAATACCTCCAAGATTGAGAATGACCTACTGGACGACTTTACAAATTCAAAGCATAAAGATGCTGTATCCAGGTCAAAGAAGAAATGAAAGGTTGAATATTCTCCATAAATGCTCATGGACACAACATCAATGCAAGTTCTCTAGAAAGTAACTCAAGACCCTAGGAAAATAACTTTGAAGGTATTTATCTCATTCTGCAGGTGCTTATGCATGTACACGACTATTCATAAGGTAGTAGATATTGAGTCATTAATTATGGAGAAAGATTAGAAAATGGCTCAAATGGAGCAAATTTTATTTAATGAAAAACAAAGGATGGAGTAGGAAGGAATCAAGTATTAATAATATGCAACGCTCTGAAGGTCTCAAGCTCAAACTCGAAAATAAATTAAAGAGAAGGGATCTAATAGTCCATCAATTACAATAGAACATTCAAAAGCTCCAAGATAATCTAGAACTAATTATAAAACAGCAGGCTTAGAATGGAAACATTGTCAGAACCAACAGACAATTTTCTATCCCAAGTACAATCAAATAAAAGAGCAAAGATTAAAACAAGTGATCATTAGTCACTCAAATTTCTGATTTGAGACTTATTGTGAAGAAAATGATGATAAGGTGTCAAAGTATATAGATTGAAAAATATACTATCCAATGGAAGAGGGTCGATATTCTATTTTAAGAATCAATACAAAAGACAATATCCTGGAGAATGATGAAAATGAAAAGTGCGTAATTGAATATCATTAGAGCTGTGTAAATATGTCATCCAACATCTTTGAGTATATAAAAGATTCTCTACAAGCCAATATTGCTCCAGGAAATACCAAAAGACACTATGCCAAAAGTCAGCCTTTTGAAACAATATTGGCAAGAAACATCAAGCAAAAAAAGCTCAGATATAGAAAACACGCTAAATATGGATTTAATGGTATTTGTTAATCAAGCCTCACAACAATCGTATACTATATCTTTCCACCGTACCAGTCAACTTTTCAACAATCAATGATGCAATATTCATGAGCCATATGAGAATGCAACCAATGCATCCCCCGGCCTTGAATATACACACTGCCCTGCGGTCAAGGAACAATCAGAGATAGATCCAGAAACAATGGACTACAGGTCTTTATGAATTTTAATTAATAATACAGCTTTTGATTACATAAGAAAAATTATTTCTCAGCAAGTCTTCTATTTTGTAATATTAATTATATTTAAACTTTCCATTTTAAAGGGGTCTGTTTTTATAGTTGAGGCTGGAACTTACACTGTACTTTTAATGAAGTACTTAATTGGAGTCCGAGCTCTGGGGAAGGACACTTTTCTAACTAAGCTATGATGCAACAAGTAGTACATTCATTGATTGTTGGTACAGTAGATTTTTAGCAAACTTGTTTTGCCGTATTTTCGACGCAACAAAACCGGAAGCTGCCCTAGGAGATATACCACGATAGCGTGCTCGTCCGCATTCTCCTTTTTGAATACTTCTAGTCTTCCATAAAAATTTTTTTTTAATTTTTTATTTTTATTTATCTAATTAAAGAAATTGGACAAATAAATATGAATCACTTTTGTTTATATTATATTCCTGGCTTATATATATTATTTCTAATTACAATTATTCAACTAACTGAAATGCATACATTTAACTGGAATTATTCGACTTCTACAAATTGAATCAATCTAAATATTGCATGCATGAGGTATTAACAATCTTGGCTATTACAATTCAAATGTTTTGAACTCTCTGAAGCCACAACACAACAAAACTTTCCTACATTACAACAATAGTGTCTAATGCCCCACTGCATCTTAGGAATTTTCTTTTCAGACTCGTCCATGAGTTCTTCAATTAATCGATTTTCCATTTTTCATGAACATCCTTCTTGCCATCTTGGGTACCGTTTATCCTTCATTTGATCATGCACCAAAGTACTCTTGTCCTCCACCTGAATACCTTATCCAATATCTTCCGGTTGCAATGGTCATTTATAATGCTTCTTCCACTCAACTTATTCCTAACTGACCTTTCCGCTTCCATCATTTCACATTGTGTTGCACCATACATTAAAAATGGGAGATATTCCAACATTAGGTGGTGACCAATCTCACAAGAATTTTCATAGAACTTTTCTAAGTATCTTGCAGCAGTCTAATCTTTTGTTCAATTTGTTATACCGCTTCTTTGGGAATCTCTTCCTTTCTCAAGTGTGCCAACCTCGACTTCCTACTTCAAAGTGAAATTATTTTCTCGCTCTTGCTCACTGTTTTTGTATTTGATGCCATGCTTGTAGTTGCCGTTTCTTCACTTGTTCATGGATGGCTCCGGATTCAAGCAATTCCCTCACCATCCGCACTTAGCTCGCTTTTCCCGCATTTATCAACTATGATATTCTTCCTGGGTGCATTCCATAAACAATATGAAATGGACTCGCCCGTGCTTCGTTTGGTGAGTCATTTTATGCATATTCTCGTCTAGACAAATATGGCCCCACTCGGCTGATGCTCTCCTCGGCAAGACTTCTCAAAATTTCCCGCACTCCTATTCACTACCTCGCTTGTCCATCGATCCGAGGATGATAAGCTAAGCTGAAACTTAGTTTGGCACAAGTTTCTTCCAATGTCCTCCAAAAATGACCCACAAATCCGTATCTGCCCGAAACAATACTCTTCAAGAACCGATGCAATCGAATAACTTCTTCAAGAACAAGTTAGCAACATGGGTGGCATCACTAGTTTTATATCATGGAATAAAATGTGCCATTTTGGAGAATCTATCCACAACAACAACACGCATCATTCCTCTCTCGAAATTCCTGGGTAGCCCTAACAAAACCATACTCACCATGTCCCAAGGCCTCGTCCGGAACAGCAAGGAGTCTACAATCCCGCATTCCTCGTCTCCTTCCTTTAGCATACCGCGTATCTTGCAATTTTTCACAAACTTGTCCACTTCTCGTTCTCATCTTAGGCCGCAATAGAAATGACTAAGTCGTTTCATAAGTTTTATCGCACTAAAGTGTCTAGCAAGTCTCCACTATTCTCTTCGATCAAATTTTTCCTCATGGAACATCTTGGTACACACAACTGGCTTCTTCCGAATAACAAGTCCTCCCCGCAGAAATAATCCGGCCCACTGCTTCTATCTCGTTAAAACAGGTTACTACATGCCTCAAATGCTTCCTTAAAACTGGATCTGCTTTTATACAATTATTTGAGAAAAATCAAATCCTACAACTTCAAAATTAGTTTCTTGAACAAGCATGTGCCTCGCTCAAAGCATCAACTACTTTATTGGCTTGGCCACTTATATGTTTCAAAGTTAAAATTAAAACTTTGGAGATACTCAACCCATTTAGCATGCTTATGTTTCAACTTGGGCTACTGCATAATATACCGAAAAAGCATGATTGCCGAATATAACACAAATTCCCCGGACATCAAATAATGTCTCCACTTCTTCGCTGCCCGAAAATTGTATAGAATTCTTCTCATAAGAGGAATACTTCTTTCTAGTGTCATTCAACTTCTCACCGAAATATGCCACGTGCCTATCATCCCGACTCAACACAACCCAATGGCCTCCCCACCGGCATCACATTTTACTTGAAATGGTTTAGAAAAACTGTGCAGATCAAACAGTTTTTGCTTCAAAAATTTTAAAATTTATTTCTCGCTCTGCAGATTCACTTAAATGGCTATTTGCTCTTCTTTATTGTCTCAATTATGGGTGCATTGATCTTACCGAAGTTTCTTATAAACTTTCGTAAAACTAGCAAGTCCATGGAAAATTCTTACCTCAAAAGACATTCCCGGTGAAGGACACTCCACAATTGCCTTAACCTTCTCGGGTCCATCTTCAACTTTTCCGCGTAAAAACAACAAAACCCAAATACAACTCTTCCTTCATGTATGAGCATTTCTTCAAATTTATCAGCTTTCTTGGTGGCAAATTCTTCTTCAAGACACATGATTAAGATGTCTTAAATGTTCTTCTTTAGTCTCCGCTGAAAATTAATATATCATCCAGATACACCATCACAAATTTACCAATGAATTCCTTCAATACTTCATTCATAAGTCTCATAAAATTGCTAGGTGCATTTGACAACCCAAAAAGGTATTACCATCCATTCATATAGTCCTTCATTTGTTTTAAAGGCAGCTTTTTCCACTCATCACTCCTCTATTCTAATTTGATGGTATCCACTTTCAAATCTATCTTTGAGAAATATTTAGCACCACTCAAACAAATTCATCAAATCCTCAACTCGGGCAAAGGGAATCAGACCACCGTGATCTTATTGATTTCTCCGAATCGCATAATATCCTCCAAACCTCCATCTTTCTTTGGGCTCAATACCGCCGGTACCGCACATGGACTCGTACTTTCTCTAATCAGCCCCCGTCCACCAACTCCCGTACTTGTCTCCCGATTTCATTTTCCTTGGGAGTCATTTTGTAGGCCGCCTTATTCGCGTATTTGAACCAGGGATAAAATCTATCTCGATGGCCGATCTTTCTCACAAATACCATCAAAATCATCCACAATAATGTCACAATAGTCATCTAACATCTCGATGTCTACCGGAAAATCAAAAATATTTGTAGAAGTAAGAAATACTTTAGGCTTGCAAACTAAAGCAAAGCTTACCTCTTTCTTCTTCTATCTCACGCAGAGAGTTCCTTCCCGTCAAAGATCAAGGTCTTTGGATCAATCACTCGCCGGATGGATTCCTTCTTCCATGGGTATCAATGTATGATGTACCTCATCCTCGAAGAACTTGTAAGTGTTCTTCTTGCCATCATGAACCGCCGCCTCACAACCGCCAAGGTCTACCCAAGAATATATGACACGCATCCATGGGCATTACATCACACAGACCTTATATTTATATTTTCCCATTTGCAATCAGATCTCACACTATTCTTTCACAACCAACCGGTGCCCTCAGCAGCCAGACACCCCGTGAGTTGTATGCTCCTTGTCTTCAACTTTAACTTCTATTACCTCAAAGGGTCTGTATTTTCTGTGCCGCCACTATCAATGAATACCGTAGCACTTCCCTTGAATTTTCATATGATCCTAAACAAAGTCTTCCTTTGTGTAGGCCTGACCTCTTTGTCTTGCTTAAATAAAGACCTTATTCACCACCAAGGATTCTCCTCCCTCTCCTCGAAGAATTTCTTCTTCAATTTCTGCCTCTTCTCCACCAAGTAACAACAAAATTTCTTGGACCAACACCCACATTCTCTCGGACTCTCATAGTGCTTATGTCCCACTTCACACGACATCTAAGAATAATTTTCAATCCCCTACCTCTCGCCTCCTGCCTCTACCTCCTCTTCCTTTTACTTTGTAAGAAACCCTTATGCCCCTTGCATCATCCCTTATAGATGCATTTTGAGGTGAGCCATCGTTAGCTCCATCCCCGGGTGTAGCAAAGCTTTCCTCTACCACCCCGACTTCCCTTCCCATGGAAAGTACCTCTCTTCTTGCGTATCAAGCTTCTCAGGAGTTTCTCCTCTCGTTTCAAGGCCATCTCTGATAGACCTATTCCACTCGTCTTAGGAGACAGAGACCAATCTCATCTTGGATCTCTAGCTTGAGACCATTCATATCTGCGCCTCTCTCCGTGTCTTGAAATTGCCCTACCTTATGCTCACTTCTGCTATGTAGAATTCCTCTGTGTATTCCTTACTTTCAAAGAACCTCCGTCCTGTGTTCCCGCATTTTCTTATACAATG
Source organism: Pinus albicaulis (assembly GCA_034641835.2). Lineage (NCBI taxonomy): Eukaryota > Viridiplantae > Streptophyta > Pinopsida > Pinales > Pinaceae > Pinus > Pinus albicaulis. Next base: position 859,371,842 of record CM076576.1, on the reverse strand, counting down.
TCACCGATAATCACTAGGCAAGAATTTACCTTTTAATTTAGCCATCATTCTAGTCCTAAATTCTTGATAGGTTGCTTGCCAACTCTCCTTATTTCGCATGCACTCCATCCCACCAAAGTGCAGCAGGTACTTTCAGCTTTGTTACTCTAAACTTGGACTCTTTATCTTCTACTTATTCATTCATAATAAAAGCATTTGTTCATTTCATTTATCCAATCCACCGCTCCTCTAGATTCAAATTTCATGCATACTCGACACTTCAATTCTCGGGGCTTAACTGCAGACCATAACAGCTTCCGAGGAGCCTCATGTCGGGAGGAATTTCAACATTTTCTTCACTCTTCTTCCTGCTTTAGGTTCGCGATGTTCAGATCTCGGGTCTCGTCTTTCGCCTCTCCATGGCATCCATTCCGCCCTCGACCCTCCGCAACATCCCCAACACCTTTGCGTTGGCAACTGTCTCCTTCGCCAAAGACTCCCACTCAACTCCGATCGCCATGTCAACCTCCTTCTCGCAAAAACAACCTTAAAACAATGGCTCGATACTCACAAATGACGCAACAAAACTAAAAGTCAGCCCCGAGGGAGAGATGGTCAACGATAGCGTGGCTCTGCTTCGCATTCTCATTTTGGATACTCGTTCCCCTCCACGTGGTCTCCTTAATCTTCCTTTTATTTTAGTTATCAATGTCAAAAGAAATTGAAAAATAATATCTATAATCACAACTCTGAATGTTATATTATATTCCTGCTTATATACTATATATCTCCGAACCTTTATAACCAAAGTTTAACCCTTCGGCTTTATATAAATCCAATGCTTTTTAAACAAATAAAATATAACACCCCTTGGCTGCTGGGCCCACCTCTACGTCCAATCACCCAATCAAATGCTCGTATCGTACCCGCTATCCTCCGCGCACCTTGGCTAAACTCCAGAGCACGTACAACCTCGCGATCACCCGTCCGATGGCCCTCTCCCAAATCAACGGCTACACGTCATATCGCTCAGCCTCCTAGTACAAACGTTAACGCGTGATGGCGTGCTCACCGACCCGTGGTTTTTACGGGGTCCACCTGCGCCATGCGTCAGCGGGTATATGGAATCGCTCGCGTTCGGGAAATACCACCTATTCACCCAAAGGTGGTGCAATATGGGAAATCCCACCTTGCAAACCCACTCGCGGTTTTGTGCAGTTATTAACTACGGTTCACGCCGACTTTTACTATCCTTCTCATTCATTAACTCGCGTCTAAACCACAGCTCCGGCTTTCAAAATAAATACTCTATCTCTTTATAAAGCGTGGGAATTTTATAATTGAATAGTGTCCACGCCCATGGTTCTCTACAGCACGGGCCTCGCCCTTTGCGGTTGGGTGAATTCACAGGTTATCCAAACAATTTATGAGAAATCAAAGACAGAGAAAATGGAATTTCCAAGTACACAATCACCACCTCACAGTTAAACAATTCTTCACAATTAGCTTGACTCGAGACAATTCAATGGCAAATAAGCTTTGAAATCATTTTAATCGGAACCAATTGTTCATACAATGCAGTTTATTGCGAGGAAATCTCTCTCTCTACTCTCCATCTCTTCTCTCTCTCGCTATACACATCCGAGGGATTACATTTATATACATTATAGTGTGACTCTTCGGTTCTACTCGCTGAGGACCGTCTACGAAACCAAAAGCCTAATTACAATTATTCAACTAATCGAAATGTGATAGTATGGATCGAATCTGAACTATTCAGACTCTACAAATCTAACTAATCTAAATAATATAGTCACTGAGGTATTGACACCTAGGCCGTTTACAATTCAAATTTTTGAACCCTGCTTAGCCACAACATGTGGACAAAACTTCCTACATTGTTGGCTAGCATCTAATGCCCTTCATCAATTTCTCTTTACGATAAGCATTGAAATGATATATATTCTTATCACTATTGATAAAATGTATCGAATGATATGTTTTTATACAAGTGACTTAGAGAGATGTTATATGATTAATGTTCTTCATCAAATAAATCAATTACATTGATTTAGTATGAAAATGATCTATATTGTTTCATGCTTTATGAAATATTACTCTATAATCATATAAATCAGTCCATCTTGGGAAGTAGTTAGAATTAGTTTTATTTATGTTATCATTAGAATAGATCATCCCATTTGTGTTGATTTTATTCCTATTGTTATATAAAATCTTTTCTTATATGGGGAAAGTCGGTCCCTATATCCCTAGTCGGACTCCACCATTTCAATGAGAAAGAGGAAAGTTGCTTTAAACTCCCAAGCTGGTGGAATCCTAAAGTTGAGGAAGTCACTCTCTAGCCTTCAAACTTTTTGGTGCTAGAACAAGGGGCATATGACTATGTATGGCATATAAATTTGAATCTCAATTGAAAAGGAAACATAAGAGTCAAACTCCCCTCCAAAATTTCTACGACTTCTAGATCTTGTTAAGTATCTCCTAGTCATAAGCCTAAAAAGCTCTGTAGAACCATTTCTTACATATCCTCGAAAAAATTACCTCATAGACCTTCTTTAGAACATATTCCTAAATCTCCCGAAGTTCAATCTTTGATTGAAATATTAGAACAAATATCTATATCTCCGCGATAAAACAACCAATCTAGAAGTTTACGAAGAAAGTATTACATCTAAGTTTAGGTACTGGTGTGTTAGCCCGATCACAAAGTGAAAAACTTGGGATAACTCCTTTCAGAGTTCCATATTTTATCATCATCGTAAGAAAGAAACCACATTAGCACCTTAATCAGGGTATCAATGAGATCACATCATCTTTCATTCTCATTTACTCCCACCATCTCCTCTAATCAAACCATTTCTATTCATCAAAACCATTTCTACTCAAACAATCAATGTTGTTGTATGTATGTAAATCTTACGGTCCGATGAGGTAAGTTCTTCTCCATCCACATCGCTCCTCGGACTCCACTAGCTCATCTTCACAAGTATCAAGTCAAACAATGGCCAACCTAATATGGGTTAATCCAGGAGCAAGTTCAAATGAAAAATTTACATCCTCTCCTAGATCTTCCAGAAAAATGGTTACCAAAAATATAATCTCGACCCGATGGTATTCCCACTCTTTTGAAGAACATCTCAATAATTTTATGTTGGCTATGATTCTCCATGGTATGCAACATGAAGATGTTGTAGTAATATTGTTTCCATATACTTTTCAAGGATCCTCAGTAGGGATCCTGGTATTTTTCCCCTCCCTTCCGGTTCAATAGGAGATTGTAATACTCTTTCAAGACCCATTTCTTGCTAAATATGGCGATGATAGGACACTCCTCATTAATCAATGATATTTCAAATTTAAAAGCTAATGCAAATGAAAAATATCAAATAATTCAACATTTAGATTTAACAAGTTATTGAATAAGAATTCCAGTTGCCTCTCGATCAGATTGGATGTACAAATAGAATGGTACATATCTTCGCTTCCTTCTAATATAACAATTTTTTAGATAGAGCTAACAATAGATTACCCTCAGTAGAAAATATGAAAGAAGCCTTATGCTTTGTTGAGAGAGAATAATTGTAGCTTTAGAAAAGAAGACTCGAGTTGGAAGATAAAAAAATATAAAAAAGTAACATTTAAAGATGAGAAAAAGAAAGAAAAATCCCAAAGATCCGTTACGATCTCGAAGTTTTTCAAAAAGTTCTTTCGAAGACCATGTCCAATGAAATGGTTGAAATAAAAAAGCAAAGGTTCTTGAAACTTCTACTAGAAAATCCTTTAGATTATTTAGAAAAAATCGACTGCAAATACGTATCACGAAATTCTCTACCAATATTATTTCTAATGTTGAATTTGAAGAAGAAGAAGAATAAACTACAGCTTCAAAATCAAATCTCAAGATGAAGAAGTAGATGAATTACATGGATTATGGGACTTTGTCTTACATTCCTTTGATGATGAGACAAAATACGAAGCAATGCCTCAGTATTGGCACTAGAACTAAGACTTCCGCATAACCAAATCAATCAATACTGAAACATAAATTCCTAATTTATATTTCTAAAGACAAAACCTCATCCAATAAAAAACCACCAGCCAAACCTTCTCGGCCAAGTTATTACCGAATCCCAAGTCGATCAAATATACACCTAATCCTCAATCTAAAACTTTCGGGTAGTATCTAAAACTATTGAATACAACATTGTTGAGGATATGAAGAAGATTAAAGCCAATATTTCTCTTCATAAAGTTAGAAAATTAAAGCAACAACATAATATCTTATCGAAAGATTTGAATCGCAAAGACTACTACATCTCCTCTTCCTTCAACTATTATTTCTAAAGCTTCTAATGGGATAGGAAACCTCCAATCAAAAAATTAAAAACAAAGTTGATGCTTCATGTGCTATTTTGATTGTGATAGATCCAATTCTCACACCCCTCCTTTCCTCTTAACCTATGAAATATACAATAGAAATGTTCATAAATGTTTGATTTATTCTAGAGCTTCATCTAATATAATGCCATATTCAATTTTACAGTAGGAAGATAAATATCACACCCCAAAAAATAATTAGTTAGCATAGTTCAATTGGATAGAACAAAGATTAAGGTCTTAGGAGAAATCAATTCATGTAAGTATTTCAGATTCGTCATCAAATCCAATAGTTACGTAGATTATCGATATATTGATTACAACATCCACTGAATTCTATGGTTTAATTCTTAGTAGAGAGACCCGGTCCGAAAAATTATACATATATTTTGCAACGGATCGGGTCTCACATGTGGCTTCCGTACAATGGAAAACCCAGCCAAATCGAGTTGATCATCAAAAAGCACATGAAATACTTAGTTACTGAGATCTTGGAGAAGAAAATGAACCCATAGAAATTTAAATTATATTTTAGGGTAATTATTCTCATGCATTCATTCTTGAGAATTTTAATGCTAGAACTTCACCTTTCTCGATCGATTCTCGTTAATTCACAAATATAATTTTTTTCCCAAAATGATTTGACAAGATGCTTAAATTTTTGGAAGAAGAAACAATAATCCATTCTCGCCTTTGGAAAATTTTCTTTGATGGATCAAAAGATCCAATGATGGTGCAGAGCATGATGCGTGCTTATTAGTCGAAAAGGTGCAAAAAACTATGCTAGACAGGACACTTGAGTTTCGAATGCACCATAAAAATATTGATGAATATAAAGCATTAGTTCAAGGTCTTCATAAAGAAATAAGTCTTGATATACAATATATTCGAGGTACTTGGAGATTCGTAAATTGTCAGTAAGACAATCATGAAATACTATTCATTGTCTCTCTATTCACTTGAAAAAATTATCAATCTCCGCTCTCAAGAGAACTTACATCTCATTTTTTAGCATTCAATATCTCTCCTATTCCTAGATCACAAAATGCCAATGCTAATCTTCCGCTGACTGTTGCATCTAAGATGATTCCACCCGTGAAGATTTTAGTCTTGACAGATTCTCTATCGAATTTATTTTTCATCCTTTTGTGCCCGATAATGTTACTAGTTGGCGAGTTTTCAATAACGATAGTGATATTTTAAGTTTTCTTACTTTTTAAAAATCATATGATGATCAAATTCTAGATGAAGATGAACATGATAATCAAATCAAGCAACAAGATGATAAGAATATTTTACCAAAATTTGTGGGAAAACTTGAAGATTTATACGATTTAAAAGACAGATTCAAAAAAAATCAATAATTGTAAATTGCAAAGTTCTAATTTAAAGTTTGAATTAGTGAATTTAGGATCTGATAAAATATATCAATATATAAATCTAGGGCTTACCCTTTCATCTGAAGAAAGAAATGCATTCATTTCTTCAAAATAAAAAATGAGTTAAACAAACTTTTGAAAGGAAAAATTATTTTTCCTGTTAGACATTCAAAATGGGTTTCTAATCTAGTACATGTAAGAAAAAAGAATGGTGATATTCAAATTTGTATTGACTTTAGAAATCTAAACAAGGCATGTCAAAAGGATAATTTTCCTTTACCATCAATGGAACAAGTTTTACAATCAGTAGCAGGTTCAGAATTAATGTCTTTTTTAGATGGATTTTCAGGATATAACCAAATTCTGGTTCATCCAGAGGATCGTTTGAAAATTACATTTAGAATGAAGTGGGGAACCTATGCATACCAAAAGATGCCATTCAGATTAATGAATGCAGGAGCAACATTTTAGAGGACCATGGATATTGCCTTTAAAGGATTGATAAATCAAACAGTGGTCGTTTATCTTGATGATCTAACCATATATTCAAAAAAGAGAAACAATCATTTGCATGACTTAAAGAATATCTTTGAAATATGTAGAAGATTTGGGATTTCTCATAATCCAAAGAAGTCATTTATTTCTTGAAGTGAAGGTAAACTTCTTGGTTTTATCGTCTCAAAAAATGGATTTGTATTGATCCCGACCGGATTAAAACAATTTTAGAAATTCCACTACCACATAACAAAAAATCAATGCAATCATTTTTAGGACTGATAAAATTCATAAAATGGTTGATTCCATATTTTTCACATATTTTCCTTCCATTGCAAAAGATGATAAAGAAAGATGCATTGTTTAAATGGGGAGAGAAAGAAAAGGAAGCATTTCAAATCATTAAACAAGCAATTGTAGATTCTCATTCTCTCTCAACTCCAAATTTTACCAATGATTTCATTCTATATGCTTTCACTTCTGATCTATCATATGCCGCGATATTAACTCAGCCAGATGATAAAAAGTTTGAAAATCCAATTGCCTTTTTTAGTTCTAATTTTCAAGGAGCCGAATTGAACTATACAAGAGTCGAAAAACAAGCATTTGCAGTTTATAAAGCAGTCAAATATTTTCGCCCTTTTCTTTTGAAAGCTCATGTCAAAGTAATAGTTCCTTTCTCATCAGTTAGACAAGTACTTATACAAAAGGAACTAGGAGAAAAAAGAGCCAATTGGGTAATTGCCATGCAAGAGTATGACTTATAAATTAAGCCTGCTAAAATTGTGATACGATAAGGATTTTGCAGATTGATTACAAGAATGAATGATACATCACATGATGAGGTAACTGCTACTATTGAACAGTTCACTGAGGTACTCAATTTTAACCCTCAATCTTAGTATGCCGATTTAATCTTTTATCTAAAGAATGGTTATGCTCCACTTAATTTGGATTCCAAAAGAAAACGAGCATTAAGATTGAAGGCTAACCAATATCAATTAGTCAATGATGTGTTATTCAGAAAAAATTACAATTCTATTTTACTCAAGCGTCTAGAGAAAAATGAAATACCTAATGTGCTTCAGGAACTTCATGATGGACCAACAAGTGGACACTTTGGTGGAGATACCACAACCCATAAAGTTTTTAATGCAGGTTATTATTGGCCAACATTATTCAAGGATGCACACATCTATGTCATAAATTGTAAGACTTGTCAAACTACAGTAGTAAGACAAAGAAAAGCCTCAATGCCACTTCAACCAGTCAATATGGAACTACCTTTTGAACAATGGGGACTCGACATAATAAGTGGGATCGTTCCTCATTCTTCTAAACAACATAAATATATTTGACTGCTATAGATTATTTTACGAAGTGACTAGAAGAAATACCTCTGAGGACAACCAAATCTGAAAATATTATTGAGTTCATGATCAATTCATCATCACAAGGTTTGGTGTCCCTTACGCTTTAGTATTTGACAATGCCTCTTATTTTTCTAGAAATGCCATGACTGAATTTGCTTTGAAAATATGGTTTAAATGGAAATATTCTGCAAATTATTATCCCCAGGGAAAATGTTTGGCAGAATCCACAAATAAAACCTCATAAGAATAATTAAACGAACCATTGATCAAAATAAGAAGAATTGGCACAAAGCTTTGACTTTTGCATTATGGGCAGATAGGATAACTAAAAAAGCTTCAATAGGAACTTCTCCTTTTCGATTGGTATATGGGAAGAAAGTAGTTTTACCTTTAAACGTAGTTGTCCCATCAACGACCCTAGTACAATTCATTAACAAACAACCTTTCTCTTCGTTACAATCAAGAATGTCCCGAACAATTAAAATGGAAGAAGAAAGAGAAAAAGGCTAAAATGGTACATAATCATCATGAGCAATTGATTAAAAGTTCATTCGATTCAAATACAGTTAAAACTAAACAATTTGAAATTGGAGATTTGGTATTGAAATGGGATAAAGTACATGAGGACAAAGGAAAACATATAAAATTTCAAAAACTCTAGTTTGGCCCTTTTCAAATAATAAAAAAATAGGTCCATCAACTTTTATTTTGCAAAATTTACAAGAGAAGAAAGAAACTCTTCCTGTTAATGGACTTATCCTAAAAAAAACAAATTCTTACAATAACGAGCAGTTCTTTTTGTACAAATATGTACATACTTTAATTTAAAATAAAACAGGTTTTTGTAATTTTACACAAAAAGTGAAACACTTCATCATTTTCTTGAACATGAAAGTGTTAATCTTTAAATATATAAAACTAGGAAATAAATCATCAAATTGAAATCTCTATTTCTTTGGAAAATTTTGATTCAAATAGCCAATTAGAAAGAAAGATTTTTCTAACCCATGCGAATTGAAAAATTATTTTGACATGAATCAAGTTCAAAAATTTATTTTTACAAAGTATAGGATTTTATTTAAGTATTAGTATCTTTTACTTAAATGGTCATCCAAAAGCTCATAAGGAGCAAAATGATAACCTCCCAATTCATTCATATTAGATATTTTTTCAAAGTGTAATTCAAAAATATAAAAAAACTTTAAACTTGAGAGATCTCATTGCGAGTCGACTCATCATGTTCATAGGAAACTAGTAAAATTGACATTATCAAACTCTCTACCAAACCGGGATAATGGCTCAAGGCTTCAAAACCTGAGACAAGGGATCTCATCATGAGTCAGTTTGTTCAAATTTACTAATAACTAATGAATGACATTATCACTTCTAGCTACCAAACTAGGATAATTATTTTAAAGTGACAAAACAAAAAAATGAAAAAAATAATTACATTACCTTTGGAAATGTCAATTATGTTATGAATGGGATACTGGATCATTTTGGTTAAATAGTAACCCTGTCGAGGCTATGAACGCCTGCTAGCAGCAGTGGCTCTACTAGTGACTAATAAGTTCATCAAACAAGCTAAACTTTGACTAAATTCTTACTTATCTTTTCAACTTACTACAATTTGATTCATTTAGAGAGAAATTTCATCTGCAAAAGTGAGAAAAATTTTCAAGTAAAACCAAGCTATTTGGATTGAAATTTACCTATATTTAAGACATATTTCCTAGAATATTATCTTTTAAGTATTAATATTTATTAGAGATTATAGATTCATCCAATATATCGCCAATTGTTGTAGTATTACAACAACCCCCCATTTTTCTAAGTAAAATAGTATAGAATGAACAATGAGGACCCTTTTAAAAATATTAGGATTAAATTCATTTTAAAAATAAAACTTAGAAGTTGAGTCTATCAGATTAAATTTTGTTTTTATTAAAAAACATAAGAAAATCATAAAAAAGCGCTCTAAGGAACCATAAAGGCTAAAAGTACAAGAAGTGGGATCTAAATCGCCGAAGTGTAAATCGCAGAAACAGAAAACGCCGATATGCGAAATTGCGAAACGTCGATATGCGAAGTTGCAAATTACCAATATACGAAGTTGAAAATTACATCATGTAATGGCTACTGATATCACAATCCCGATATCGCAATCTGTCATCCAACATAAAAGCCTTCGAAATATCGCATTTTCGCTTGTCGCACATTGCTGCGAAAGGCTGAAACTCGCTAATCATGAAAAAGTTGATTTACAGATCCCGATAAGATAAAAAATGTCAAACTCACATGAAGCCCATGCTGTCAATTTAATGATAATTCAGGTGTTTTTATGATCTCGAGGTTTGCAATCGATTTTATAATTATTTCAGATTTAATACCGAGGATTCTCATTATGCATGAGCTAAAGTGATATGACAGTTAATAGAATTTGACGTGATATCAGATTACACATTCTAGTTTTCTTTCAATAGGGTAATTCTAGAAACTTAGGCATAAAAGGATGTCAAGGTTGATTAAAGCACGAAGGAAGTCCTCCACCCCACCTCAGTTAGTTTTTCAGCAAGAGGAAAACAACGAGATGGCTCCTTTAATCTCAGACACAACATGCAACCCAAAAATTGGTTCCTCAAGCTGGGAAGGGATCTATAAGTTGTTTCAGAACGAAAATCCACAGTAATTTTGAACAGAAATCCCAATTCTACCCAACAGAACTTATGATTCATATGGTGTTGCTAGAGAAATAACAAATCAAGTTAAGCTGTGGGCATTTACAAGAGAGCCTAATAAATTTGACAATGTGTTTGAGTGAATCCAAAAATTCTCAAGGGTTTAGAAAATAGCAACCATAAGGTTCAGTCCATAAGAGTTGATACAATTCAAAAAATATTGAGAACAGAGGAATTCTCATTTTCCAGAGTACATGTTCCATAGGCCAGTGCCAGAACAAATTCCAATTCCTACAGTTCAAGTGCCAGAAGCAGAACAAATTCTGGTTTCGATTCCTCCAGTTCAAGTACAAGTACCATAAGAAGAACTAGAAATTGTGGATATTACACAAGAGGAGAGGTTTAATCAAGGCTATGAAAGTTTTGAAAAAGCATTATTTGATGCTAACACTCTTGCTGATCAGAGTGCTATTTTGATAGAAACTCTTCCTACTGAAGATTCTCTAAAAACAGAAATTCATATAGGTGAATCAAGCATTCAAAAATTTTCCTCTAATCTAAACGATTCTAAATATCAAGGAGAAATTCGAGAAATCTCATTTACTGCAGAGGTTTTCGAAATTTCTCTTTAGAAAAATCAAACACTAAATATTAATGATATGGAGGAGAAACAAGAAGAAACATCAGCCCAAGACATGGAGATCATCCCTGATTTTCCAACAACAGTAATAATATTGAATATTGGGGAAATACCTCCATTGGATGTATTTTATAGTCCTAAGATTAAATATATTGTATCCAATTCAAAGAAGAAATGAAAGATTGAAGATTCTCCAGAAATGCCTATGGACACAACATCAATGCAAGTTCTCTGGAAAGGAACTCAGTCAACTCCAGGAAAAGAACTTAGTAGATTATCTCAGTTTGCAGGTGCTTATGAAGATGCAACTATTCATGAGGCAGCAGAGATTGAGTCATTAATTATGGAGAAATATCAAAAAATGTCTCAAATGGAGAAAAGCTTCTTTAATGAAAAACAAAGGATAGAGTAGGAGTTGCAATCAAGTATTAATAATCTACAACTAAAGTTTGAAGGTATCAAAATCAAACTCAAAAATGAAATTAAAGAGAAGGATCTAGTAGTCCATCAATTACAGTAGAACATTCAAAAGCTCCAGGGGATCCAGAACTTAATGAGGTAAAGAAAGAAGCAATAGAACTGGAAACATTGCTGGTAAACCAACAGATAGTTTTCTATCTGAAGTAGAAACAGATTCAAGAGAAGATTAAAACAAGTGATCAACTAATCACTCAAATTTTTGATTTGAGGATTTATTATGAAGAAACTGATGATAAGGTGTCAAAGTATATAGATTGGTAAGACATTGTGTAAGGAAGAGCGGACTATCTTCCTCGTCTTGAAGAATCAATAAAATATATAATATTTGGAGACTGGGACATGAAAATGAAAAGTGTAGAATTGGCTATCATTAGAGCTAAAAATATGTCATCCAACATCTCTGAGTATATAAAATATTCTCTTCTATAAGCCAACCTTATCTAGGAAATACCAAAAGACACTATGCCGGAAGTCATCCTTTTGAAACAAGATTGGCAAGAAACATCAAGTAGAAAAGCTCTTGACATAGAAAACTTGAAAAAAGTAAATATGGTTACTGGTATTTGTTGATGAAGCCTCACAGTCAATTGGGAGTGTTGAGGTGTCTTTCCAATGGAGCAGTTCAACTTCTTCCAACATTCAATGATGCAATATTCACGGGCCCGATGAGAATGCAACCAATGCATTTCCCCCAACTCGAATATATGATCAAAACCTGCCATATTAAGGAACAAATAGAGTGTGGATCCGAGAAACAAACTTGAGAATGTTATAACTTATGCATTTTAATTTCCTAGTTTTTGGTTTATAGTTTAGATTATATTAAGAAGACTTCTTTAACAAGTCTTGTATTTTTTTAATATTAATTAGTATTTAAACCCCTTTCATGCATTTAGAAATCGGTCCAGGTTTTTGAGAAGGAGGCTTTTGGAACTTACACTATTGTTTTAACAGAAGTATCTAATTGAAAGTTTGAGCCCAGAGGCTATATTTTCAGAACTAAGATATGATGCAACAGGTACTATTGTCATTTTATTAATTGTTTTATGTTTCTGAGATTTTAGAAAACTTGTTTATATCTATTTGTCTCTTTCTGATCAGCATTGAAATGATATATATTCTTATTACTATTGATAAAATGTATTGAATGATATGTTGTTAGATAAGTGACTTTGAGATTTGTTATATGATTAATGTTCTTCATCAACTAAATCAATTACATTCATTTAGTTTCTTTAATGTGCTTACATTGATTTAGTATGCAAATGATCTATATTGTTGCATGCTTATGAAATTTGCTGAATACAAATCAATTATCCACCGAGACTATCATGATCACATACAATTCTAATTTATATGCAACACATAATCTCTTCCACTCAGATCATCAAACATGCGGAAATAAAATCAAGTGATAACACATCAATTCATCATACACATTAACACAGTATGTATGGGGAAAGCTTATAGCTGAAAACCCCGCAGCTATTGTGTATATTATAATGGAGAAATCATGTAACAAAATCAGTACAATACTCCTCACAAGTACTCGGTACTTTCTCATAAAGTTACACACAAACTAGCTCAGTTTTGAACAGGTTACTGGTTCAAAACTCATAATAATGCCTTGCCTCTATTGCGCAATCCTGGCCTGTCTAAATAGAGATCCAAGGTTCGAATCTCCTTGGCTTGACAGCGCAATCATCATGGGAAATTCCTCCAAGTGTGGTGCAAATCTCATGCACAACTGATCCTCCAACTGATAGCTATACTCACCCTTTCATCTTCCTCTTTCACTGGTCTCCACTGAACTGATCATGCACTGTAGTGAACTGATGTGTTCTTGAGTTGACTAATGAGTTACTAATTAATGAATTAAATAATATTTAATTCCCTCCACTCATAACTAATTGATTAGCTAGTTAAACTAATCTCAACTAGTTCAACTAAATTAAGCTAGGAACACAACTCCACTAATTTGTCTCATCGACTCCACCAAACTTCACGCCAGGAGTCTAGCGAAGTCAACTATGCCATGTGCTCACCAAACCCTTGGGAATAGCGTAATTCCTCTGTCAGATGCATGAGCCACTTCCAAGGCTCGAACTGAAGTGCTCCAAGAGAGTAAACTGAAGTTTATAGTCAAAATATTATTAAGGGTAAATAATATTTGACTTCCCTATTTTAAGGATAGGTAGTCTAAATATAGACTTCGACCTATAGGTCAAAAAATAGAGTCCCATCTATTTTTACCAACATGACCAATACTCCAAGAATAACATACTGCAATCCCTGGACCATGCTCCATATGTCTAAAAATAGACATAGTCTAAAAATAGATTTTGCGCCAGAATTTGCCTGCGGGCCCACTTAGTGAAGGCGATTTCATTTCACTAAGCTCCATCATCTTGCTGCATTTTCAACAATTCTTATGAAATCTTACTCTGTAATCATATAAATCAGTCCATCCCGGGAAGTAGTTAGAATGAGTTTTATTTATGTTACCATTTGTGTTGATTTTATTCCATTTTTATATAAACTCTTTTCTTATACGGGAAACTAGTCCCTATATCCCTAGTTAGACCCACCATTTCAACAGAAAAGGAGTTGCTTTTAACTCCCGACCGGGTGGAATCCCTAATGTTGAGGAAGTCACTCTCCAACCTTTACCAGTAACTACAAATTCATCATGTACGCTTATGTTTTCTAGGAAGCCAAATTTTTATTTTGAAATGAATGAGCTAAGGACTAGATTTATCCTCCTTTAAATCATTTTCAAAATCATCTTGCAAATCAAATTACAGTATGCTATTTTCCTATACTAAACAAAATAATTCATCTCTTATGATTTTATAATAATAAATAAAAATGAAGATTTGAAGGATCCCAAAACCTTACAAGAGAATTGGGAATCCTTGATCACCTTCAAACAATCCTCCTTGATCAGATCATAAAAACCCAAGAAAAACTCCACTAGAAAACCATTAGGTCCTAGACACTTTGAATTTTGCATAGATTTAAGGGCTTCCGAAAATTCCCTCTTACACTCCCTCCAAGAGAGTAGAAATAATCTTGTCCAATATGGAATTAGGGAGTTCAGACACGATCTATAGGATTTATTTTATAGGACTTCCTTGAGGGGACATGAAGAGAGAGAAAAAATAACGAATCCCTTTCCTAGCCTTAGCCTCAAAGGAGCGAAGTGAACAACTAGTAGAATCTGATATGCTCCATATAGTGTTTACCTGCTTCCTCGCATTTGCAAAATGATGAAATTCTGTTGTGTTGTTGTTTCCTGAGGAGAGCCATATTTCTTTGCTTTTGAGCAACCACTGCTCCTCCTCCTCCAACAGAATAGTGTATTTTTCTCCTCTAATAATTTCAAATTGTCCAAAGAATCATAAGAATGAGCGATGGTGTTTGGGAGGGAATAGGCTTCATCTATATAATGTTCTACCTCAATGAGTGATACATAAACTTTTGTGGATATTCCAATGGATAATTAGTTACAAAAGATTTGATAAATTATACTTAAAAATCCAAAATCTACATTATGACAATTTATTTCTCTTGATATTTCTAGATCTATAAATTATTGTTTATTACATATGAATGTAAATTATAATTATGTATAAAATAGAGAAAAATAAAATAAAAACTCATAAACCACAATTGACATGAGAGATATCCTGGGAAACCTTTGAGGAGAAAACCCAACTGGAAGGTGAGGTTTCTCTACTCTCTTTCTCTAAATAGAAAAGGCTACGAGTACAAAGAAGTATGGCCTATGGCTTGTGGGATACTATAGTGAAAAAATACTCTCTGTGTAATCTCTCTCTATCACTCTCGATTACTCTTCTTGTCTATGGATAAAATTCACTCGAAAATAATGGAACCCCTTTTCCTCTTAGTGGCTCAGTTATAACACAACCTCATAACCTACTAGCGATTAGGTTTGATTCCCTCAAATCCTAACCAAAGTTACAATATGGAAAATTATAGAGTCCTATGCATCATAATAATGTGGTTAGACAATTTTCCATGAGTTATGGGAGCTGACTTGGCATCCTCTTGAATTATGGTGGTGAAAACATGAAGGCCAACTTCTGAGTGGCATAAATTTGGCATACAAACTCCAATTGAGGTGATTCTTGCATTTTTGGAAAGGTATATGTGTGTATAGTATGAAAAATACTATTTTTAAAATAAAATAAGTATTACCCCCCAGAAAACATCCTTTATGCCTCAAATTACTCCTGAAAATTTTCAAACCCCAATATGTCAAACTAGGTCCCACTGGTAAAAATGGTCCTGTTAGTTGATTCCTCCACTTTTTCCACTTTTAAATGATCAATATGGATGAAAAATAATATAATGGTCCGATCTAGGTCAATGAGGCTAGCCTGCTTCTTGGCGTAATACTTCTTTTTCCACACTCTATAGGCATGCTTAACAAATGCCAAAATTTACACCAACTATTCCATATGTGAAGAGGAGCCTAATGAATGCATATGTTTCCAATGTATAGTAACCACACACCAGTAATCCTCCTCCTGTATCTAGGAGGGATTAAAAAGGAAGGGAGCTGACGTGGCTCCCTCCATGGGTGTGGAATGCAAAAGGATTGGCCGATGATCAAAGATCCCACATATGATCATATAAGATTTAAAAGAGAGACATAAAATCATTAAATTATATGATACTAACAACCTATTTAGTCACTTAGATACTTTACTTCCTCCATAACAACCATTTCTCCAAGAGTGATAGATATTTACTAATTTTATATCAAAAATATGTTTTTTTAATAGAATTTCTAAGAATAAATTATATTTATGGATATAAGTGTTGACTAAAACCCCATACTTCTCCGAGTGAGATGGTGAATTTGAGGTCACCACCGATAATAGTATGTTGATCTGATACAACCCTCGCTGTGACCAAATCTTCCCAAAGAGGATCTTGATTAACATAGGGCCCATAAACGTTTAATAGAGAAATAAAAAAATCACAATATTTAAACATAATTTGAGAAAAATGATAGAGGTAAAAGAAGAATAGGAGATGGCCTTGCACATAGGGCTCCATCCAATGATCAAAACACCTGAAAAACCCACTAAATATAAATGACATAAAGTCTAGTTCTTGAGCAATCGTTCAAGTATTTGGCGAGCCTTAATTCCCGGGCACAATGTTTCTTGTATTAGGATTATATATCGTTTTGTAGATTATGCAACGAACATAGTTCATTCTTACACAAGTTAAATACTCCAGAACACTTCGAATATGAAGGCATCCACTTGGAATGAGGGTCCTGCTTATATACTCGGCAAGGTGCCCCTTCATAAATAGTCATGTCCTTTACGAAATGTCCCTTCAGTAAATAATTATAATTTAATTAACCATTATTATGATTATTATGTATATTATTTTTATATATTATATTCATAACACTTCGAAAAACATTTTTCATTAAAGATTATTGTTGACAAGGTGTGCCATATGTTTCTTTGTCTTGAAATCTACATGCATATTTGGAAATTATTTGAGTTGTCATCTTCGATGATACTATTAGTACCCTATAATCTATAGTATCACAAGGTGAGTGATTATTCTTTTCAGATTGTAATATTCCTTTTTCAGGAACAACTACAGATTGGGAATAATATGAGTTATTACCAACGTGGAGCTTCATCTATATACCTCATACAGATCTGAAAACACTTAAAATTCAGTAAAATACACAACAGCAAAGTTATACAGTGTTTTACAAGGCAAAAGGTGGGGAAAAGTGATGATTTTGGCCCTAAAACGTGTGTATTAGGATATTTGCGTACAAATAAGATGGGATAGTGGTTGGATATGATATATAGGGTTATGAGGGAATCCCATGTAGAATTTTAGCAAATTTTTTTTTTTCTAAGTTAAACAGTTCTTCCTTTCCTAACTAGGCTAGAAAACCCTGATTTCCCAAGACTAGATTTATGCAGAAATTTACTGAAGCATGTGAGCGTGGTTTTATGAAGGGTATGACTAAAATAAGGTCTGAATATTGAAAAATAACAGTAGGGGCATAAATTTACACTTTACATAAGAAGAGTGAAAGAATACAGAAGAAATCCTCAAGAAAGAGGTGCTACAACCATGTAAAAAGACTGCATAATAGTGACAACGTGATTTCTAGGGCTGAAGCAGAATTTTATTCATTATTCAGATCTATATCATATCTGTACATAAAAATATAGATCTAATATAGATCCATGTACAAGAAGAGCTGATCTATACATTCCCCTTGGGGATTTTCTCAAAACATGAAGCACCAGAAGTAGATCTGAGATCTAAAATTTCAGATCTGCAGAATGATTCATAATTTCTGAATAATACAAGTACATAGAATATCCGATTTTAAACAGAACATAGATTGGTTGGCCAATCTATGGATCACCACAGTGAGAGGAAAACCACAACACTAGAGATCTCTCCTCCAAATTGCAAGCAAAGCACCCTGCAGCTGTAGATCTACAAATAACACTGTCTTAGGGACAGAAACAACATTGTAGCTTCTGAATTTTATTTTTCCTGATGCCAAGATGTGGATCTGAAGTAGAATCAGAAAATGAACACTTTCAGGAGGTTAAATGATACTCTCACTGAAAAGAGCCACTGCTATCATCTAGATCTAAGCAGATCTAGATCTCCACTTGTTGCAACTCACAAGACAGCTCAACCCTCAATCATGAGCAGCACTTTAATGTAAGGTGAAACTTGGCACAATCCTGATAGTGGAGAAGTTTATCACAATTCTCCTCCAAGAGCTGCCTCAAGGAAGGAGTTGGGATTCCTGAATAGGAAATCCCAATAAGGGATGTCTAAACAGAAAAAACTTCAGAAATAATGTCTTCAACAACCTCTCCTTGCTGCCATCCTCTTCCTTTTATAAGATAGGAGTCTTTCCAAACCCTAAACCACCTTGAATCACTTAAACCTTTTCACATTACAACCTCCTTCTAGAACTGCGCTGTCCCTCAAATAGGTTCAATGCATCTAGATTGCGCTGTTTGACTTGGTCAATTAGGATCCCCTCTTGTGATTTAGAACCTTTCACACCTGCAAGATATAATTTACATAGCCCAGATATGTATTTTTTCACATAGGCATTGATTTATTATTGGTTTCCAGGAGTTTTACATGTCCTCCTTTACAATTTATTCATCAATTATGAAATGCAAAAATAAACATGGCAAAATTAATGTTCCAATTAGCTGAAGCTAATTTAGGAACATTACAATCTCCCCCTCCCAAATGTTGCTTGTCCTCAAGCAAGTGCAAGGATGCTGCAAAATCTCCCCCCTTATTCTTGTGGCCTTCTCCTTCAACAGTCTCCACCATTGCTTCAAATTTTCTGCAATAATCCCACCTCCCAATGGTTCCTCCCAAGTGTGAAAAGTGACCTTTGGTAGATAAACCAAATAGCTCTCATTATGAAGTAAAGGAAGGTATATATGGAAACCCTCTTGCTGATCCATGGCCTCATAAAGATAGAAGTGATGGTCATGATGGGGAATTTCACCATTAATGAAGGTCTTCCACTTCCATGCTATCATCCAAATGAAATGAATTACCTTCCAGCATGGTAACTCATAGTGAAGTTCCTCCCAAATGCCCATGAGAGGCATGCTCCAAGTGATACATACAATCATATGGTACACATCATAAAGAGACAAGTGATGTGATATAGTGGCCATATGGTTTCCCATGCTCCCCTTAGAACATGTAGTGCAAAGAATGTGGGAAACTCCTCTCCCCAAGGACACATTCCACAAATGTGTCTCTCCTCCAACCATGTTCCCAGGAATAATAACATCTTCAGCATGTGGAATCATGATTAAGATCATTCTCGCTGCCATATATGATAAAGGAGAAGGAATATGCCTCCTCATGTGCAACCAACGTAGTTTTACCATCAACTACCATAGAATAGGAGATGACAAGTGTTTCCTCCAACACTTGCTTGCCGCCCCATCCTTCTTGCATGCTTGGAGAAGGTGTTTTATGATTGGTGTAAAGGATTCACACCATAGGAAGTGTATATCCCCTCCAAGATCCTCTAAAGGATGATCATCACCAATAAAGTTCATGGCATCAAGTGGCCCATTAAGCCCATCATAAATAGTGCTCCCTCTTGGAGCAAATCCCTGCAAATGAGTGTTAGAAAAATACAAGTATACATCATGAGATTCAGCAATATAATATTTGTCATACACTTGTTTAAAATCAGCAAGGTTGCTCATGGATGAGCCTCCTCTCACACTCAATGAATAAGGAGGTGTAGATGATAATTCTTCCCAAGAGCTATGTTCCTCCTCATCTAGCAAATGGTCCATGCACTTCTTCATATGAGAGTGCACCTCCTCTTTGAAATTCTCCCACATGAATCCATCCAAGCTAGTATGATATGCTCCAATGAAACCAGTGGGTTTGGAAAGCAAGATCTCATAGGTTGCATTCAACAGTTTCTACTTGAGCTTGGAGCCTTTAACCAAATAAATTTGATCATGGAAATAGATGACTCCTCCAACTTTATTTTGATGCCTCCCTTGCAGCCGATCTTGCTCAAGACAAGATTGAAGCATGTGGAAATCAACTTCCCCTTGGAAAGTTCTTGTCCCCCAATACTTCCTCAATTTGTCCCATGCATGAAAGAGCATTAAGATCCTCTTGTCATTTTCAGAAATCTCTTTTGTAAGTGAGAAGACCATGGGCTACCCCAAAGATATGGTTTTTCCATGTATCCTCATATCCATACCACCATAGATTTCTGATCTTTCATTCCTCAAAGCAGATGAATGAATGGAAGATAACAATGTTCTATTCAGAAAATTGCTTACCTCTTTTCTGAATTCATGAAATATCCTCTGCGCTGTGATTGCTTCTACCAAGGCTCCTTCATTAGCCAAGTATGCAAATACTGCCCATAGTTGAGAGAACACTTTAGTTTTCCTCCCATCAGGAGGTCTTCCTGGTGGAATGCCTCCTTGCAAAGAGGCATCAAGGCATAGAGAAGAATGTGGATGTAGGTGGACAGATTTGCCCCTACCATTGCTGCATGGATTCTCTTGCCTCCCTTGGTCTTCCAACCCTTTAAACAGAGAAGGATACATGCTCTTCTTCTTGAGATTATCTTCCTCCTCTCTTCCTCCTTCTTTATTCAAGACTTCATCATTTGACAATGATGATGCATGCTGCTCTTGTGTTGTATCAAGATCTCCATGTGTGAGATCTTTTGGAACTCCTTGCAAGAGTGCAAGAGTTTCTCTTCTTGGAGAAATTTCTCCATCTTCATCTTCATGAGGTGCTTTTGTTGTGACTGCGTTATCTCCTACCTTCTCCTTCTCCTCTCCAATAACTGAAATTTCCTCATCAACAACAAGAGACCTTAGATCTTGGTCATCTAGTGAAGGAGGGAACTGCATGCTTCCTTCTTGAGAAGAGTTCCCTTCATTCAAAGGAGATCTTGACCTAGGCAAGGAATCAAACAAAATCACACCTTCTCCCATGCTCTTCAGAAATGGAGTTGGATTCATAGACCCTTCCAACTCATGCAAAAGATTTGACTGATATGGTTTGATAGTGTTAACAAAAGATGTTACACATGGAGCTTCATCAAACCTTTCTATCAATCTTGCAATAAATCTTGCATAAGTAGGTGTATTTTCATTCTTAAAGGAAAAATACTCAAACAAACACCAAGCATATTCTTTACCTTCAAAATGCAGCGCTACTGCTTTGATGGCTTCAATCTCTGAAACTTGATGTTGTTGCACAAAGTTATCCATCTCCTCCACCCAAACCCTGACTGGACATTTAGGTGTTCCATAAAAGATGGATAGATAGAATCTACCCTTACCATGCTGCTCCTCCTTTGTGACTTTTCCCTCCTTGATCTTGCCGAATCCTTGGAAGTTAAATTTATCTTTTAACTCCTTGGACTGAGCTTCATACTCCTCCAAATACTCTCTAAGAGTCTCCTTCTTAGGCACACCTCCTTTCTTCCTCTTCATGAAGAAATTGCTGATAGAAATTTGAAGCTTAGGTGATATGGCAGAGTGCACATATCCATGAGATGAGGATTCAGAATTTTCCTCATGTATAGATCTTGTAGATCTGACCAGAAGATCTTTCTGCTCTTGAAACTTTATAGGAGTTTCACTGCTTCTCCTTTCTTCTTATTGTTCAACCTCCTTGGAGAGGTTCTTATTAGATTTGAAAGTTGATGAGAATAAACCCATATTATTCATCATTTTGACCTTGCTACTTGCTGGAATACCACTGTGAAGTTCCCTTTTCAAGGATATCAAAATTCTATTCCAGAGATTGACTGCAGGGGCATTTACTGGATATGTCACCTTTGAAAAAAGGATGAGATATAGAGGCTACCTAGATATCTGTAGAATCTATCTATAGAGTTTGAAATACTCCTCCTTTAGGGAATCAACACTTTGGCTTGAAGCCACAGGCTGAGCCAAATATCTTGCTCTAATACCACTGTAATATTCCTTTTTCAGGAACAGCTACAGATTGGGAATAATATGAGTTATTAACAACGTGGAGCTTCATATATATACCTCATATAGATCTGAAAACACTTAAAATTCAGTAAAATACACAACATAAAATTTATACAGCATTTTACAAGGCAAAAGGTGGGGAAAAGTGATGATTTTGGCCCTAAAACGTATGTATTAGAATATTTTCGTAAAAATAAGATGGGAAAGTGGTTGGATATCATATCTAGGATTATGAGGGACTCCAATGTCGAATTTCAGCAAAAAAAAATAAGTTTTTCTAAGTTAAACAGTTCCTCCTTTCCTAATTAGGCTAGAAAACCCTGATTTCCCAAGACTAGATTTATGCAGAAATTTATTGAAGCATGTGAGCATGGTTTTCTGAAGGGTATGACTGAAATAAGTCTTAATATTGAAAAATAAAAGTAGGGGCATAACTCATACACTTTACAGAATAAGAGCGAAATAATACAGAAGAAATCCTCAAGAAAGAGGTGCTACAACCATGTAAAAAGACTGCATAATAGTGATAGCATGATTTCTAGGGCTGAAGCAGCATTTTATTCATTCTTAAGATCTATATCAGATCTGTACATAAAAATATAGATCTAATACAGATGCATGTACAAGAAGAGATGATCTATACATTCCCCTTGGGGATTTGCTCAAAACATGAAGCACTGGAAGTAGATCTGAGATCTAAGACTTCAGATTTGTAGAATGATTCAGAATTTCTGAATAATACAATTACATAGCAGATCAGATCTGAAAAAGAACATATATTGGTTGGCCAATCTATGGATCACCACAGTGAGAGGAAAACCCCAACAACAGAGATCTCTCCTCCAAATTGCAAGCAAGGCACCCTGCAGCTGTAGATTTGCAAATAACGTTGTATTAGGGACATAAATAATGTTGTAGCTTTTAAATTTGATTTGGCCTGATGCCAAGATGTGGATCTGAAGTATAATCAGCAAATGAACACTTTCAGGAGGTTAAATGACACTCTCAATGAAAAGAGCCAATGCTATCATCTAGATCTGAGCAGATCTAGATCTCCACTTGATGCAACTCTCAAGATAGCTCAACCCTCAATCATGAGTAGCACTATAATGTAAGGTGAAGCTTGGCCCAAGCTTGATAGTGGAGAATTTTAGCACAATTCTCCTCCAAGAGCTGCTCAAGGAAGGAGGTGGGATTCCTGAACAGGAAAGCCCAACAAGGGATGTCTAAGCAGACGAACCTTCAGAAATAATGTCTTCAACAACCTCTCCTTGCTACCCTCCTCTTCCTTTTATAAGATAAAAGTCTTGCCAAACCCTAAACCACCTTGAATCACTTAAACCTTTTCACATTACAACCTCCTTCTAGAACTACGTTGTCCATCAAAGAGGTTCAATGCATCTAGACTGCGCTGTTTGACTTGGTCAAATAGGATCCCCTCTTGTGATTTAGACCCTTTTACACCTGCAAGATATAATTTACATAGCCCAGATATGTCTTTTTTCACATAGGCATTTATTTATTCTTGGTTTTCAGGAGTTTTACATGTCCTCCTTTACAATTTATTCATCAATTATGAAATGCAAAAAAAAAAACATGGAAAAATTAATGTTCCAACTAGCTGAAGCTAATTTAGGAACATTACAGTCTCCCCCTCCCAAATGTTGCTTATGCTCAAGCAACTACAAGGGTGCTACAAAATCTCTCCCCTTCTTGTGGCCTTCTCCTTCAACAATCTCCACCATTGCTTCAAATTTTCTGCAATAATTTCATCTCCCAATGGTTCCTCCCATGTCTGCAAAGTGGCATTTGGTAGATAAACCAAATATATTTCATTATGAAGTAAAGGAAGGTCTATATGGAAACCCTATTGCTGATCCATGGAATCATCAAGATAGAAGTGATGGTCATGATGGGGAATTTCACCATCAATGAAGGTCTTCCACCTCGATGCTGTCATCCAAATGAAATGAATTACCTTCCAACATGGTAACTCATAGTGAATTTCCTCCCAAATGCCCATGAGAGGCATGCTCCAAGTGATACATAAAATCATATGGTCCACATCATAAAGAGACAAGTGATGTGATATAGTGGCCATATGGTCTCCCATGCTCCCCTTAGAACATGTAGTGAAAAGAATGTGGGAAACTCCTTTCCCCAAGGACACATTCCACAAATGTGTCTCTCCTCCAACCATGTTCCCAAGAATACGAACGTCTTCAGCATGTGGAATCATGATTAAGATCATGCTCAACTATATATATGATGAAGGAAGGAATATGCCTCCTTTCATGTACAACTTAGTTAGGGTCCAGTGATTTGGCTGATTGGCAAGCCAAGTGACAGGGTAACATCAAACCAATCTTTGGAGCCCAAGGACCTAGCCTTCCTGGACTCAGAGAGGGCTCTCTCTATTTGTGTAAGGGATATCTGTGTGTTTGCTTCTTGTGCTTCTGATTTTAAGCTAGTTATGAAGTAGGTTTTTGGTTTTGTTTTTAGGTTTGTGAGGGATGAACTGATCAAAGACTAAGATAGGTAAAAAGATGTCAGATCAACTGGGCTATGGGGTCGAAAAGGTCAAAAAAGCTCTAGATGGTGATAGAAGGTATGTTGAAGGGCCGATTTGATCAAGGTAAAATGGATCTTTGGGTAAAATGGAGTGGGATGGACACTAAGTTTGTGAAGAACAAAGGCTTTCAAACATAAATAGTTTAATAGCTGACATAAACATGGTAGGGCTAACCATTAATCATGAGAAATGTAACTATAAACTGATAAATGCATAGAAATAAACATTCAAGCAATACATAGAGATATATGACTCTCTAACTTTAGGAAATTGCTATCAGACTTTGGGGAAAGACAATTAAGACAAACAAATAACTCAAATCACTATGAGGAAATGCCTAGACATAGTATTTCAAGCTATCCGGCACTTTGAAGTAAGATTGCATAGTTTTAGGCAAAGGGCAAGATCAGTACAAGACCTCCTTGGTTCAAATAATGATAATCAAACAATCAAAGAAAGGTTTCAGAGGTGGAGCTATGACTAGCCATGAGTAAGCAGGGCATACCATGAATCATACTTAGCATGCATAAAACCATAAATGAAACAAGCAAACAATTTCTTCAGTTATCAAAGAGCAATCAAAGATTCTTTGATATGACTAAGAAGGAAGAAAACATAGAAGCTATAAAGAAACATGAAATTTGAGGTGCCTCCAAGGGCATGTCTCAAATCTATTCTCTACTGTCTTATAGCAAGCAAGAACATGGAATTATGAATGAAAACTAAGAAGCATAACAGAGAGGGACACTATACCATTTTACCAAGTCAAGGAATCAAGCTGTTAGTGCTGTGAATCTACCTTAGGTGAAATAATTTAAGAGTACAAAAACTCAAGGCTACATCAAACCACGCTCAACCTCGTAGCTAGCCCTACGAGGACAGGAGAGGGCTCTCTCCGGGTCTATCTCGGCAAAGGATCTTCAAAGGGGCTGAGATGACTTATAATGAACAATGAATACTGATTTTAGGCTAGTAAAGAGATAGGAAAGTTTGATTTTTGATTTTTGGGTTTTTGTTGGAGAAATGGGAAAAAACAATTTTGGGTCCGGGGATAAGGCCAGATCTTTGCAGAATTCGAGTTGGGGCGAGGTAGGCAGTAGTCTTAATGCTTTTTGATTAAGTGTATGGATGGATCAGAACGAAAAGGAGATGAAGAGGGCAAGGGAGAACATGGATCCTCTCCAAACAGGCGAAAACATGTAAAACTAAACAAATTCAAAGGCAGAGCACTGAAATCAATGGATTCAACCTCATTTACTCATTCATTTAGTTTCAGAAGCATAAGAAGGGAATGGAATACATTAAACATGAAAGAACTTACAATAAACTGAGAGAAAAAACCATCAAGAACTGAAAGCCACAAGAATCCCAACAGGTGCTGCAAAACCTCTGATCTTTCCTTAGCCAAAATATGAAAAATATGTACAATAGTGTGCCAAAGTTTTCCCAAGAGTCCAACCTATCCAACCTCTGAAAATGATTGATAAATTACATCATATAGACCATCCTAACCCCTTCCCACACCTCTAGGGGTCGAATTCCTCCTTCTAGGAGCAGTTTCAACTAATTCTAAACAAGGAGCTAGAATCTAGGCAGCCAAACAACTTGCCTCTAAAAGGAAGGAAATTGATTCTTTCACTTGATTTTCACTTTTTTGGGAGTGAATCATCTAGAATAGGTAAAATTGAATCAAATTTACATGACAACCACAAAATTACATCAAGATAACTCAAAAATTACATTCACAATCAAAACTGGTCCAACTGGCCGAAATCCTGAGTTGGAAGATGAAAAATTGACCAAAAATCTCTATGCGCCGCGCGCCTGAGCTCTATGCGTCGCGCGCCTTTCAGCCTATTTTTGGGGCACTTCCCGGCATCAAAATCAAACTCATGATATCTTGTTGGAAAGCCCTGGATGTCTTCTATCCAACCCAAGTGGAATTTCCCAATTTGGAGCTCATTTGCCCATCTAAAACTTCATTCTCCCACAAGTACTTCCTGCTGGTGCAAAAGGTGGCAGAAAGGTGATTTTCATGGTGTTTTTGGCCCTTTTGATCATCCAGAACTTGGTGAAATGCTTCGGCCATTTCTGAGAATGCATAAATTACCATGAAAAATCCAAAAATACAAATTTTTCCTCCAGGAAGTGTCCCAATCATAAGCGCGCATCGTGACGCGCTACGCGTTGGGCTGAAAAACCTGTTTTGAGACCAAAATTTTCCAAAATGACAAAAACTTCTTCAAATTTGCTCAAATTCGGAGCGAAGACCCTCCAT
Source organism: Pinus albicaulis (assembly GCA_034641835.2). NCBI lineage: Eukaryota > Viridiplantae > Streptophyta > Pinopsida > Pinales > Pinaceae > Pinus > Pinus albicaulis. The sequence goes on along the minus strand of CM076576.1, from coordinate 859,345,002 downwards.
CATGTATAATGCTCAGCCAATGAAGCCTCGGCCAAAATCCGGAGTGGATCAGGCCTCTTTCGCCGTTTTAGTGCTCTACTCAACCTCCTCTTCAGAATCTTCATTTTTGCTTTGCAGACGTGCATGCGGGCCCAATAATGACCTTTCATGTGACGGAGCATGTCTTTGTCTCTATTGGCCTTTGCCAACAACTTCTCCAGATGAATTTTAACATGTGTGAGGCATGTCTCTCGCTCAATTGGTGTCATGTCACCGAGTCTCTTCCGGGCCAATTGTCGATCTTCACGGATTCGCCGCAGCTCTACAAGTGTGTGCTGATCTTCTAGCTGTTTGTTACGCTGCTCCAGGTATTTTATCACCCACTGAGCTCTCTGCAACTTAACATTCAGCGTGTCAATCTCGGCCTTCTGCTCCTGGACGATCTCTTTCAGTTTCGAGCTAGGAGAGCTCGCATCAACATCAATCAATGTGAATTCAGTATCTTGGCCTCCTGAGGGGCCCTCATCGTGCATAGGCCTCTTGCCTCTGTCCTGAATCTGTACCTGTGCTAAAGAAGAAGGCGAGACCCCTTCCACATCATGTGGAGATAATACTCACTCCGCTGATGAAGTCAACGAGACCCCTTCCACCTTGGGTGGAGATAATACTCGTCGTGTAGCTGCAAATAAGGCTCTGTGGCCTCGCTGATATGTCACATACACTGGAGAACTGATATGCCCGGTCTCAGGAATGTCAAGCTGGTGTGAAGGCTCTCCCTCATCATGAACTACCTCGGGAGGCGGCTGTGATGCTGTGAAGAAGTCACGGGAGACGAACTCATACCATGCAATGCCCTGCTGTGTTAGCTAATGTACCACCATGATTTTGATCAGCGCGTAATGATATATACTGCTATGCTGCTGTGCTGGGGTCTTCTTCTGTACAAGAAATGTCATCCGCTCCATGTTGCGATACATGAAGTATGGAATGCTCATCATACGTACCCTCGTGAAATGCATCAACAAACGGACATGGTACGCATAGAGGCGCGAGAATCTGCCCTCGCAACTGAAATATCGAATGATGAGTTTCATCAATGGTGAAAACTCATCCTTCAGAAATCTGAATGGAAATACCCTGCTCAGCTGCCTCATATACCCAGGTTTGATGTATGGCTCATAGTAGGATTTCTCTAGCTGCTGTCGTTTGTTCCATTCCTCTCCTATGTTTGGTATTCCGGTGGCCTGAGCAATGGTCTCTGGTGACAGAATGAAATCTACTCCGGCAAGGTTTACACGGCCATCATGTAGATGTAGAACAAATAGGCGAGCTAGCTCATGATTATGTTGAGTTCGGGAAATCATCTCACGGTATTGGAAACATGACTGATGCTGAAAACAATCCATTGCAAGCGGGCAAGCCTGCAATTGAGCCAAAGAAGTAGGCTCCTCCCTGACATGCCTACCACTTTTGCCACTTTTGTGAGACCTCCGTGGCACATTAATCTCTGTTGTGGAATCATTGTCATACTCCTGCTCATAAACTGAATCCGTCTCTGACATGGCGCTGAAATCAAGATGTTTGCAAAATATATGCTGATATAGGTATAGTGAAAACAAGAGTTCAGTGTATGCTCTAATCCCAAATGTGTCACATGTGTATCAAAGTGTTATAGGAAAGCCACAGTGATAAAGGTTCTGACAAATGAGTTTGAATAGAAAACAGTCACTGCTTTGACTACATGGGGGTTTTGACAAGTGAGTAGGAAGAAATATAGTGTAGTGTACAGCCCTTGCAATGATAGTTAGGCTTTGTCAATGGAGAATGGGAATAGTGAATATGGGATTTTTTTTGTCAATGGAGAATGGGAATAGTGAATATGGGACTTTGTTACAATATAAATGATAAACAGTGTGACAATGACAATGGTAAGATAATAGCAATGACAACAGTGATGTAATAGCAAAGAGAGAGCGTGAGAGCAGAGACACCACTGACAATAGATGACACAGGCATATATCAATAACACAAGTTTGGAAACCCCCACAATATCACTAACATGTCCTTCAAAACCCTATGGAGTGATTTTGGCAATGAACATAGGGTTTATATTTCACCACATCAAACATTTGTTTTCTCCAGTTTCCAAACACCACAGCATGTTTATGAGTCACTAAGCAGGCATGAATGACTTACTTGCAAGTAAATGAAGTGATTTGGCACGAATCTGGGTGATGAACTGAAGTTTTCCGGCCCTGAAACTCTATGCGCCGCGCGCATGCCCAGTGCGCCGCGCACTGTATGTGCGTCACGCGCGTGCAAAATTGCACAGGCCTGTGATGCCCAGTGCGTCGCGCGCGGTGCGTGCGTCGCGCGCCTCTTGTATGCGCCGCGCGCACTTCCACTTCAACTCCACGGCTCTGAAAACGAGTTTTTTGCTCTCCAACACTCCAAACTCGACTTTGCTTTAGAAATTTATGAAAATGATTTGTCTTCAATGCTTTATATAGGTTTGAAAATATCTCACAAGAATCAGATTTGATTTTAATTTTCTCCATAACCCACTTTGTAATGTTTGGCAATCTTGGCACTTTGTCATTTAATGCAATTCTGTCTTTGGTTTTTCACTGCTTTTTCTGAGTCTTGGACTGATGAAACTTGGTTGTTTTTGCAGGGATTTTGGCATTTTGGCTTCAGCAAAGACTAGAGGCTGCTTTGAACTTTCTATGGTGGAACAAATACATAATTATTACAAAAAATAAATTTGACAGTTTCTAGTTCAAAACAGAGTTTTGGACTAGAAATGTCTTCAAATGTTTTTGAGAATAAAAATATGAAATAGGAACCTTTTTCAAAACCAACTTCATGGCCTACGGGCTTTTATTACATGTATCAAAAAACTTAAAACCCTAGAATCTAGGACTAAAGACTCTTGTTGACAAAAATAATCATTTATGACCATGAATGACGTGACCTGAACTTCAGTGATTTTTGAGGAATTTTAATTAGCCCTGCAGGCACAAGCATGAGGAAATACAAGACGACCAGACCCTCTCGTCAGTCAATGGGATGCCCCTAGCGAAATGCAAGGAAGTGAAGAGAGCGAGACACCTAAAAATGATATGCAAAAAACGAAATGATCTCTGACGGAGGGCTGTAAGGACCGACTCTAACATTGGCTCCAATGGGGATGGTGGCTCCAAGGAGATGCCAAGAATGACAGATCTCTGGAAGAGCTAGGCAGTGCCTTCATCCATTGGGCGATGGAGTCATTATTTCAACAAATAACACAAAACCTTTGACACATTTATTGACTGAAAACTTTGACTGAAAACTGAGAAAAACTGACTCAACTTTAAAACTGAAAAGACTGATAAAACTGACTTGACAAACTTCAAACCAACTAACCTCCTTCTCTAGAATTATAGCCTTCGCTTTGGGCCCCAGACTGAAGAAAAGAGATTAGTCCACACTTGCGATGAAACAAAAGTAAAACGATATATACAATGATGATGAAATCAACAGAAAATACTTAGAAGTGGTATCGCTTGAGCAGCCGACCATTGATCGACCCTCCAGGACAATCATCCCCGTTCATTTCCTTGAGAAGAAAGGCGTTCTGACCACGATACGCTGCAATCTTAAAAGGACCCTTCCAAAGGTTTTCAAATTTTCCATGCTTTCCCTTATCATCATTTTGAGCATCCCACTTCAAAACCACCTCATCCAGCTGAAACTTATCTACTTTCGCCTTCCTATCATAAATATTCTTAATGCGCTCCTACAACTTGAATGTATTTTGAAAGACCTCCTCCCGTGTCTGCTGTAAATGAATCATCTGATTTATCCTTCGCTGCATAGGATCTTCCTCACTACCGGCTTCCTGAAGCAATTTGACTACCAGGACAGCAAGAGAAGTGGGAAAAACTGTGTCTACCCCATACACCAACTCGAAAGGAGACATGCCAATAGATTTTTTCTGACTTACCCTATCAGCCCAAAGTGCATTCACTAATTTCTTGTGCCAGCCCTTTTTATTGATTTCCAGCAATTTCTTAATGATATTTACCAAAGACTTATTTGAAGATTCCGCCAAGCCATTTCCTTGCGGATGGTAGGCAGTCGAATGTCCCAAACTGATGTTGTACTTATAGAAAAATTCAACCATCCTCTTTGACTTGAAGGCCGCTGCATTATCTGTGATTATCTTACTAGGACACCCAAAACGTGACAGAATGTTGTTTTCAAGAAAAGAGATAATTACCGCATCCGTGGCTTGTCGAGTGGGAATGGCCTCGATCCACTTCGTGAAGTAATCCGTTGCTGTCAATATCCATCTATGCTGCCTGGATGATGCTGGATGGATTTCCCCAATGAAATCCAACCCCCACTGCTGAAATGGTGCACTGACTTCAATTGGTTTGAGAGGCAAAGGCTGTAGTTTCTGCTTCCCTTCGAAAATTTGACATTCGTGACAATTCTTAACAGCCTTATATACATCAGAAAATAAAGAAGGCCAATAGTAACCTGCCCTTAGAATCTTATTCGCTGTGGTTTTCCAAAATAGATGGCCCCCGCAATCTCCTCTATGAAAGTCCTCCAAAACTCTTTTGGCTTCCTCCTCTACCAAACAATTCAATAACATTCCACCAGGGTCTTTCCAATATAATGCAGAATTCAATATGCAAAACTTTGCAGCCCTCAACTTCAAGGTTCTACTCTTATTTCTAGGCATCTCGGGTGGTGGAGACAAATTCTGAAGTACGTATAAAATGTCAGCATACCAAGGGGAAGAAACAAAAATATCAGATACCTGAAATGATGTACTCTCCTCATCTTCATCGGACATGGCAGTGATCAAATTTATATCTAGAGCATGCAGATTTGTTTCAGCCATGAGCTTGGCTAGTCCTTGTCCTTTGATCAGCTTGGTCGGTTTAATCTCCACATCATATTCTAACAACGCAGTGATCCACTTACCCCGTCTTCCTTCTGGATCTGCCTGTACCAAAACATCTTTAACTGCTGCGTTAGGAACATAGGCTATAATGTGGGAATGCAGTATATACACACGGAAATCTTTCAAGGCCTTTACAAGCGCAAGTGCTTGTTTCTCAATAATGTTGTATTTCAACGCTCCATCCCTTATAATCCGACTGAAAAAAGCAATGGGCTTCTCAACTCCATCCCTTTTCTGCATTAAAACAACTGCCAAAGTGTGCTCAGAAGCAAACGAAAACAAAATGAAGTCCTGTGTGTAGTCCGGGCTGATTAAAATAGGGGCTGAAGAAAGAGATAACTTTACCAAATTGAATGATTTCACCGCCTCTTCTGTCCACTTTACCTGACTGTCTTTTTTCAGCATGTTCGTGATTTCTCTAAGATGCTCAGCAAGATTTGGAATGAAACGACGCAGAAAATTCATTTTACCATTAAATGACTGTATTTCTTTCTTGTTCCGGGGCTATTCAATTTGCTGGATTGCTTCAACACGTGCAGGGTCAACACGAATGTCGTCTTTCGATATGATGTGGCCAAGGAGTTTGCCTTCATCCATGGCAAACAGGCTCTTTTTCGGATTCAGCGAAATGCCATATTTTCTGCACTTCTGGAAAACAACTTTCAAGTGATACAAATGTTCTTCATCAGAATTTGAAAACACAGTCAAATCATCAAGGTAAACAACCAAAAATACATCTTTCTCATTGGCGAAAGCCATGTCCATTGCATGCTGAAAAGTGGCACCTGCATTTTTCAAACCAAACGGCATCTTGGCATAATGAAACATTCCCCATGGAGTGGTGAACGCAGTTTTGTCACGATCGTCCTCATGCACTAAAATTTGATTATATCCTGAATAGCCGTCGAGTAGTGACATCCTTGATGCTCCAACTACTCGCTGCAATATATGGTCCATTTTTGGCAGTGGATAATTGTCTTTTAATGATACCTTATTCAAATTTCTGAAATCGATACATAAACGGATCTCACCTGTTTTCTTTCTCACGGGCACCAAATTTGATATCCAATCTGAAAATCGGATAGGCACAATGATTCCTGACTTATACAACTTGTTTACCTCTTTTTCAATCGATGGTAGCAGCTTTGGATTGATTCTCCTCAACTTTTGATGAAAAGGCTTCTGATTTGGTTTGATGGGGATAGTATGCTGAATGATATTAGTGTCATATGTTTTTAGATCTGAGTAATCCCACGCAAAAGCATCAGAAAATGAAGACAACAATCTCACATACTCTGCTCTTACCTTCGGTGACAATGAATTGGATAACTTTACCATCTTGGGATTTTCAGTTGTCCCAATATTTACTTCTTCAACACCTTTTTCAGTCGGCCTCAATGTCGGTTTGCGGGCTACATCGTCTTGATCAAAGAGTTCCTCTAAAGGAATCAATCCTTTAGGAATGATGTTATCTTTAAGTTGCAGCACTTCCATTTGATTTATTTGTATATCTTCATTACCATCATCATGTTCTGTATCTATGGAGGTGTCTTTAAACTTACCCTTATTTTGCAGAAAATCACTAATCTCCTCGTCGTCCTGAAAAACTTGCCAACATCTCTGATTGTCCGGAACGGTGGGGCGGTGCTTCACATGGATCTCGAACTTGTTGTTGGAATTCATTGGGATTTTTAAATTACTTGCTGCCTTAGCAAGTCCATCAGCAACACCATTTTGTATACGAGGCACACACGTCAAGGTATAATCTGAAAATAACTTCAAAATGTCTAAAACTGCATTACGGTAAGCCCTCATGTGAGGATGCTTGGCTTGAAACTCACCCTTTACCTGCTTTATCACCAACTCTGAATCACCATAGACTGCAATTCTTTTCGCTTTCAGCTTTCTTAGAATCTTAAGGCCAGCAATCAGAGCCTCATACTCCGCCTCATTGTTAGAACAGTCAAATGCTAGTTTGTAGGAACATACTCTCACATTACTTGGAACCTTATCCGAAGCGGAAAATGCACTACGTATCCAAACACCAATTCCAGCACCATCACTACCCACTGCGCCATCAAAATCCATGGTCCAAAGACCATCTTCATCCTCCTCTAAGTGCTGAAATTGCGCCAGCTCTGTTTTTTCTGTTTGCTGCCCATCGTCTTTAGCTGATTGCTCAACAGTAGCTTGCTTTTCTCGTCTTTCTTTCTGCAGAACTTCTCTGAAATTCTTGGTAATATCTGGTATATCTTCTGCTTGAACTAACTGACTATCTATATCATTAAAACTATCAGCAAACAAAACAAAAGACTCTAAGTCTGTATGTACATAATTTACAAGATGATTGATTGGTTTCTCCTTGCTTGTTATCATGTATTTCATCTTCTGTTCTCAATATAACTTTCTCATTTGGCCAAAGACAGGAATTGTTGCATAGGAGAAATCTAACTGTAGTGTACCTTTCAACTTTTCTCCCCAAGATCTAGAAAGGAGCATCCCAAATCGAGGAGGAATGTTCGCCACAACCACGTCCATCAAGACATTCTTCGCAGGAATTTGATCTAAACTTACAACCAAATATTTGATGAGTCCGATACATCTCACTCGACTGGAATCAAATGAGTACAAATCATGGTATTTCCTTGTAATATCTAAACCCAACTTTTCCATGATCGCCTTTGGCATAAGATTGTGCGAAGCACCAGAATCAAACATGGCATTGTGCAATACATATTCATGCAACCTCAAACTGATATAAAAGGGAGGAACATCACTGTCAGGGGACTCACCATCTAAAGCAGGCCCAAATATCAATTCAGGCTGATCATCTTCTATATTTACCGTGTCAAACATTGGATCAAAATTCAGAATTTTGGAGACTTGACCTCGATAGCTGCTGTTCTTCATAATTTCTGTCAAAGGAATAGATACCTTCAATTTGGAAATTTCATTTTCCAAAATAAAGGCTGAAACTCTTTCAACTTATTTGGAGGGAACTTCTTTCTTTTCCACTTTATCCTTCATTATACTTGACTGATTGGCCTTTTCTGCTGATGATGGTTTACTAGCTGCGGGATCAATTGTCTCTTTTCCTTTCTTCTGTGGTATAGGTGAATCCATCTTTGGTGCTGAAGCCTCTTTTCTATTCTGAATTGGGTTTATGGGCACATCTCTATTTCTCAATGAGTATTACTTCTGCTGAGCGGACAAAGCATTCATATACCCTCTTTGGTATTCATCTGATTTTTCCTCCAGAGCTTCACCATTTGCTAAAATGAAATCCTCATCTTTTTGTGCAGTTGAACTTTCTCCATATTCTTCATCCTCAGTGATGTAAATGGGCAGATCGTCGGGAGTAAAGAAGTGGTTTTGCTCCCCTACTACATCATCGTCATCATCTGATTCTTGACTTACAAAATTCTGCAAAAGAGGTGTTTTAACTTGCTGTTGGGCTGCCGGCTCTTGTGCTCTCTGTTCACGCTGCTTAATTCTGAACTGTGGCTGCTGCTGGCCACGGTAGTTGGGATTACGAATCTGCGTTTCTGGCTTGTCAAGCGTCATTCTTTTGAACATTTTTTCCATCTCACGAAGCAAGTGTTGTTCTGATGCAGATGTGGAAGCTTCTTCTTTTATGGTCACTCTCTTTTCTGCTTTCAACCGGGCTCTCTTATCATTCAGATTCGCCTCAACACTAACAGCAATCTTCTGCATATCTTCCAAGGTAGGCGGATCTCTATCTCGTAGTGAATAAGCCATCTCCGGATCAAAACCTTCCGAGAATTTAAGGAGAGCTGACTTTCTAGACGGTCTTAAGTCATCTGGGATTACATTATACACTGTATTGAATCTGATAATATAATCCTGAACGGACTCACCAGGATTATGTTTGATGCTAGTATACTCAGAAGTAATCTGCAGCGGATCTTTTTTCATCTCCCACCGATCTAAGAACTGTGTCTGAAGCTCTTGTAATGTATTGATACTTGCGGGCTGTAGAGCTCTGAACCATTTACGAACCTCACCTCCAAAAGTCTGGGCGAACAACCTCATGGACACATTCTCTTCATCTATTTCATGCAGGTCCAAGAAATCTGTCATTCTAACAATATGCTGCTGAGCAGATATACTCTGTGGAGTGCCATCAAATATTGGAATCTTACTCTGATAATCAGCAGGCATAGGATCCAAATTTGCAGGTAAAACAAGAGGTGCGAATCGAGGAGCCATGGCTCTTGGCGGATTTATAATCTGCTGTCTTGGAGAAACAGGTGGAATGGGAGCAGTAGATGAACGAGGTGTATGCGGTGGAGATGGAGGAGGAACTACTGCTGATTGTTGATCAGAGATCTCAGGCTGTACGGGAATGGTAGGGATAAAGGGAGGTTCAGTGGGAATTCGTGAACCGGATGCAATTTCAGATGGCCCAAGAGTTTGTGAAGCAGATTCAATGAATTCAGGAATGTTGGTTGCTACAATGGAGTTTTGAAGATTTAGAATATAATTATCGATAGATCTATTTGCTTGTTCAACTTCTAGATACTTGATGAACTCAGGATTGATGACGGTGTTATCTTGGACTTTCAGAAGTTATTATGGAAGAAGTATACCCGAGCTAACCACAAACCAACCTTTTAGATGCAGAATCTAGCCAATCTGCATCCAGAGAGGGCTCTCTCTTTATGATTTATCTTTGTTCTTGGAAGGTTTTAGGCTAGTTATTAGGTTGGGGTTTTTATATACTGGAGGCGGATTTGGATCAGGATTTGATCTGGTATGCCTTTTTGAAGCCAGTGTATTGATCTATTCAAGAAAAATTCAAAGGACACAATAGATTATTTTCAGCCTATCAACTTCTAGACTCAATCATCCAAAAGTCTAGAACGAATAAGTATACTGGGGTAATTTGCAAATCAAGTGCTACATTCACAAGCGAACCGGAGATCGACTGAAGTAGCGTTTATCTACTTCCGCTTATGCATGGCAAAAGTGTTTCGAAAGCTACCTGGTGTGACTTCAGACTCCATTTATAACTCATGAAACGAACACACCAACAAGCAAACCATTGCGATTGATTCCCCAGTATGGTCGCCACTATGTTCTTGAATGTCATTTTCATTTTTTGCAGTCATTTTCCGCACCATCTCTTCTACTGCATTTACGAAAAGATTAAGCTTTTCCTCTGAAGGTGTCAGCTGCTCTAAAACATTCTTCTTTTCTTCTTCCTTCAACCTTGCCCTTAAGATCAGCAAATGAGCCTCTACATTCACTGCCTTGTTCTGCATCTCGTGAAGTGTTGCAATATTCTTTTCTCTCAGCTAAAACTCCATTTCCAGATCAAAGGCACCCGGGTAGTGCAAGAGGAAATGAGAGAGTCCTCTTATATCAGAAATGATATGAAGCTTGGTTAAATCTAGCGAGAAAAGTTGTTTATGCTTGTCTCCTTAGCATTCTTTCGGTGATTATATGTATAATCAACAAAAATTTTATTAGATATCCACACAATAGAAGCCGTAATGATCTTGTTGTCGAGATGCCATCAGAAATGGGCTTTGAACCAACTCTTTACTTGGCCTTGCAAAGAAAGAGCAAAAAGCCTAATACTGACATCTTCATCATCAACTTCAAAAAGATCTAGGAAAGTCTCAACATTCTGCACATGTTGCTCGGCGTTGACATTGTTACATTCACCGTCAAATCTTGGTAGATATAGGTCATAATTTGCAGGAAAATCATGAAGAACAGAAGGTAAAACAAGAGGTTTGTAACGATCTGGAATTTTATAAGGTGTAGGGGTATGTACAAGAGCTACGGGATCAGCTTGATTTCCTAGCTCATCACTCTGAAGAGAGTCAACCTGAGATGTGGGAAAAGTAAGGAGGCCAGGATCAAAGGGAAACTCAGCATTTACATTCTTTGAATAGGTCGAGCGAAGATTTTGATCACCTTTATCATACAACAAATTCTGAAAAACCTTCAGGATAGCTTCAAGAACAACAAAGAAGTAATTTACAAGAAAGCAAATTAGATCCTGAATACCATTCCATTTTGGATACCTGAACTTCGTGGAAAATCACCTTCCCATTTTGGAAAAAATTGGATCTGGTGATTCTCTCTGGAGTCACCGGGAGGTGGAACTGATTTCAGCAGCAACATGTGATGTTGTCTGCATCAGTCTTCTATCGATCTTGGCTCCCCTTACGCGGAAGGAGACATTCACAAGCTAAACCGAAGATCGACTGAAGCAGCTTTTATCTACTATGCACTCGCAGAGCAATGTGCAGTTCGAAGGCTACCTAGCGTGACTTCAGACTCCGTCTATAGCAAATGACAGTAACAAGAAAACCATTTTCTTCCCCAGTATGGTCGCCACTATGTTAGCTCTCAAATCTACCTTAGGCTGAAATAAGGTAAAACTCAAGGCTACATCAAACCACGCTCAGCCTCGTAGCTAGCCCTACGAGGACAGGAGAGGGCTCTCTCCGGGTCTATCTCAGCAAAGGATCTTCAATAGGGTGCGAGATGACTTATAATGAATACTGATTTTAGGCTAGTAAAGAGATAGGAAAGTTTGATTTTGATTTTTTGGGTTTTTGTTGAAAAAATGGGAAAAACAATTTTGGGCTCAGGGATGAGGCCAGATCTTTGCAGAATTCGAGCTGGGGCAAGGTAGGCAGTAGTCTTGATGCTTTTTGATTATGTGTATGGATGGATCAGAATGACAAGGAGCTGAAGAGGGCAAGGAAGAACATGAATCCTCTCCAAACATGCGAAAACATGTAAAACTAAACAAATTTAAAGGCAGAGCACTGGAAACAATGGATTCAACCTCATTTAATCATTCATTTAGTTTCAGAAGCATAAGAAGGGAATGGCATACATTAAACATGAAGGAACTTACAATAAACTGAGAGAAAACACCATCAAGAACTGAAAGCCACAAGAATCCCAACAGGTTCTGCAAAACCTCTGATCTTTCCTTAGCCAAAATGTAGAAAATATGTACAATAGTGTGCCAAACTTTTCCCAAGAGTCCAACCCTGATAGTGTCTCAAAAATTACATCATATAGATCATCCTAACCCCTTCCCATGCCTCTAGGGGTCGAATTCCTCCTTATAGGAGCAGTTTCAACTAATTCTAAACAAGGAGCTAGAATCTAGGCAGCCAAACAACTTGCCTCTAAAAGGAAGGAAACTGATTCTTTCACTTGATTTTCACTTTTTTAGGAGTGAATCATCTAGAACAGGTAAAAGTGAATCAAAATTACATTACAACCACAAAATTACATCAATATAACTAAAAAAATACATCCACAATCAAAACTGGTCCAACTGGCCGAAATCCTGAGCTGGAAAATGAAAAATTGACCAATTTTCTCTATGCGCCGCACGCCTGAGCTCTATGCGTCGCGCGCCTTTCAGCCTGCTTTTGGGGCACTTCTCGACATCAAAATCAAGCTCATGATAGCTTTTTGGAAAGCCCTGGATGTCTGCTATCCAACCCAAGTGGAATTTCCCAATTTGGAGCTCATTTGTTCATCAGGTGTATTGCCATCAAGGACAACACATGTCAACTGTCACATGTCTTCATCTTCATTCAGTGGGTTGCCATCAAGGACAACACTCTGCATCATATTTCCAACAAACGCTTCGGCCATTTCTGAGAATGCATAACTTACCATGAAAAATCCAAAAATACAAAGTTTTCCTCCAGCAAGTGTCCCAATCATAAGCGCACGTCGTGACGCACTACGCATTGGGCTGAAAAACCTGTTTTGAGACCAAAATTTTCAAAAATGACAAAAACTTCTTCAAATTTTCTCAAATTCGGAGTGAAGACCCTCCATCATGTATCATGCTCAGCCAATGAATCCTCGGCCAAAATCCGGAGTGGATCAGGCCTCTTTCACCGTTTTAGTGCTCTGCTCAACCTCCTCTTCAGAATCTTCATTTTTGCTTTGCAGACGTGCATGCGGGCCCAATAATGACCTTTCATGTGACGGAGCATGTCTTTGTCTCTATTTTTCTTTTCCAACGACTTCTCCAGATGAATGTTAACATGCATGAGTTCGGTCTCTCGCTCAACTGGTGTCATGTCACCGGGTCTCTTCCAGGCCAATTGTCGATCTTCACGGATTCGTCGCAGCTCTACAAGTGTGTGCTGATCCTCTAGCTGTTTTTTACGCTGCTCCAGGTAGTTTATCACCCACTGAGCTCTCTGCAACTTAATATTCAGCGTGTCAATCTCGGCCTTCTGCTCCTGGACGATCTCTTTCAGTTTCGAGCTAGGAGAGCTCGCATCAACATCAATCAATGTGAATTCAGTATCTTGGCCTCCTGAGGGGCCCTCATCGTGCATAGGCCTCTTGCCTCTGTCCTGAATCTGTACCTGTGCTGAAGTCAAAGGCGAGACCCCTTCCACCCCGGGTGGAGATAATACTCGCGCTGCTGATGAAGTCAACGAGACCCCTTCCACCTCGGGTGGAGATAGTACTCATCGTGTAGCTGCAAATAAGGCTCTGTGGCCTCGCTGATATGTCACATACACTGGAGCACTGATATGCTCGGTCTCAGGAATTTCAAGCTGGCGTGAAGGCTCTCCCTCATCATGAACTACCTCGGGAGGCGGCTGTGGCGCTGCAAAGAAATCACGGGAGATGAAATCCTCCCAAGCAATGCCCTGCTGTGTCAGCTGATGTACCACCATGATTTTGATCAGCGCATAATGATATATACTGCTATGCATCTGTGCTGGGGTCTTCTTCTATACAATAAATGTCATCCGCTCTATGTTTCGATACATGAAGTATGGAATGCTCATCATACGTACCCTCATGAAATGCATCAACAAACGGATATGGTACGCATAGAGGCGCGAGAATCTGCCCTCGCAACTGAAATATCGAATGATGAGTTTCATCAATGGTGCAAACTCATCCTTCAGAAATCTGAATGGAAATACCCTGCTCAGCTGCCTCATATACCCAGGTTTGATGTATGGCTCATAGTATGATTTCTCTAGCTGCTGTCATTTGTTCCATCCCTCTCCTATGTTTGGTATTCCGGTGGCCTGAGCAATGGTCTCTGGTGACAGAATGAAGTTAACCCCGACAAGGTTTACACGGCCATCATGTAAATGTAGAACAAATAGGCGAGCTAGCTCATGATGATGCTGAGTTCGTGAAATCATCTCACAGTATTGGAAACATGACTGATGCTGAAAAAAATCCATTGCAAGCGGGCAAGCCTGAAATTGAGCCAAAGAAGTAGGCTCCTCCCTGACATGCCTACCACTTTTGCCACTTTTGTGAGACCTCCGTGGCACATTAACCTCTGCTGTGGAATCACTGTCATACTCCTGCTCATAAACTGAATCCGTCTCTGACATGGCGCTGAAATCAAGATGTTTGCAAAATATATGCTGATATAGGTATAGTGAAAACAAGAGTTCAGTGTATGCTCTAATCCCAAATGTGTCACATGTGTATCAAAGTGTTATAGGAAAACCATAATGATAAAGGTACTGTCAAATAAGTTTGAATGGAAAATAGCCACTGCTGACTACATGGGGATTTTGACAAGTGAGTAAGAAGTATAATGTAGTGTAGGACAAAGAAACAGCCTTTGCAATGATAGTTAGGCTTTGTCAATGGAGAATGGGGAATAGTAAATATGGGACTGTGTTACAATATAAATGATAAACAGTGTGACAATGACAATGGTAATGACAGCAGTGATTTGAATAGGAGAGAGAGAGCGTGAGGCTATGGTAAACAATAAGCGATGACACCAATAATAATAGAGAGCGTGGGCATATATATCAATAACACAAGTTTGGAAACCCCCACAATATCACTAACATGTCCTTCAAAACCCTATGGAGTGATTTTGGCAATGAACATAGGGTTTACATTTCACCACATCAAACACTTGTTTTCTCCACTTTCAAAACACCAAAGCATGTTCATGAGTCACTAAGCAGGCATGGACAACTTACTTGCAAGTAAATGAAGTGATTTGACGCGAATTTGGGTGGTGAACTGAAGTTTTCCGACCCTGGAACTCTATGCGCCGCGCGCATGCACAGTGCATCGGGCGCTGTGTGTGCGTCGTGCGCGTGAAAAAATGCACAGGCCTGTGATGCCCAGTGTGTCACACGCGGTGTGTGCGTCGCGCGCCACCTGTATGCGCCGCGCGCACTTCCACCTCAACTCCACGGCTCTGAAAACGAGTTTTTTGCTCTCCAACACTCCAAACCTGATTTTGCTTTGGAAATTTATGAAAATGATTTGTCTTCAATGCTTTATATAGGTTGAGAAATATCTCACAAGAATCAGATTTGATTTTAATTTTCTCCATAACCCACTTTGTAATGTTTGGCAATCTTGGCACTTTGTCATCTAATGCAATTCTGTCTTTTGGCTTTTCACTGTTTTTTCTAAGTTTTGGACTGATGTAATGATTTGATTTTTGTAGGGGTTTTGGAATTTTGACTTCGGCAAAGAACAGAGGCTGCTTTTGAACTTTTTATGGTGGAAAAAATACATAATTATATCAAAAAATAAATTTGACAGTTTCTAGTTCAAAACAGAGTTTTGGACTAGAAATGTCTTTAAATTTTTTTGATGATGAAAACTTGAATTAAGAACTTTTGCAAAACCATCCTCATGGCCTGCGGGCTTTTATTACATGTATCAAAAGACTGAAAACCCTAGACTCTAGGACTAAAGACTCTTGTTGACGAAAATAATCATTTATGACCATGAATGACGTGACCTGAACTTTGATGATTTTTGAGGAGTTTTAATGAGCCCTGCAGGTACAAGCATGAGGAAATACAAGACGACCAGACCCTCTCGTCAGTCAATGGCATGCCCTTAGCGAAATGCAACGAAGTGAAGTGAGCGAGACACCTAAAAATGATATGCAAAAAGTGAAATGATCTCTGACGGAGGGCTGTAAGGGCCGACTCTAACACCCTACAGCCTTGTTGATTTTCTATGGCCCATATCGGAGCGAGCGAAGTGGGCGGTGGGGTCCATTGAGGCCCTCCTTCTGCAAATGTAGCCACACTTTGTGGCCCACCTGGAAGTTGTGTTGCATCCAATGTTGATCATGTCGTTGCTTGTACTTAGCATTGGCTCTTTCCAATATGTCATGAACATGTTGGTAGATGTGCTGAATGCACTCAATGAATTTGTTCGCCTTGGTACCTTCAGACTGGACATGAGTCGAATCAGCCTGAGTAGCTACAAATGGCATGGCTACGTCAATGTGAAATAGTGGCTAGAATCCCAAGCCCACCTGAAAGGGGTTGTGGTCGGCTGAGCTATGGAGGGCCCAGTTATAGCTATTTTGTACATAGGGGAGGATCTCATCCCATGTGCGTGGATGCTTTGAGTCGTACATGCGCAGAATGTGTATGATCATCCTGTTGATGGGCTATGTCTGGCCATCAGTTTGGGGATGGAAATTTGTGGACTTGGTGAGCTTCGTGTCTAGCATTGACCAGAGTCTGGACCAAAATGTACTGAGGAACCTATTGTCCCGATATGAGATGATAGACTGTGGGATCCCAAAGTGTACCTACACTTGTTCAAAGAAGAGTTTACTAGTGGCTTCTGATGTGATATTCTTGTTGCAGGTTGCCATAATGGCCATCTTCGAGAATTTGGCAACGACCACGAAAACATAGCAGTTACCATGTTTAGTAGAAGGAAGGACCAAAATGTAATCCATCGAGATGGATTCCCAAGGTGGACTAGGGGTAGGTAGCGGAGTATAAAGGCCCTTCTTCTTGATGGTCGTTTTGGAAATGGTGCAGGAAATGCAGGATCTGAAGTACTTCTTGATATCCTATCGAATGTTTGGCCAATAGAAATATTTCTGCAATACTGCCACTATTTTCTTGACCCCAAAATGCCCAGCGATCGTTCTGCAACTTCCCTTTATCTATGTCAACAGCGGGGGTTGGTGGTCTGTGTGGATGATCGTTTCCTTCCCCAAAATGTAATGCTTCCATTTTCGGCAAGCCTGCATAATGTAATACATCTCTTTGTCATAATTGGGATACTTTCAGACTGTGTCAGACAGTGTCTCACTATGATATGCCACTAGATGCCCCTGTTGAGTAAGAAATTCCCCAATAGCATAGTCAGAGGCATGTGTCTCAATCTCAAATGGTTGTTGCAATTCTGGTAATGTGAGCATTGGGGCAGAGCATAGGCGATGTTTCAATTCTAAGAACGCCTTCTGTTGATATTCCGACCAAAATAATTTTTCTTTCGCTCCTCCAAGTGATAGGAGAGAATTCCAACACGAATCTGCAGTAGAAATTAGAAACACCCAGAAATTTGAGAAGCTCTGTTAGAGTGGTTGGGGGTGACCAATCCTGAATGACTTGGATCTTGGTTGGATCCACATGCACCCCCCTCTCATCAATAATGTATCCTAGATACCGAACCTGGGTCATGCCAAAAGTGCACTTCTCCAAATTGGCACATAACTTGTGTTATCGCAGTGTTTAGAGGACCTGTCGGATGTGGTGGAGGTGCTCTTCCCAATCTAGTTAAAGATCAGGATGTAATCCAAGTACACTACTACAAATGAGTTGGTGAATGGCCGCAAGATGTCGTCCATCGACCTCATGAAGGTTGTGGGAGTATTCATTAACCCGAAAGGCATGACTAACCATTCGAAAACTCCCTCCTTGGCTTTGAAGGTAGCCTTCCACACATCAGATGATTGTTATTGTGCGGAGGAGCCTTGTTTGGAGGTTATGGCCACAGTCTTATTCTTTCCCTAAGGGCAGATCATCAGTAAAACAAATTTCTCGATTTTGGAACTGAGCTTACTACATTTTTTGTAGTAACCAAAGAGATAGTGGTAGGTGGTGGTACCTCTGGTATCTTGTACAACTTATTTCCATAGTAACAATAAGAGCGCGAGATTGGGACTCATACACATCATGTCACTTCCACATGTTGTAGGGAAGGCGGAACTACTGGCTGACGTGGAGATCCCGTCCTTGGTGAAGCCACCCAATGGTGTACAATTGTGGGTGTGTTTTGGTCGGCAAGCCTAACCACTTCACGACCTCTGCTGAAATGAGGTTCTTTTGGCTCCCACTATCGACAATGAACTATAGCAGGGTACCCTTTACCCACATTTGGTAGTGGAAGAGATTCTCCTCCTCCTCTGGATCCTCTGGTTCTTCCTTTGGGATCTTCATGGTGGCAATGGTGGCGTTGGGCTCCACATCGATAATTTGATTCCCTTTTTCATTCCCCTTCCCGGGTTCTGATTCAAAGTCGAAGCATGCATCTGATTCAAAAGCCTTCATCTCGGCCACCAGTGACTGCTTGGCCCAACACTCACTTGTGTTGTGAGTGGAGATCTTATGGAACTCACACCACTTCCCTGTGTCCTTCTTCGGCTTCGTGGTGTTGGTCTTTGCTTGCGGCTTTGGCAAGTTGTCTTGGGCCACCATGCCTTGGCTTTGTCCTTTGTTCTGTGGTTTGGGGCCACCTTTCGCTTGCTTTTTATTCGTATATCCAAAGTCTCGCTTCTTCTATTTTAATTTATGCTCAATCTTGGTAGCATATCAGTATGTCGTATCAAGCGAGGAGATGTCAAGGAACTCCATTTCCTCCTAAATGTATCTGTGTAGACAACAATGGTACTTCAACGCCAAATGTTTCTTTGAATCTTTGATACCCAACTTTATGCACAAGCTATGGAATAGATTCATCAGCTCATGCACATCTTGATCCCTTTGTTGTTGCAGCATACTCCATTGTATGTACTTGTCCTCATAGCTCCCCAGGGGATAATATTTTCTTTTCTGGTAAGTTAGGTTAAACTATATTAAATCAAAGAGAAACTTTACATAGGCTACAGGCTGAGATTGTAAGCTGCGCTTATCCAATCCCAGCCTTCGTTGCTTTCATAGTAGTGCAGGTATGGGGCTACCTCCTAGGAGGAAACCATCCCTGTAGTAGCTTCAGACAGTCAAAAATTACAAGGTGTGCCCTGACACATGAAAAAACAAAATTTCTATAATATGCGCTGAAATAACAGAAAATGGAAAGGAGTCGAGTGGCCACGCAGTCATGGTGTTCCTGCATCATCCTCGGTGATAGGGTCCTCCTCCTCAATGCAGCAACCGTACTCCTATGATATGGCCTCCTCCTCGGCAGTTGGAAAGCGCGGGGTCTTTGAAGCAAGTGCGTAGAGAATGGGAGAAACCGAGTACTCATCATTTGGTACACGCGTCCAAACACCCTCCGAGTCCATAATCCACAGATCGGTATCATCCCCCACTACCTCTTGTACAGGCAGAGGATCGTATTTGCGAGGATTGGGTTTCTCCAGGTGTGCGATGGTGGATCTACTTGGTCCCCTTTTCCCTTCTGGGTCTCTTGAGCTGGGGAAACCTCCTCCTAGGTGCGTGCAGGGTGATGTTGCACATCTCAGTCATGGATAGCTGAGGAAGAGCCCTCGAAGGATTCCAAACGATTGTCTTCACCTCGCTAATAATGTCCCAAGAACACGCCTCTTTGTCCTCCCCTGATGATCCTTTGGTGCGGACATGGATCCATGGGGCCAGGAGGAGCAGCAAAGGGGGGGGGGGGGGGGGGGTTGATTCATGAATGGAGACTTGCTCTTCAAGGGAGCGTTCAACAAAGAAGCGGGGCAGGGATGTGCGCAATTGAGCATAGAGCAGCACAGGGCGCGCAGGTGGGGGAGGCGCGGCTGGGAGGCCAACCACTGAATGCGCGCAGCCGGAAGGATCTATGAAGAGAGGTAAAATCAGGGGGTGCACACAGCCCGGGTGGTGCACTGCAGGGTGGGTGCCCGACAGTCTAGCGCAAGAATGGAGGCACTCAGGAGGGAGGGTGCCCAGCTGGTGGAGCACTCGAAGAGACTAAGGCAACAACAAAATATTTAAGGGGGTAGAGTGGGATCTGGAGACTAATAGGTGCAGCAAGAGTATAGCACAATGAGGAGGGACATCACCTTTTGAATACCTGTGGCAAAAGCACATATGCTATGCATTATTGTGACACGATCACAGGTGCAGGCTGCGACAGTTCTCATGGATTGGCATGTGATTGAGGGTATGGCAGTAGCTCAGATGCATCATGGAGCTCATGTAAATGATTGCAGAAGGGAGGTTCCACACCAGGTAAAATATGGCAGCACAGGTCTTTGTCATCTTGTGCGAGGGATGAAACGGTTTCATACGTGTGCATCCTGCCACCCGCATCCGAGGTCCCTAGGGGATAATATTGTTCCTTCATGACGTCTTGGAAATAATTACAAGTGGGGACAACTGAGAACAGAGAGGGTTCCCCCTCGTCCCTTTTATCACAGTAGGTTTCCCACCAACCCTTGACATGGGGGGTGGCTTTGAGGAGTGCAAAAATAATCTTCTCCCGGTCGGAAAAGTCATGAACCGAGCAATATCCTTCTAATAGATTCAACCATCTATTTACGACATCTAAATCTATTTGGACATCAAATATGGGAATGTTAAAGTTTACTTGTAACTTAAAATGGGTTGCACCTCCAGAGTGGTTTTTGGATGCAGATGCACCTCCAATGGGCAAAGGATCTGGGTTTGTGAGGCTGATCTTGCAAAGGCTCAACCAGATCGAGCCCTAACTCTTTATACCCCGACCTCGTTGGAGACATGCAAACAAGGATCAAGAAAGAGCATACCGCTCTGATACGACTGACCAGAATTAATGCAACAATGCAATAGAACACACATATAACCATAAATACAAAGAGCAGCATAAATAAAATTTCATTTCATTAATATCAAAGAACTTAAATTTGTTTACAGACATAATGGAAATAAAATAGCTAGAGCGCAGGTAGTTTATCTCTTAGAAGAGATGTGGCAGCTACATGCCTCTAAACTCCCTATTAAAATGAGGCTCGAATGCGTATATATTACTTAGAAACAATGGAAAACCCTAAACATCCAAAAACCTAACCCTAGGAGATGAAACGCCAAACTATGAGCCCCGTCAGGGTAAATTGGTACATCAATTTCCAAGGGTCGTAACTTTGGCATACTATCTCCATTTGACGCACATGATACATCGTTAGAAAGATATATATGAGGACTAAAACTACTAACAACAAATAAATAGACTCAAAGTTGTTGTACATTTCGTGCCCAAAAAATGTCGTTTAGGGCCTCAAAACGGCTCCAGAAGTTCAGAACACGAAAAAAATACCAAAAATAGTAAATTGTCCTACAATTAAGGAAATTGAAAAACTAAAAGAAAAAATGATGGGGGTCCAAGTGCAATATGTGGGTGGCCACCAATATCCACCTGGATCATTCCTCCCTTCTTAGGAAGCAATGGTCCCCATTGCGTTGAGTTCCTCCATGAGGAGAGGAAACTTCTTGATCATAAGTGGGATACTTTCAAACTGTGTCAGATTGTGTCAGACAGTGTCTCACTATGATATGCCATTGGATGCTCTTGTTGAGTAAGAACTGCCCCAATAGCATATTTAGAGGCATCTATCTCAATCTCAAATGGTTTTTGCAAGTCTGGTAATGTGAGCACTCGGGCAGAGAAGAGGCAATGTTTCAATTCTACGAACGCCTTATGTTGAGATTCTGACCAAAAGAATTTTGCTTTCGCTCCTCCCTTGGTGACTTGACTCAAGGGCCAAGTGATATGAGAGAATCCCAACATGAACCTACAGTATAAATTAGCAAGACCCATAAAGTTTTGAAGCTCTATTAGAGTGGTTGGGCCTTGCTAATCCCGAATGACTTGGATCTTGGTTGGATCCACATGCACCCCCCGCTCATTAATAATGTATCCCAGATATTGAACCTGGTTCATGCCCAAAGTGCACTTCTCCAAATTGGCACACAACTTGTGTTGTCACAGTGTTTGGAGGACCTGTCGCATCTGGTGGAGGTTCTCTTCCCAAGTTTGGTTGAATATTAGGATGTCATCCAAGTACACTATTACAAATGAGTTGGTGAATGCTCACAAGATGTCGTCCATCAGCCTCATGAATGTTGTGGGAGCATTCTTCAACCTGAAAGGCATGACCAACCATTCGAAAAGGCCCTCCTTGGCTTTCAAGGCAGTATTTCACACATCAGACGGTTCGATTGGTACTTGGTGATAACCGGACTTCAAGTCGCTCTTGCTGAAATATTTCGCCCCTTTGATTTCATCCAAAAGGTCATCAATCCATGGGATCGGGTACCTATTCCAGACAATGATCTTGTTCAGTGCCCGATAGTCAATACGGAGACTCCAAGTCTGATCCTTCTTCTGCACCAACACGATCGGTCTCCCACAGGGCGATGAATTTGGCCCAGTGTGACCGTTCTGCAGCAGCTCCGGAATCTGCCTCTTTATTTCATCGCTCTCTAGAATAGAGCGCCAATAGATCGGTCCATTGGGCAACAGTGCACCTGGGTTCAGGTCGATGGGGTGCTTGACCTGACAGTGCAGAGGCAGCCCTGCAGGTGAGGTGAATATGTCCCCGTACTCCTCCACGACCTTGTCCATTTGTTGTTGTCATGTGAAGGAGCCCTGTTTGGAGGTCTTTGCCACAATTTTCTTCTTTCCCCGAGGGCAGACCATCAGGAAAAAAAATTTCTCGATTTTGTAAATGAGCTTACTACATTTTTTTGTAGTAACCAAAGAGATAGTGGTCGGCGGTGGTACCTTTGGTATCCTATACAAATTATTTCCCAAAGTAACAATAACATCGTGAGGTCGGGACTCATACACAATATGTCACTTCCACAAGTATGGTTCTCCTAATAATACATCACAAACATCAAGAAGAGCAATGTCACATAATACCTCATCGATGAAGGGCTTGATGTTGTAGGGAAGGTGACATTGTTGGCTGACGCGGAGATCTCGTGCTTGGTGAAGCCACCTGATGGTGTACGGTTGTGGGTGTGTTGTGTGTGGCATTCCCAACTGCTTCACAACCTCTGCTGAAATGAGGTTCTTTTGGCTACCACTATTTACAATGAACTGTAGTGGGGAACCCTTTACCCACATATGGGAGTGGAAGAGACACTCCTTCTCCTCTGGATCTTATGGTTCTTCCTTTTGGATCTTCGTGGTAGACACAGTGGAATTAGGATCTGCATCGATAATCTTCTTCCCTTTGTCATTTCCCTTCTCAGGTTCTGATTCAAATTTCGGAGCATGCATATAATTCAAAAGCCTTCATCTTGACTACTAGTGACTGCTTGGCCCAACAGTCACTTGTGTTGTGAGTGGAGCTCTTATGGAACTCACTCCACTTTCCTGTGTCCTTCTTTAGCTTCGCGGTGTTGTTCTTTTCTTATAGCTTTGGAAAGTTGTCTTGGGCCGCCATGCCTTGGCTTTGTTCTTTTTTTTATGATTTGGGGGCACCTTTCACTTTCTTTTGATTCATAGATCCAAAGTCTCGCTTCTTCTGTTTTAATTTTTGCTCAATCTTGGCAACAGACTGGTATGTCGTACCAAGAGAGAAGATGTCGAGGAACTCCATTTCCTCCTTAATGTATCTGTGCAAAAAAATGTGGTACTTCAACACCAAATGTTTCTCTAAATATTTGATACCCAACTTTGTGCACAGGGTATGGAACAGATTCGTTAGTTCATGCACATTTTGATCCCTTTGCTGCCGCAACTTAGTTCATTCTATGTACTTGTCCTCATAGCTCCCAACGAGATAATATTGTTCCTTGATGGTATCTCAGAAAGAATTCCAAGTGGGTATGGCTGAGAACATATAGGGTTCCCCCTCTTCCTTTTTCTCAAGGTAGGTTTCCCACTAGTCCTTGAGATTGGGGGTGGCTTTGAGGAGTGAAAAAATAATCTTCTCCTAGTCGGAAAAGTCATGAACCAAGAAATATACTTCTAATAGATTCAATTATCTATCTATAGCGTCTACATATATTTGGCCATCAAATATGGGAATGTCAAATTTTACTTGTACCTTAAAAGGGGTTGTGCCTCCAGAGTGGTTGTTGGATGCAGATGCGCCGCTAGTGGGCAGTGGTTGAAGGATCTGGGAAAAGTTATCCATAAACGCGTTCCTTTGTTTTTCAAGGACCTCCTTGAGAAATATTTTGATAGGATCACCTCCTCCCTCATCTTTCATTTTGTCCCCCATGGGCGGCCATCAGGGTTTTCGAGGCTGATCTTGCAAAGGTTCTACCAGATTGAGCCCTAACTCCTTATACCCCGACCTTGTTGGGGACATGCAAAGAAGGATCGAGAAAGAGAAGACTGTTGTGATACCATTGACCCGAATTTATGCAATAACGCAACATAATGCACATATAACCATAAATACAAATATGCAATTTAAATAACACTTCATTTCACTAATATCAAAGAACTGAAATTTGTTTACAGAGAGAATGGAAATAAACTAGCTAGGGCGATGGTAGCTTATCTCTGAGAAGATATGTGGCAGCTACATGCCTGTGAACTCCTTGTTACAATGAGGCTCGAAGGCCTATATATTCTTTAGAAATAATGAAAAACCATAAACATCCAAAAACCTAACCCTAGGAGATGAAACGCCGGACTATGGGCCCCGTCGGGGTAAATTGGTACATCAATTTCCCGAGGTCATAACTTTGGCATACTCACTTCTTTTGACACACATGATACATCATTAGAAAGATCTATCCAAGGAATATAACTGCTGACAACGAATAAATAGACCCATATTTTTTAGAGTTTTCATGCCTAAAAAATTTCATTTAGGGCCCCAAAACGGCTCTGGAAGTTTAGGACTCGAAAAACTGCCAAAAATAGTAAATTGTGATACAATTAAGGAAACTGGAAAACTGAAAGAAACAATGTTGGGGGTCTAAGTGGAATAGGTAGGTGGACACCAATATCCATCTAGATCAAGCTGAAAAGCTACAGGACTCAAACTTGTAATTCTTGAGTGCGCTTTTCCTTTGTGTTGTATGTTTTTTTTTTTTTGCTTAATCGAATTACTTGATATAGTTAATCCTTCTAGATATTTTTATGATGTTGGTAGTTATTGTATTGAAATCATTTAAATGGTAAGGGATGTAATTCTTTAACATTCTAAAGATAACTTCATGCTTGACTTGACCCTTGGAAGTGTTCACTGAGTGGGATGCTTGTGTATTTAGTTCCATTTAAAGACCAATTAAACTTATCTCTGCATATATTTTGTAGATACCTCATCAATTTATGAACTCCTGGTTGATAATTTTGTAACACCCTCTTCCCACATCTACCCAAGTAACCAGCCAACCAGGGTACGCATATGATGAGAGGCTATTATATGGGATTCAACTCCCATGTGACCTTAAGGAAGTGAAACCGATGGAAAACACAACCTACATACGTTGTAAAGCAACCACAACACCCCTAGGAGGTAACTGAACCACTCAGGGCTCTTACCCCTGGGTCACACTAACATTTTTCCCTCCTTTGAGCCATAGCCACAGGCACATTGCTCCATTTCATGGGATATAAGGCTATAGTCATAGGCACACCACTACATTCCAGCGGCCAAGGCCCCAAAAACTCAGTTTTGTTCCTACCTCTCCAGGATTTGAACCACCTTTTCAAGCCTAGAGCCCAGGTCACTGCCCAGAACTTCATGAAAATTTAAGGGATGATAAATAAAAATAGGACAATGATACATAAGCATTCACATCATTAAGAAATCATACCCCTCCTATCCATGATATACATTTTTTCAAACATGTCACAAGCATTGAATCTACAAGTGTAAACAATAGAACAGGGCAAAGGGGTCTCATACTTATATGAGAATCGCTAAGAAGAATTTATGCCTTACATAATTAGCTGCAACACCATCTATTTGACCATAGATACATTGTGCATTCATTTACAAGTAAAAACATGGATATAGCCATACATCATCATTAATAAAATGCATGCTTATAACCAGCATAATAACAACAAAAATACCAATGATACAACAACAATAGAATCCACACAATAACTAGTAAATTTTCATACCAAATACCAAATGAATGAGTTATTAATTACTGAATTTAAACACCAACCAAAGATGGGAATTCCACGTTCCACCCAACCATAGAGTGGCTGAGCCAAGTCTCTCTTCAGCCAATCACCCCCATGCCATATTCCAAGCATGAATGTGGGATCTCATTAAACACATCAATCACAATCAATCCAGGGCTTCCAGAGACCAAACCACCTCAACCCTCAACCAATGATTCCACCTCACAGTCGGACATCACAACCATCACAGACTGTTCAAAATCCAAGTTGTTATAGGGCTCTAAAGTGTTTGTTCCAACCAAGGCTCCAGGACTAGTAACTCAACCCCAGTTGTTTTTGGGCTCCAGAGTGTTTGTCCAACCAAGTCTCCACGACTAGTAACTCAAACCACCTAGGGCTCTAGAGTGTGTCCAATCAAGGCTCCAAGACTAGTAACTAAACCTGACAGTTGTCCATCGGGCTCCAGAGCGTTTGTCCAACCAAGGC